>VZRU01011551.1:273952-365649 GCA_013398155.1 Pedionomus torquatus
GTTACAACCTTCTCTTGGTTCTTCCAGTTGCTGCAATCACCAGGGAGAAAGCCCTGCCTAACATATACTTTTTGCTGTAGGGCCCACACCACCGTCCTGTAGGCATTTTTTGGATTATGAGATAAAGCATACAGCAGCACCCCTTCCAACAGTTTTTGGCAAGTTTAACAAATTCCATTCTACAAGACATACTGGTAGCCACTCAGACTTCTTTTAGGTGGAAACTCGTGCTATGACCAGGGAGGAGCAGTCAGTATTTACCAGGCATCTATCCATTTCCAGAGTTTGCTCATTAAGGCCACTCCATGTCTGAAATCAAAGACTAAAAGCTACTCCAAACTTATTAGTAGCTCTCCATAAACTGATACAACAACTGAATGGTACTCAAGGGCTTATATAGACGTATGCTATTAAAAAAACAAAAAAACAAAAAAACAAAAAAAACAAAAAAACCCAAAAAAACAACAACAAAAAAAACCACAGGAAAACCCCACAGAGTTAAATGAAGAGTAGGAGAGATAAGAATTCAATTCATTCAGCAACAAAGTGCTTAAAATGTACCTATTAGAGCAGCTAAGTAATGCAAATGCCTAGAAAGTGTTTTAGCAGCCATTGACCTCACTCTTACTGAAAGTTTGCTATGTCAGAAGAATCATCTTCCCTTTGTTAAGCCAGAAGTTTCTGTATAAAATAGCATCTAAATGAAACACTGTGTAAGATTTGTCATTGATAGCTTTTAAATATAAGATGCATGGGAACCATCTGAGTTGTTTCTTATGCTGAGAAGTGGAGAGAGAAAGAGACTGTGGTAGGAATCAACAAGAGGTTTATACAGCATTGTAGATCTTCAGCGGTCCAGTTACACTCACTCTAAGAAAATTCCAGCGCTTGGAAGCCCTTCCAGTATCAACATCAGAAATAATCTGAAGTAGATACAACGGTGCTGATCAAGGTCTACTGAAAGCAGTTCTCCCTGGTTGCGAAGACCAAGGGGAAAAAAAAATATTAAAATCCTGTTTTGGTCTACATCCAAGCTTTCATAGGCTAAACACACTTCACCAATAGTTCAAGACAGATGAGGACAACTGCCAGTAACTTCCATGTAACTCTAGCAAGAAGTCCTGAAATTTTATCAAGCTTATGCTTTCTGATGAAATTTTTTGATTTTCTGGTCCCAGAAAGAATCAGGCTTGGCATTCCGTAAGCAAAACCAAAGTAATGGCTGCTGGCACAGAAGGCACAGCCATGGGATCACAATCTCAGAAATAGATTTATTCAGTATTTCTTTTCCAAATTTGAGCAAGAGGTAAAGCTCTTTACCTGAACTGGTTGCTCTGTTACATCTACACTTTTGCAAGATTCTGCTGTAAAATTTTAATTTCCCCAGAAAAGCTTGTTTTCTTAACTGATTCATGATCACTAAAGGAAAACGTGTATAAATCCTCAAACTGCTCAGACTCCTTAGCTGTTTGTTTGATATAGAAAAACAGAAGTGTGACTCAACACTTCTATCTTGTGCAACTGATAAGAGGGTTTTAAACCACAAATCAAAGCAAGCAGTCAGCAAAATACAGCACTTGAAAAATGGAAGCAGTTTCTAATTTGCCAATTAAGAGGAAAACTGAATGGTGAGACCATTTTCAGCTTGTCTACCAATATCTGCAACTATTTAAAATAAAAATGAAAGGTAGGTGAAGAGGAGAGAGAGGTTATAACAATTACAGCTGTATTAAAGTCCTTCATCCAATTAAGCACATAAACTGGTGCTGCAATTTTCATCGGCAAAAGTTAGCTTGCTTAATTACAAAAGATCAAAAGAAATGTTATTGTGAAGCAACTCTCCCCACTCCTCCAAAGCATTATGACCTCTCTGCAAAACTGAGAATTCTTGTCCAAATTTCTTAGCTGTTAGTTTGGCTTAGAAGGAACGAGCTTGCTCTCTCCCCTCTGACACTCAGTCTCAGCTATTCAGGCTTCTGAAAGCAACTAGATTAAATGAACTAAGCAGACACAATGTGGAAACAAAACACATTCTTTCTTAGTCCTATAAACTAGTAAATGCCAGGATCCACCATCCCAAACATCTGCTCTACATACTTTTTTTTTTTTTTCCAGAAGTCCCTTAATACTACCTATCTTCCAAAACCACAAACAAATCCTTCAAAAACTTATTCTGGTTGAGCTCCTTCAGTTAGCTCTTTTATTACCTGCTGCCTCTTGCAAAGTTATTTGGCCTAAGCTCTTGCACTGGTCATTTAGCATTTTCTGATAAAGACTTCATCTCTCTGTCCTGAAAATGAATTAATAAAGCTGTGACCAAGTTCCATTCCTAATCTGTCAAAAATCTTTCCTTCCTTCTAGGGAGCTTGGATACAGGCAGAAACTGTAGTCTGTCCTGAGCTTAATATTTACACACACTGCCCAAGATAGATTCTTTCCTCTCTTCCTGTTATTCAAAGCTGTATTCAACTCTTATATTTCCAGCATCAGTTTTAATTTGGATTGACAATAACAATCTTTCCTGAGTTCTTTGACCTTTCCCTCCAGGAACTTATCCCAATTATCCCCTAGGGAATACAAGGGACAGGCCATTATGGAGCTGGGACAAAGTGCTCTGTTAGAGCTGAATGCCTGAATCAGCAGTATGGCAGTTTAACGAGCTGACAGAAATTATTGTGCCTTTCTGGAAACAAGTGGCCTTCTTGTCTCAGGAGACCAATGTGAAGTGACATATTGAGGCAGTACTGGCATTTCCATCGTCACTGTTGCCAGGGCCTGAGCTTAAGGACAAGGGTGCCGCTGATCTAAACAGCATGCGGCATCCGTACATGAGGCCGTGAGAGAATTGCCAAGTCATAGCAATGAGACATCGCTTTGACTCTCTGTGAGCCAGGGGTTAAAGTGATTGAAGGAAGCTTTAAAAAGAAATCACATTTTTTTACATAAACCTTTATATGGGGCTCCTGGTCTTCTTCATGCACAGGATTGGCAGCAAGAATAAAGCCTGGGTAACAAAGACCAGGAAACAAAAAAGGAAAACCAGTCATTCTCCCCACTGCTAACCCTCATCCCACCTCCTCCACCACCTACTTCTATGCACAGCTGGGTCCAAGCAGAACTGTGGTAACAGAGAGAGAAATTATACATTTCTGGGTTAATGGCCCTGTCCTGCCAGAGTCTTTAGTCATTTCAGTCCAGTGTCAGTGTATAATACTTATTAACCTACACAATGCTGAGCACCTGACACAACATCCTACAGGTATGGAGCACAAGCTGTTGAAGTATCAGGCCTAATACATAAAAGTTCATTTCATTGTGAGAGCAAAAGGAGATAACAAAGAGTTGTGGGTATTTAGAAGACCTTAAGGGCCATATGGGCAAGAGTCAGCCTCCTTGTGACAAAATCTCTCTAAGTTAAAGTAAAGCAGCTTTGCATACAAACAGGAAAACCTCAGTTAGATCCCTTTAGGTTTATGCCAGTGTGCTTCCACTAATAGTATCAAAACAAAACAAAACAAACCAACCAACCAAACAAACAAAAAAAAAAAAGAAAAGGAGAAACAGAAAGAGGGAAGAGAAGCAAAGCATATCAAAACTTGAATAGTAAATATTTTTTTTTTTACATCAGCTCCCAAATTGTTTAAAGATTATTCCTTTTTTCTCTACCCCTTACTTCACACTGAGAAACACACAATACCAGAACACAGAGTTACTGCCAGGCAGCTCGCTGTGTACAGCCAGAAGCTGTTTGACATCATAGCATATCAAAAAAAAACCCAACAAAGACCAGTCAACTAAGGTGACTGGAGCAGAGAAGCACTTATGCTGTGAAGAAGTTGGCATTAGTATTAGGTTTGAGTAATGTCTCTGTGGCCTCCAACAAGCATAGTCCCCATTGTCCACACTTAGACCCTGGTAGTGGCTTCAGCCTCTTGCCTTCCTCATTTTTGGAGAGACATGAGCAAGGAGGCTGCTGATCCACTGAGCAATGAGACATCAGAACCATTTTTATTCTCCAGCTTCCTCTTTGGCCATTTCAGCTCTTAATAGATACTGGCAGCAGGCAAGAAGGCAATTTGAAAAGCAAGCTGCAGCCTGTCTTAGGTAAATATGGGAAAATAATGTTACACGTCAGGAGTCCAGTCTTAGTTCAATTCACAGCAAAAATGTATTTCATTATAGTTCATTCTGACAAACAAACCCTACTGAAAATAGCCAGTGTCCTTCTGGTGTGCTCTGCTCCTGCAAGGAGCCGGTGCTGACAGACAGGCCTGCATGGCTTTTGTTTTGCAGCTGGTGGAAAATGTTTGCTATTTGCTAGACAGCAAAATCCTTCTGTGCTCTTCTGCTCGGTCTCTGCTGACTCTTAAGCAGTGGTTCCCCAGCACTTCTCTCAGAGCAGGAGACAGTAAATCTTCATTTAAAATAATGTTTGTCTCAATCTATTTTATGGGGTTGTTGCTGTACTATGAGTACATGCAACACTTGCAGAACAGAAAAAGAGACTTGTCTGTTCCATCTAGCATATACCAAGAAACTCCAAGTGTGCTAAACAGAATCCCTGTTGAAAGAAGGGAAGCCAGAGCTGCACTTGAATTCAGTTCAGATTTTCCTTATACCCGCGACCTGACAAAGCTGTGATTAGCTGTGACTAAGGAAAAAACAAAGCAAACCAAACCAAAACACCAAAACCAATCTAAAAGCAAAACCAAACCAAACCAAACCAAAAACAAACAAACAAACAAAAAAAACCCAACAAAATTATTTTAGGGTTTACTGACACAGAACATCTGAGTATTCAGTATCTGCACATCACCTGGCTTTCAATAATCCAGCTGGGAAAGCAGCCTACCCGCTTTAGCTTGTGAGTCTGCACAGAGCAATGTCCTCTGCTCAGCAGGCAGAGCACGGGACCAACACAGCTCTGCTGCTGGCATGGTGGCTACCACAGGTAGCTCTGCCTGGCCTCTCAACAACACAACACCTGTATAAATTCATAGAGTTTAATACAAAATGGAATCTACAAAGAATACCCAAAGGCAAGACAGTTATACCAGTCCAGGGCTATCACCACAGGAGAAGGTAAGGACAGCTAAGATTTGGAAATGCTGGCCAGAAAGTGTTTCCATAAAATGCTTCATGGCAATTCACCAATTTGCAGAGGGTTTTTTTGGTGAGAAGGATGAGTTCCAATGTTGTTTAAATTTGCATCTTGAAAACATTTCAAAGTCATCTAAACACTTTATTTTGACATTTTTTAAAATGAAGAATTCTTTCTTTGGTTTAGAACGATTGCTTTGAAATCAAAGCAGTTAAAGTTTAAATAAAATATTTGGATTGAAAGCTGGTACTTTCCTCTTGATTTTTTTTTTTTTTAAATTCAGAAACTTCAAAGAAGTCTCCGTTTGATACAGGAAGATCTGATACAGTAATATCTCAAGTCTCTGGTTTTCTCATCTGCTAAAATCCAACCTAGTTCTGCTTTTCAGCAAAGAAATCAGATGCAGAAACTTTTCTGAATCGTGTGCTCTGTGGAAGGATGCCTCGTCTTATGCTCACACGGAGGGCAAACTGCAACAAGCAAGAAAGGCTCTGGGAGGATTGGTGCCCTGGTTCAACATGGACAACTTGAAAGCTGAGCCTTAAAATGTCAGAAGGATTGAAGAGTAGTGGTTAGGTGAAAAACTGCAAGGAATTAAAGGAGAAAATACATACTGCGAGGATCAGTGGGTGTTGAAATTGGAGAGGAACGCATTAAAGAAAGTTTAAGGTGAAGCTCTGTGTCATTGCCCAAAGTAAGAGCTCTTCTGGTCTGTGTACTGCTTAAGGAAGAAAGACCTTACACCACAGGAGCACGCTTGACGTGCTGCAGGATTACAGCATCTTCATTTAACTTATTTCCTAGTCTGAATGATATACAAAAAGGAACATACCTCACTAGAAAGAGTTCATAAATCCAAATATTATGTTTAGCAATTTCCTTCAACCTTCCATAAATTTAGCACTGGGTAAAAAGTTGCCAAATTGATAACCCTGAGAAATGAAGCCTTTAAATTACAGCAGAGGAAGATATGCCAAAGGTCGTGTAATTGCAGACTTCCTACATTGCTTTGGTATTTCTGATGGAGAAATTAAAGATCAAGATGTCTAGCTCTCTGCTGCATCTGACAAAAAATGTCTAGTGAGCTTGCTTTTAGTTTTAATGCAGATTCTTCTCTACTAGAAATTGAACAGAATTATTATAGCTAATTCCCCAAGACCCATCAGACAGGAATGATCTTAATTAACTGCTAGTCAATCCAGGTACAAACTGGTAAGAGAAGACTCTTCAGTACATCACTGGAGGTCACACTTTGGCATTCACAGAGCCATACAGTGGTTTGTGGAGAATAGGTGGCCCTGTTCTGGCTCCTGACCACAAAGTTGATGCTTTCAATCCACCAATTAAGCCAAGTAAATTCAATTAAGCCAACATGCAGAATCTGAGATGTACTCCTGCAAACGGCAGATCATCAGTCACGTTGCATTCAGTGAGTGGAAAGAATGAAAATTCTGTTCTTTGAATCCTCAAGGGTATTATTAGTGACACCCATAGTCTCCAGTATCAAAGAAGTTCGACACCATTTTTATTTTGAGGTTGAAACAGCCAGGAATGATGTCAGATGTAGGAAGCAGCACATGCAGTGAGGTTAGCAAAGCTATCACAAGCCCTGTGGTCACCAACTAACACAGAACAGGTTTGTGCACGTCCCCTCTCCGCTCTGGAAATGCCCACACTGGTTTCCTGGAGGAATGATCAATGCCACCCTGGGTATTACTCACTGTAGTAGCCCTGTGGAGAGTTCTCTTCTGATTTTCCCGCCTTGGTATGAATCAGTCTCTTGCAAATTGTTGGTGTTTTCACCATGGAACTCATTTAAAGTTCTTAGTCATCTAGACGCACCTCTTTCATTTGCATTTATGCAGACACATCTTCCAACTTGTTCACTTCCATACATAACTGGACCAATCCCATGTGGCAGAAATTGCAGAAGTAGGGGGCTGATTTTTACTGGGCTTAATACAGATCTCTCCCTGCAATGCATTCTGGATACTTCATATTCTGAGAAGCCTACTCTGGAAACACATGCTAAGCACCAAAGTTTGTGAAGAATCACAGCAAACAAAATAGTTTTTAGGCTCCAGATTACTTCATCACTTGTATATAGCTTATTTTTATTTTTTCTAGGAGTACTTTAAAAGAAAATAAGCAGTAGATGGAAATTAAGTTTAGACTCACTCAAGATTTTACCTCCAGAGCTCATCAATCAGCACAGCTCTCTATGGACTCTCACACCAATGTTTCAGCTGTAACCAGCCATCCTGAACTTGTGACAAGGTTCAGTTAAAGCTCATGCCCTCCTCCCCCCAAAATACTTTCAGATTCTGCTTTTCAGATCGCAAATTTCATATGCGAGCCATTATTGGACTAGAATTTCTCTCTCTTACTGGTTCAACCTTGTAAGAAAGAAGAGGATCTTATAGCAGAATCAATAGCAGAACCATGCAGGTCACTTGGGGATAAAAGTTCTGTGTTACACCATATACTTATCCCATTGTAAGCCTTTAATGCCTATGTTCCACCAAGCTTCCAAGCTTCAGACCACACATTACGAATGGATGTAGTTCTTTGATCATTTGCGGTACCTGGAAGGAATTTTCTATTCTTAGCCCAATACCACCACAACGAAGGTTTGAAACTTTATGTAGAGATCATTCTACAATTCTGTATCTTCTGGGTTGGTGGAGGTTTTTTTGCTCCCATGAGCTTACTCCTCATGTTGGAGCATAAAACCTGTCTTTTCTGATGGAGCAAACCAATGAAAAGGTTCTATCACTGACTGCAAATCCACAGGGGAATTAAAAGCCATCATTAAGATGCTGAAACAGGAAAAAGAATTCACATTATTTTGTCTGGATTGTTTTTTTACATAGGATTTGAGAACTGCCTTGCATGACTCTACAATACAGTGGTCTGAATGCCAAATATTTTTGTTGGCAACATTCAGATTGTAGTCTGCATCTATTCACACACAGCCTGTTTTCACACTGGATGTCCAAGTCTTCATACATGGATACTACCCCCAATGACTACATTTAGGCTAACCCACACAGACCAAGTATTTGAGCCAAAGGGTGCTGCGAAACACTTTCTGACTAGGCTGGGTGGCCATGAGTCTCAGGACACATCAGTGCCCAAACTGTGCAGTGGCGTGTAGTGGACTAGATTTGTTAGGCCAGGAGCATTTTACTGTCCTTTTGCCATGTTGACTTAAAGTCCCTTGTTTCAAACATGCCCCTGTCACAATGAAAGAAAAGTTAAATCAATGTATTAATCCTAAACGGATTTACATAATTTGTTTTGGACATAGTATATCCTCTCCAGATGAAGGAAATAATGTAGAGTATACATCATCTGTTCTTCTTTCCCTAACAAAAGACAGAGCCAAGCTAGAAAGGTAGAAAAGGAAGAGCAGACAGAGCAAAGTAAAGCATACTAGCAAAGCAGACTATTATCTGATAGTCTCTTCATAATTCTGAGAGCAAGCATCTAGTGCAGGCTTCTGGCACAAGCTGCATACCTGCTAAGAGTGGGCATGTTGCATTATTCATGCTTTTGGTTATAAATAATGCACTGCCCGCATATATCTAATTTAAATAGACCCATAAAGCCCAGTGGATTAGTCACTGCATGCTGCCTAAGAGTAACAGAGCATCTACCAAAGTCTCTTAGCAAACTCCTGCCCTCAGCAAGGCTCTTCTAGAGGCTAACTTTTTAAAGAAATTTTCTTTGCTGTTTTTATTGATACAGTGATCATATTTTGTATGTAAGAGCTTAAGATCTTCAAACAGGAGTGCTGCACTGTACCAGGACACTGTCTACTTGGAGTGGTTCCTGCATAATTTTCCCATATGATCATCCCGTAATGACAGCACTGTTCTTGCTACCAAGGAGACTGTACATCCCGTACTGCAGACAGAGTAAAAGAGTTAGTAACCATATCAAGGAAGGAAATTGGACCTCAGGACAGTTGTTCTTAGGTATTATTTAAACAACAGAAATAAATCATACACTCAAACCTAAGTACCATACTACAGTAAAAAACAGACTATTTCCCTATGTTCCTTGCTTCTCTGTACTTGAATTTTGTACATCAGTATCTGTCTCCTGAGTCTTTGATGTGACTAGCAAACGTAACGGGTAGTACTTGCCCAACAATCTTCCTGTCCTTGAGCTGAGTATAGACTGGAATCAAGGAAAGTTAGGCTGATTTTCACTTTGAGGTATCCCTCAAGAAATCCAAGGAGGATTTGTACTTCTGAGATAACAAAGACTTTGTAGGCTGACTGCCAGTTTTACCAGCCTCTCTAGGAGGGGCCTTTAAATCCTGACTGACAAAAAATGTTCTGTATTACACGAGGCTCCTTTGCGAGACCCTGAGAATTACTGTCCATCTTAGATTATGAGATGGATCAGTGTAAGATCAGTTCTGGGACAGTCAATTGTAAGTTTCAGAACTGCACATTGCCTCCTGCCCTGCCCCCAAATCCATACCCCCAGTTCAAACATGACAACACTCAACATATTTTCACAGAGCACCCAAAAAGCAGGCTATTTTCACCCCTACTTGTAAAAACATACAACACGCACACATCTCAGCTACTGAGCCAGGTCTTGATAATCATAGATCTGGCTCTTGGTTTCTGGATAATGAATGCTGAAGGTCTCACCTGGTATTTTCCCTATCAATCAGAAGAGTAATATTCTGATGAAATCAAAGTTTTGGTTGTACTGAAATCAAATATGATCAGACAAAAATCCCCAATATTTCCTCCCTCCCACATTTATTTTTTTAATTTTATTTCACCTTTAAAAAAAAAAAAAAAGAAAAAAAAAAAAAAAAAACAACCCAAAACCAAATCAGGAGCAAGAGGGGAGAAAAGTAATTTTAGCTTATTTTGTCAGAATTTTTCTTTTACCCAATGATCTCAGCACAAAATATGAGATAAAACATTACAGAAGTCATGTCTCATTAAGCATTACTGACATGGTGATTACACACCAACTTAAATATGCTTCTCTTAATCCATAACAGTAAGTGCTATTTAGTGTTGAAAATCTTTTTACATTTCACATGCAAGCATTCCCTGTTTATAAGATTAGAAATTAGATTTGTTCAACTGTCACAAAGGGAGAAAATGGTGTCCTGGGTTGCATTAGGAAAAGCATTGCCAGCAGGTCAGGGAAGGTGATCCTCTCTGCCCAGCAATGGCAAGGTCTCATCAGGAGTCTTGTCTTTAGTTCTGGGTGCCCCAACACAGGACAAGGGCTTCCTGGACCAAGTCCAGCAAGGGACTACTAAGGTGGCAAAGGGAGTGGAGCATCTCATGCAAGGGAAGCCTGAGAGAGCTGGGACTCTTCAGCCTGAAAAGGAGAAGGTTCTGGAGGGGGAGGAGGAGAAGGAGGGAGAGACAATGTCATCAGAATGTATAAATACCTGTGGGAAGGCTTAAAAAAGATGGAGCCAGACTTGTTTCAGTGGTGACTGACTGCACATTTGCCTGGGCAACCTGCTTCAGCTGGCTCTGCTTGAGTGGAGGAGGTTGGGGTAGATAGTCTCAAGAGGGGTGTTGCAACCTCAACTATTTTGTGATAAGAGAGGATGGTTGATAAATACCAAAGGTGAGTAAAGATGGTCTCTGGCCATCAGATATGCCCATCTAACACTGTATATGGGATTTAGAAGTTTGAAGGAAGACATCAGCTTTCAATTTAAAACAAAACTAAAAAGAGACTACAAAAAAATCCCAAAACCAAAAAGCCCCATGACCCACAAAACAAAATAAAGACACTCAAACTCACCAATTGTTTGTCAAGTTAATATATAAAATGAAAGTTAAGGAAAGTCAATACCCAGGTTGCATATTTCCTGTTCTCCCTAGAATTAATGCCTGTAGTTAATGCCTCTTGTGGGTTTCCAATGCTGCTTCTAGTGACAAATAGAAGATAGACAACCCAAATAGATTTGTGGCTGAAAGGACAGGACCAGCCAACTCTGCTCCATTGGTATTATCTGAACAGGATTCTTGGCTCTGTAACTTGACTTTCAGCCATAATTTCAGCCATCTAATAGGCCACACAACCTACCTCAAGAGGCCTGTTGACCTATTCCCTACCAAAAGTTCAGCATTAATCTTGGTAACAACTTCTCTATTTGCCAAGAAGTAGCAATGCCCCTCCTGCTTTTTTTTGGCAAATTAGAGACATGGAACAGTCAATATATGTGCAACTACTGTGTTCATTAGCATTGAATACTATGCCTTCACAGCAATCTGATGCTTAGAGACATAGAGGCATCAAGAACATCAGGGATCAATTTTTCCCTGAAGAAAAGGGATGAGGTAAGTCTTATCAGCAGACAGTGGATTAATTTCTTATTAAACAACCATTAGCTATGTCTGCTTCTTTTGTTAAGAGTCCTGAGAATTCTCAGCTGGCCTTTATCTGACTGGTCACAAAGCACACCATGGACCAATGCTTGGTAGATGGAGGGGAGAAAAGCCTTATTTTGTGGGCCTCCCCAAAGGCTAAGATCAGCCTTTGAAGGCAACACTGGCTAGAAAGTGGAATTATGCTGCAGAATTCTACTAAACACAATACTGTCCTCCAAAAAACTCCCATCAGTAGTAAAGCCACATAGCTTAATGGGGGAGGGGAAAACAAAATCAGTGCCGGCTTTAGAAATGAGAATGGCTTGCAATAAAGTTCAGAAATAGTCCTCTCCAAACAGAATAATCAAAACATCATCATGAGAGGTGAAGAAAAAAAAAAGTCGTCACCAATAACCAACAGTGTTACAGTATAAGGGGGTCCTGAAAAAATGAGAGATGAATGGAACTGTACTGTTGGGTGAACACGTCCCACCCCACCAATGCACATATGTACATTTAAACTTATACAACAGGTTAGGCATTGTGGAATAGCAAAATGTGCCATAGCCAATGCTTCAAAATTTTTTCTCAAATGGAAAATGATGTGGCAAAAGAGTAATTAGGCAGTACTGCCTTAGCTCTGTTGTAGCAAGAGTTTGAAGGGAGAAAATCATGTCTGTTATTGTTTGATTCATAGCTGGACATATGTTTGGTATCCATTGCCTACAGACGCATGATGCTTCCAAACTGAACCTGTGTGAAACCAAAGAAAAGCTCTCACCATGAAATGTAATTATCACCTCACTTGTTATCCAATTATTTTTTGTTGATAGCTTTTGTATGTAGAGTTCTTTTCATCTTCGCCTTCTGTGCTCTCACGGACAAAACCTAAATCACTCGGGATGCTAAAAGAAGCTGCAGTTTGCTGCTTATTGCTTACCAGCAATCCCAACATACAGATTTCTGACTTCAGTTTACTGTTAACCTTCATTTCATGTTGTCCAACTCCCATCTGCTAATTGGAATTTCAACATTTGTACATGCCCGCTCGATCTACTTTATATAAAATACAAATTAATCACATAGAATTTAGAATTTAGAAAACACCACAATTGGTATTTATTTGCTCATTCCAGACACAATGATCAACAAGATAGTCAAAGATTTATTTTGATTCTGTAAAACTTGGAGGTCTGTCTAGGATAGGGCGTCTGCCCTTCAAGATGTGTGCTTTTTTGCAAGCAGACACCCCCACCCACCCCAGCCCAGTGATTTCAGCATGACAATCATCTGGGAAAGAAACACAAGCCTTGACTAACCAGTTCACTCTCATTCACATATTCTTAAACACGCAGTTTCCTCTTCTTGATGTTGTGCAGATTCAATCTGGTCAAGAACCAGGCACTGTCAGGAGGGAAAGCCATGCACAGTTTGGAAGATATTTCCAAGAAGAGCTATATCACACGCACTGCACACACATGACATCCAGCCTGCAGGAGGGGGGGTGGCACGCTGAGAAAAGAGCTGACAGTGAGTTTGAGTGGGAAGGAAAAGAAAAACTTGCCTGAGGCAAGATCATCATACCATCCTCATGAAAACTTTGTATTTTCTCCAAAGCATTCCTCTCTGTACCCTAAGGGCAGCCAGTTCACAGATGAAGTAGATTTCCCAAAAATCGTGTCATAAGAAAAGAAAGTGTCCTCCAGGGCTAGTATGTGAGAAAGCTGGATGAAAAGGTTTCCTGCTGGACTCCTCCCACAGCCCTCCTAGCCTCCAGTATCTTTTATATATCACTATTTTGTTTTAACTCTCACCGTCATATTTAAAAATAGTACATATGTCTGTGAAAGATTGAGGCTTAAATGAACATGCGTTCCCAGATCAACAAGTTGCTCTGGATCCAATTTATGTAGATTAATAACATTTCATCACCTCAACACCATAAAGCTGGCTTTATTTTAGTTGCTTTCTTTAAAAAAAAAAAAAAAAAAAAAAAGAAACAAAACCAAAAAAAACCCAAGAAAAAAAAAATAAAAAAAGAAAGAAAAGAAAAGAAAAGAAAAGAAAAGAAAAAAGAAGAAAAAAAAACCACATGAAACCCACCCACAACCCAAAAATGAAAAAAAAATTCACCCCACTGAATAAAATCCCACTAATTTCCACTAACTTCTTTAGTGGAAATCCCATGACTTGCTTACACAACCTATGGTCCCATTTCCCCAGACAGATTTCAGCAGTTTCAAGGTGAACTTGGTCAGCTTCCACATCAGGGTGTGAGATGTTCCTACTACAAAACCCTCTTCTGTTACTTTCAGTTTTTTCAGTCTCTGACTTCCTGCCAACCAGGGATTATCCTGCTGTTCAACAGGACACTTACAGGTGACCATTAGATTGCAGAAGTCACCATCTCCAGAAGCAGCAATAGGTGTCCTAGCTATTACTTCTACCCACCATCAACAGAACCTCCCTCCACCCTCAACAAAAACCCAACCCAACCAAATAACCACCTATGTCCAAAAGAAATGTTGTGGAAAGAAGATACTTCCCTTTTGCCTCAAGTTTTCCCTCCTTAGCACAAATGGAGTTAGTTTACCCCATTCTTCACCCAGGCTGCAGACATTAATAATAGAGAATAAGATTCTCAATTGCCTGAAGCAATTTTATTTTCCACTAGCTGCCTGCTAAATAGCAGTTAGGAGCTATTCCAGCAAATGGAGCGCTCGATGGCCTAGAGGGACGACATGCCACATTCTCCTTCACAGTCACTGCTTTAGTTCCTCTACAGATTATCTAAATTATCCATAATACAGCCTTCTTCATTATAACTCTATAAACAGAGCAGGACTATATGAAATTTTAACATTTCTACAGTGCATCACTAACCCCATCATCAGGTCAATATATTCATTAATATTTGGAATAATCAGAAGCAGAAGTTGGATTATAGTGGATCAACAATTTTATCCTATTTTTGAGCAAAACCCCCTGTGTTTCCACCAACAAATCAACATAGAATTGAGAATGTTTTTCTTGTATGAGACCTCTTCAGCAAAACATAAAGCACAAACCCCAATTTCAAATGTTTTCAACTGTGACAACTTGTCTCTTCCTACCACTGAAGCAAAAGTCAATCTTTTTTGATTAAATTGTGCCTTTTCTAAGGACATGTCTGTTTCATATAGATGGAGTGTGAAGCCAGTACAAATTTATCTGAAGCACGAAACTCCAAAATACTGTTTTCTTGAATTCATAAAAATACCGAGGTGCACACCTGGGAAAAGCCTGCAAGAGAGGGATGGACTTCATCTGAATTGTAAAGGGACCGAGCTGCCAGTACTTCTAACAGACTGTGAGTGAACGTGGAAATGACAGGTGAGAAAAAGCCAAATGGGTGCAGAACAACACGCAGTTTGGAATAGGTTTTCTTAGTATGTCAGTAGGAAAGTTCTTTACCTTACGTAAATGATAAATCAAAGGATGAAAAACAAATCAGATAGAGAAAACAATTTCCACTAGCTAGAATTTGTGGGCAGCTGTGTAGATTTGAGGAGGTTGTATTTTTGTATCATAGATACCAGCACCTCTGCCTTCTGTAGAGGGAAGACTTGCCTTTCAAATAATTTGAAGAAATCAGCAAGAACAGCAGAACAATTGATATAACCAAAAGCATTTTGTTTGGTTGGTTAGTTTTGTGTTTGTTTATTTTGTTTGGAGTTTTTTTTTCCCCAAAATTCCTTCACCATAGCCTACTAAGAAAACTAAACTGTAGTGGAATAAGTGGGAAGGTCTGGAAATGTATAAACAATTGGCTAAAAGATGGAAGGCAGAGGAGATGGGGCATGGTCAGGTTTGCAATGGAGGGAAACAATTAGAGGAATCTATTGGGTTTGTGCTGTTCATTTTATTAATTCATAACCTTGAAAAAGGTGTGTGTGGTAAAGCAAGGAAGTGTGCCACAAAGTACATTCAAAGGACTAAGGATGAGACTGGATTGTGAAACCTGAAGGTCCTAACAAAACCATTGAATAAAATAACAGGTGAAACCCAATGGAAATAAGCATAAAGCAATGAACACAAGGAAAAAGAATCCCAGCTTTATACATGAAATGATGTCTCTGAGCTGGCTATTACCAGAGCAAAAACTGGAGGTCACAATAGTTGCTTCCACAAAGTAACAAGCCAGTGCTCAATAGCAGTGAAAAACTACAGAAATATTTGGATTGAAAAACAGAACAGATCACTATACCTTTAAATCAACCATTCACCTTTCTGAGCATATGTGTGTTGTATACATATATGAACAGTGTGTACATTGCTTGAAAATCATCCATCATTAGAAAAACAAAAACAAAAAGGGGCAACGGGGATAGTCAAAAGCATGGAGTGGCTTCCATGAGTGACAAGTCGGCAAAACCCTGTGGCAGGGATTTAGGTGGGTTATGGTGGGTGTGCAAAGTCATGAGTGACATGGAAAAGCTTGGCAGGGATAGATGGGATAGCAAAAAAAAATAGTATTTTTATTTTTGTATTACAAACACGCACTCTCAACAGGGCCTTTCCCCCCACCCACCTGCCATTCCCCAATTCTGCACTCCAACACTGAAATTCCATGGAGGTGAGCAGTTAAACTAGTATAAAATTACTGAAATGGAGAAGGGAGCTTAGCCTGTACCATACATGAATTATCTCATCCACCACAGAGAACTCATAATGCAGCCCTGCAGTTTAATAGTGACAAGGAGAACAACAACTACACAGCTTATAAAGAGGGAATTAGAGGAAGCAGAATTTCTGAGCTGAAACTTGTCTGCAAACACTACAACTACTACACTACAGAGGTCTTTACCCTTGCTTGTGGGAAAACAGCAATAATGTTGTTCTTCTGTTCAAGTCGTTGACACTGCCAGGGTAACTCAGCCAATTGTGTCAGATCACATTTTTAGGTACACAATTTAAAAAAATATTATTTATCTTATTATTTGAATATACAAATTATATCTAGATATATAAAAATTCTTTTTTTTTAACGCTTTCCTGTTACTTAAAAGCTAATGATAAAAATGCAAGCAGGAACAAAAGTAAAAAGGAAGATTTCCAGGGACAAAAAGAAAATGTAACCTTTAAAAATTTACTAAGGCTTAAGATTTGTCTACTCAGACACTATTTTCTACCTCCATTTAATTAGATTTTAATTTTCTTTTTATATCCTTTTCCTCTACAGATTCTGAAAATAAATTATTTCCATACCAGTTGATTGGAAGGAACAGTCCCAAGTCAGAATTAAGCAGCTTATGGAAGTTTGTCTTGTTCCTGGTTAAACATTCCTGCTCTGCAGCTGGGTAAGCTGCTTGCAGTAATAAAATCCAGCTGAAATAATGGAATTGAGCTTGTGAGTCCAGACTTGGCCTGGCTAAGGGGAACATCTCAAATGTCTCTCATCAATGTCAGAGATTTAGAGAAAGCCTTCCCAAATAATCAAGCACACAGAGGCAGAGAAACAAAGCAAAAGCTCAGTCTCTTCCCTCTGGTGTGCCCCTCATCAAAACAATATCAAGATTTTACATGTTGCATAAAGAGCACATAACATAAACAGTTCATTTTCTGTTTCTGTTGTAAAAGGCAATTAGGCTCACAAACAAATGTGATCTCTACATTCCACATACAAAATGCCAATCCTCTGTAAAAAGAGCTTTAAATGGGCAGTTTTTACTTTGAGGTGTAAGTTCAGAGAACTTAGCAAACCAGAAAAAAAAAAGATACTTAAACTAATAATTAAGATTCTTTTTTTTAAATCCAAAAATGAAACAGTGGATATTTTTGAAGTGTTTGTTGTAAATTATTTGCAAGAACCAGAGGAAGATGGAGAACTCAGAACTTCCAGAAACTTAGCTTTACGCTTTGGCTTTTGATCCACTTCACCTTTTTACTTACACCTGACAAAAAATAGCAGGAAAAACCCCATAAGAATTTAAATTTTAATAACTAACATTATTAAATGAAGTGGAAATAGGGGCTGGTCAATAACAACTGTAAAAAAAACCAACCAAACAAAACAAAACCCAAACAAACCAGCCAAAGAAACCCACAGAAAAAATGTTTCAGTAATACTTGTGACATCTTATATTCTCCTTTTGTGATTCCTGCAAGTCAGTTTGCAGTAGCCTGCCATTGGAACCTGCATTCTACACAGTGGAAATGGCTGCTCAGGTTAGAAAATGCACAGATACCTCAAGGTCTGTAATTGTGGACTTTACATGACACATCTTCTGACATATCCATTCCATCATATATTCCTTAAATATGTCATAGAAAATTACTTTAAAAGCATCTGCCTACTGGCAGAAATGCAAGAAAACATGTTCTGTGCACCCATGTAGACCGAATATTTTCTTACTGAGGGGGGAACAAAGATCTGTGGAGAGCAAAATTAGAAGACTGCATTGCATAAAGGAAAGTCAGAAGCATTGTTTCTACACCCCTGGCCGGCACCCTACTGGGATGCTTACCAGACCTCAGCAAGGGACTTAAACCAAGACGTAACCAGATTCCAATGGCATCTCACAATCTCTGCACTTCTCATCATGCTTTTGGGGATTCAGATAGTCTCAATTTTACTCTTTCCTGAAAATTAGGACCTTATAGTCTGACAGCCCACATTTGCATAATATTGCTACTCCTCCAGGGCGTTTTCAGGAGCAACTGTACACTCCTCCAAATTCTGGATTTTTGGGCTTAACTTCTTGCCAATTAAAAATGCTGCAACAGTTTAAGTGAAACTTGGAGAATATTCTCAATGGGAGTCCTAAAATAAATCACGCCTCATACATGGACACCACACACAATATGATCAGAGGTATAAATAGCCAAACATGATTGCCTTTCAGTCTCTTTAACTATTTTAGTCAGTCCTTTCATTCCTTTAGGCCCTCCCTCATTTCCCTGTGCAAGCCTCCTCATTTCTCTTCAATAAATATGCATTTAAGTTCCCCTTCTGTAAAGTTTTAGCCTCACTCAGTGACCTTTTTCCCTAGCATAAGCCATACAATATTTTTCTTTGGCTGCAGCCCACCTAAAAGTCCTATTTCCTACAGGCTGCAGGTAACTTGCTAGTCAAGGACAGGAAATCAGACTCTGCATTTCAAGGTAGCACCATACAACGCAGCAGAGAGAAATGTCCAGACAGGATCCAGTAGCATTTATAGATCAAATCAACATTCACAACCACAAGTGGACTTTGCAGACTGATATATAGCCACACAGTGTTTCAGCCTTATTTCTTAACCACCCATCCGAGATGTACAAACTGACCTTTAAACAATTCCAAAAATAGGACAGGATAAATCCCCTATCTGTCACATTAAAAGCATTGTGCATAACAAACCCATTTACAACACTTAGGAGGCTATTTCCTTCATCTTTTGAAAATTAGAGGAGCATCACATATTCTTTGCTACTTCATACTTTCTTCCGAACTATATTTAAAATAGATAGTTTTCAGCACAAATATTGATTATTTAAAAAAAACTGGTCTTACTGTTGCCTGTACAAAACTCTCCTGGGACCACCAACAATAACTACCAGGAAAGCCACAATCATACTACAGAAGATATTTCAACCAGAAATATTTCAACCAGAAATCCTTAGCCAAATTTCTCTTCAACATAAACCGTACCTTAATTTTTCTGTGGAATCACAAACTTTTGCTGTTTCTGCTCAGAAGACCTTCAACAACCAGTTCATCACCACAGCTCACTGGGGATTTTATTTATTTTTAAATTATTCTGTAGTGGGATAGATAGCAACAGTGAAGTGAAAAATACGGTGTTTGGTACAGAACTGTGGTCTTGGAGTAATACTTACATTAACGGATATAATTTAAATTATTAATAGACATACATAAAAAAAATCCAGCATCATAGCTGGAGATGGCTGCAGGCATAGTTTTGTTTGTTTTTCTAAAAAAGGCCAATAATTAGTGAATGCATGATGTATTTTTACCTTGTGTACCTGAAAACAGGTTCTTGGCCTCAGATCTGTTTCTCTTTTATTTAAAGCTACTCAATCTCCTATCACAGACTCCAATTTCTTCAGGTATGGAATGTTCCTTTATTTTAGAGCCAGTTAGTAATTAGTGGAACAATACACTTTATTGGAGCTTTTAGATGTTACTACAATACAGGCACATAACAAGAGCATTCCAACTCCCATTAAACTAGCCACCCACAAGTCTTTTTTCAGACAAAAAGTCAGGGCATTTTTAGCTACTATCTAATCACTTCATATACAGTGCAGCCAGCAGGTATATCCTATATTAAGGGTAATAACAATGTATTTATTGAGGAATATCTTACAACTTATAACATCTGATTAGATAATAATCCAGTTGAGGGGTCTTTTACAAAGCAGTTTTCTGATTGAAACTATACTTTTTCCAAGCAATTGCCAGGACCACATGAGAGGCAATAGGCAGCTCTCGGTACAAAATTAGTCTCAATTACACATAACCTGCATACTTTAAATTGGATTGCTGCTCAGTCGTACTAGGTGGGCAAAAGACAGTAACGAAGAAAAAAAATCACAGTTTTAAGCTCCAGGACTAGCTACATGTAGGCTTTCTTCACCTGCAGTTCAAAAAAGGAGTTTAAAAAAGACCTTAACAATACTCCAGCTTCCTGCTCAAAACTGAAAAGATGACTTCACCTGATACGAAGGAGCTCAGTATAAAACCTGCTTCTCTTTGTGGTTGTTACTCATTAGGTAATGAGCTACACACGTGTCCATCTCTAGGGCTGAGGCATCCCTTGCCCCCTTTGCTATTCTTTGGAGAGTCTGGCAGCACCTGCTTGCCTACCAGGTGAATATTGTTGAGCTTTTAACCTCTGTATTGTTGGTTGCTGTTCAACCGTGTTGGGCTGGACCCAGGCTTCAAAGCAGCTTTGGTAACAGGCCCTAGGCTGAGAGACTTGCAGTCCAATGTGTCACTGCAATGTACTCCTTTTCAGTTGTATATGCACCACTGACAGGCTGCTGAGGCAGCATGCTGCACCCCCAGGCAGCAACGCATATACCCATGGAAAAGAGTTGTATTTATTTATTTACTTATTTATTCCCCTTGGAAACAAAGCTTCTGCAATCAAGCTGTGAGAGGCCTTCCTCCAATGACTTTGGAACTACCTGTCTGATTTCAACCAAATTTAGAAGATTAGATGGCACAAATGTAATTAGGATCTTAAAAATGTCATGAAAGTTTTAATGCTCGGGTTGATAGAAGAGCTGCAAAGTGACCTCTTATTAAGACACCAGGCGATCCACATAGGAGAGAAGCTTCGTTAATACTCTAGTAGTGGCTGCTCACAACCTCTTAGAGACCAAACATAATTTACCAGAGGGTATTAATTTGTCAGGGATGTTGCGGTTAGGATTCTCTTTCTCCTTGAATTTTGGCTCATGTGATACGTGGTTTGAGACTTTCTGGCATGTAGAGACTTTTAAGAGTTGGCTCAGAAGCTGAGAGATGTTGTTTAATCCAGGCAAGTAGAAATAAAAAGCCTCTCTGCAGGTTCTGAGTATAAAGTGGGAGTAGTAAGCAAAGTGTAAGCTTCTAATTAGAATTATTTATATGTTTACTAAGTACGGGGGCTAGTGTCAGAGATGCCACCAAGAGACTACCAAGCCTTGTTCAGTCCACTATTATCCACTGCTGTTGTTTCACATGGGCACCAGTGGAGCAGCCTGAGCAACATCAAGGAACATTACAGAGCCCTGGGAACAGCAGTCAGGGACTCTGGGGCACAGGCAGTTTTTTCATCAATCCTCCTGGTCGAAGGGAAGAGATTTGAAAGGGCCAGTTGAATCTGGTGAATCAACAAATGGCTACAGGTCTGGTGCCACAGCCAGAGGTTTGGCAACTTAGACCATAGGACTCACTTTGGGAAACCACATCTACCTGGGGGCCATCTGTCAGATGAGAATCTTCTGTCAGAGGACTTTAAACTAGAGCTGCCAAGGGAGGGGAACCTCCATCCATCCCACTCCTACTAGTACGATGCAAGTGCCAGTAATAGATGCCCAGAGTGTGGAGAAGGATCACAAGTCGGCATCTAGTGCTCAGCACAAAGGAATTCCAGCTACTCTAACTAGTAAGCCAGCTTCGTTGGGGCCAAACTCAGATGTCTCTATGCAAACAAATGTAACAGGGGCAATAAACAAGAGGAGTTGGAACTGCATGGTCTTTAAGGTCCTTTCCAACACAAACCATCCTATGATTCTATGGTAAGTCATTTGATTTAAATTTGTGAGGCCTTCCACTTACTCCACAGGATAACTCTTGACTTGTACAGTACTTTATCTATGGTCAAGTACTTTATACAGTTATATTATGGAAATAGTAAAACTAGTGTCATAAAGCACTGGAAAGATGGCTGGGAATCCTACTTAATAATTCTGTGGGTAAGAAGGATGGGACATGGGGAATACTAAGTGTCCCAGTGCTTCTTTTAATTTCCTAGGTCTTGTAAGAAGGTAAAAGGGCCTTTTGAAGAGATATTTTATTTTCCTAGTTCTCTTTTTTTTTGCTTGTTAATTCTGAATAATTCAGGCAAAGATGAATTATATCTATTTATCAATCTTTTATGCTTAAAATCACCATACAACAATGCTCACAGAGCTCTCACAGCTGAGCTTTCCAACTGACATGTAGTTTCTGCACCAGATACATCAGCTCACAGTGACAGGATGTGCAGTGGTACACACGGTGTTTCTAACCAGACTGTGCTAGCATAGAAAGGTTATGCACTGGGTGTTTGAGGAAAGCACTTGATTCGGGTTACCGAATATTTGTAAAAGAAACAGCAGTAGTTACATTTAGGATTAAATATCTTAAAATTATAAAAAAAATGGAAAATATCTTAGACGTTCTACATGAAGTGCCATGTCTTGTTCCTCACTTGAAACAAATCCATTTTAGTTCAGTACAAGTCAAGAAGATGGTTAACACTGAGAACTTCTCTGCACATGTTTTCTTCAACCTTGCATCGGGTGTTCACTGAAAGCAAGACCAGGACAGGCTACAACCGCACAAGTGACTATTTATGGATAAACACAAATAACAACTTGACCCTGAGTGCCATTTTCTTCGACCTCAGCTAAGCAGCAATGCATTTAAAGGAGTTTTGCTGTAGCACCAATCAATTTGGGAAGATGAAGACTGAACCTCAGTGCTGGAGATGCAACTAATGGTCCTAAGAGGTTTTGCCCTACTCATCCTCCTCTGCCTCTGAGATTGACTTAAGAGGGCCAGGCCAATGTAACCCTTGCACTGTGAGGGAAACAGTCATAAAAACCTGAGTAATACAATGCTAATAACATATTTGCATGACAGGGCTGCTTGTTGGATAAAGCCATGACAACTCTCTGATGCATTTTTAGAAAGCAGTGCTTGAACACTCCCTGAAGATGATCACATAAGCAAAAGATAGTTGTGCATATATGAGCTCATAAACAAAAATTCATCTTGAATAGCAAAGATTATAAATTATGGGATGTCACTAGTTGAAAATAATATACATTTAAAAGAACCTTACAAATATTAGACATTACTGATGGATTTGGTGTCCCATTCTCAGCTGTTTGTTCCCACTTTCCCACCAAAGGTTTATACCCTCTACCTGTGATGAATGCCAGTTCAGCTCTTGTGAGGCTGAGGATTTTATAAATATAGGAAAACAACTACATTTACATGTACTGTTTTCACGTCTGTACTGTTTTCACATCTCTATCACTAATTAATCAGCCAAGACAAAATGAAGAAAGCATTTCTAAATTAAAGACAGTATGTGTCAGAGTGTGGTAGCATAAATATATTTTTTCTTAACTTGCTTCATTTTTGATGCTCAGAAATAAATATTAATTCTGTGAGCTGCCAGGCATGTGTAGATACTGGTCTGTATCTTATGCTAAAGCTGCAAGACCCGTGCATCACTGCGTAGACCCATGTGTCTCAGAAACATTCCCAGGTGAATCTGGACTCAGGTGAAGGGGTTAAGACAGCAAAGAAAACACACCAATCAGCTTGTTGGTCAAACTGATGAAACCAGGAGCGTGTGCTCAACTTCATGCAAATGTGCAAGATGAATGCTGAGAAACAGCAGTCCAGTCAAACGTAAGCAAATGAATGACCTTAATCATGTGAACGTTCCTATTGGGATCAATAAGCTGGTCTGTGCTATTGACCCAAAGCACACTAGAATAAATACCCTTGCTGAGAAACAGAAAATGATGCTACAAAGAGCCCAACATAACTAAATACATTCAGAATTAAGCTACAGATATGAAGAATAAGAAAGAAGAAAAATGAACATAGTAACAATCTTTTAGTTGAGCCTCTCAATGTTTTACAGACATTCATAACAGTGCTTGCACATGATGCAAGATGAGGCAGATGTGAACATTCTTGACAAGTCATGGCAGGCAGCACAGCATGAAGATTTGAGTAGTCTGCACAACAGCCAGGACACAGAATTCCTGTCCCGTTCTTTTAAGGCCATTCATAGATCTGAAAGCACAGTGCTATTTTAATAAACAGGAAGGATGATAACTTTATGCTTAAATACCTTTCCTGTAAGCAATTTGTACTCCAGAGCAAGGGGGAAGCTTGGGAGTTCCATGATGGTCCAGGTCCTTACAGTGAAGCACCTCTTTACAGCTGGCAGAGAGAGCAGGTAACAGAGCTGAGACGTCTATTAGGTGAGTTTGGATTGTCACAATGGTCTGCGTCTCAGAACTGCTCATCTAAGATGTGATGGTGCCATGGTTGTTCTCATCTCATTTTGGAGATAAACTTAGAACAGGCTACTGCCAAAAGGAATACCTAGTTTTTATCTGCCCTGACCATTTCTCAGCTCTAATTGAGGACCAGGCCCATCATTTTGAGCAACATGAAAAATATCTTCCCAGTGCCCTTTTTAAAATGTCAAATTCTCACTTTGTTTTTTTTTTTTTTTGCATATTCTTAAGTACTTTAAACTAAAATCGCCCTTGGTATCGTTTTCAGAGGATCAGTCTCTCCAGGAACAGAGATTTTTCTTTTGACCTTTACATTTATTGCTAAAGAACTTTATTTTTATTCCTGACACTTGCTTGGAGAAGATTTACAGAATTTGTCTCTCTCCACAGTTACACTGCCCTTCCTCTAGTGGTCCAGCAGCTACACGTGTCCTCGGTGGGGTAAGCGCTGCCATACACCACTGACTTCGCCGATAGAAGGCCAGCTACAGCATTGGCTTCAGACCACCACCAGGACAGGGGAACCGATGTAGGAACTGACACTGCCATCTTATGGTGGAAATATAAACTATAAATGCAGTCCATAAAGTAGAAAACCGGCTGTTTCCCCAGCTGGGTAAAAACAGTATGTTGAATGCTTAAGGATACAGCTGGATGGGTGTGGATGAAAATTAATCTCGACCCTTTAAGTGCTTAACAAGAACTGAATTAATTTATATGCTAAAGCTGAAGACTGTTGGTGATGACAAAGGAATGTAGAAAAGTACAAGGAAACAGTGGAGAGAAATGCTCTTACACTCTCTTCTCACAGACTTGCTTTCATTTTCTCTTCCCACTTCTTTAGTTCCCTTAGCGTGGAAATAGAACTCATTTAACATGGATGGCACTGCAAATGGCCAATGTACCAATGTCCTCACCAACTTAGCTCAAACATAGACCACCTGTTATGTCATTGCTAAATATAAACTGGCCATTACAATCAAGACTAAAAAGAAGACTGCTTACTTCAGTGTTGGACTTTCTCACTACGTACAAAACATCTCCACACATACCTGGCAGCAGTAATTTGTCTTGCAAGTTGGGGTATCCAGCAGTTAGGACTGGGGCTGTTAGATGCCCAGAGACCCAGAAGATAACTGTCCAAAATAGCAGGGCATAAGGACCACTAAATACAGTAACGCTAATCTATATCGCAGAGAATATTTGCCTACAAATTTCCATAGGAAACCCATGGATTTTTATCATTGGACTGTCATTACACTGGACCTCAACAGCTGGTTCCTAAAACATTTCTGGAGGAATGTTTGCTGAGGCAGAATAAAGGGAATCACTACTAGTCAAAATGAATACAAACTGTTTTGTTTCCAAACCACAAGATACATAGCATAGTTGAGGTTCCTCTCCTTAGGGTGAAGGCAGCCCAGGGTTAACCCTGCTACAACTGTGGTCTCAGTGCTATGGCACCTTCATCACTTCTGCTCTTGGGGATAAGAAGCTGGATTACAGCAAGTCCAGATCACTGGAGTGGTGACAGCTGCCAGTGAGGAATCACCCTTACACATGGTGGACTGTAGTTTCACTGATGGTTGCTTTTTCTAGTGTTGATATTGGGTTCTGTTCCTTTATGTCTGATTTCTTAAAATGCAGTCAAAGTTCCTGCATTAAAACAACATCTTTGGAGTTTCAGACAAAGCTTTCCTTGTGAAAACAAAAGTATTGTGTATTTAACCTGTCCCTAGTGAATAATTGTTCAGTGAACACTAATGAGTCTTCAGCTGGGGAAGTGTGGGAATTTGTATTTTGGAGCCATTTATATAATTTCTACTTGTTTTTTTTTTCTTTTAATTTTTATTTTCCTGTTGAGAAATTTAACTCAAGCCAGTGCCCTGAAATAGAGAGGAGCCTTGCCTGGGAGGAACTGAACACATGCTGAATATTTATATAGAATGACAATGACATTTGACTTCAGATTTTCTTTGGCAGAAATCAGTTCCATTCAGCTGTGACCCATATCTCTTTGTCTTGACAAGCTGAGGAAAACGTTAACACCTTCGACCAACATTGAATGAGCCCTGAATTCCTCATTCTATCCCAAAAAACCACTGACTTAAATTAGATACATCTTAGAGGATGAATGTGCTTTAAAAGGTGAGTTTTAAAATATAACAAATGCTGTTACTCTTGCTTCTATTTGTCCATAGCACAATATACAAAGTGCTGTTCAAACACATGCATAAATTTAGTCTTTTTTTTTCTTTTTTCTCCAAGAACCTTATTATTCAAGGAGAGACAATAAATACTACCAAGTATATTGAGGATAAGAAGAGTGTGATATAGAAGAAAAATGGTTAATATGATCATTGCTCTCATTTTGGCAAGGCTACATTTAATAATAGTGCCTTCCTAGGACTAGTAAAACTTGTCCTACTTTTCAAAAATATTCTAGCATATCTAGTATTAGAGGTCTGCTAAAATCACAATCTATTAGGATCTGGCCTGATCATTTATGTGATTAGGACAGCACTCCCAGAAAACTGGGGTAATATGGAAAACAATATTGGTGACTTGACACCTCATGATCTCTTGAGTCAAATCTTAATGAGTCCCTCTGGAGGCAGCACCTGAAATAACCTCTTTGAAATGAAATGGAACGGCTTTGAACACACAAAAAAGCCCACTAGCTTTTGTAAGTCTGGGAATATTAACTTAAGTGTTTGTAAATTCTGCTGTAAAACTGTTTAGTTTACTCTGTGACTTCATAGCCTGATTCCCTTGTGTAACTATTTAAATATCACATTAAGATAATATTTGTGCTGAATACTGAAGCACTCAGAAGCCATGAGTGCCAAAATTAAAGTCACTTGTTCAACTTTCACTCACCACTTTGTCCAAAACTGTTTCTTTTAAGTTATCACATACTAAATCTTAAATTACAGTACTGTACTTGTAGCTGATGCATTTAAATACAATCATTTTCCTAGAACAGCAAATGCAAGTATCATCATTTATTTATATGTACTATGTCAAAGATGAAGTTCACAGAAATAATTTTATGAAACACTTGCAATAAACATCCGAGCAAGAATGTCTTTCACCATCTTACTCACAATAAAAAAAAAAAAAAAGTTTCTGCATTTCACATCACGGTGACTGGCTTAAAAATCCAAATCAAACCCTCAGCTCTGGCTCAGGGATTTGAATCTGACCTTCCCTTGCTCCTGTGCAGCACACGTTACCCACTCTGCCACACAGCTGAGCTACGTTTTTCTTTCTCTCCTATAGTGATGAATCAAAGCAGTCTGCCTGATAGCTGCAAAGTCACAAGAGTCACATAAATATCTGCAAGACAGGCAGACGATGCTGCCGGAATTTTTGAAAAATAAAGGGAAACAACAGAAAATAAACCAACCCATCTGGAATCTAAATCAAGGGTTGTTTTCATTTTAGCACACACACACAAACTTTGCAAGGAGAACATTCTATCATTCTTGCTCTTTGCGTAATACCTCTGGGCCCTTTTATAACGTGTAACTATCAGATGCCAAAAATCCCAACTCACACAGATTATTATTGCAGTGCTTCGAAAGTTATCCAATGAATCAGAGACACGCACAAAAAAGAAGAGAGATATCCCTGTTCGTTCAAAGGCTGCCCCACAGCTGCTTAAGGTTATAGGCTGATACACTTGGCTTCCTTGGATTTTCACAGCTAGCAGAGACCTTGGACGCTTTGAGACTCTCGTATGCCAATCAAAATAAATTCGTTATAAACAAAGAAGTCTTGCCTTTAAAATCTAGAGAGAATCATGCTGGAGAGCAGCAGTTATGCAATATTTTCCTTTCTGACAAAGCAGCAGTAACGCTCTTAAGAGAATTCAGGAAATTACAAAAAATATCCTGTACTCATGCTCCAAACTGGATATTTTTTTATCCCAATTATCTTCACAGGATGAGCTGCTTGTGAATAGCAGGTAAACAATCTCTCTCTTTTTAGCAATGAGGAATCAAGCAACTTTTTGCATCATGACTATTCCAGCACCTGGCATAGCAGAAGTTGTAGCCGGGCTTCAGATAGCAATTGCCTCACTTTTTATTCCTTTCAAGGCCTGAGGGCTGAGTGAACTCCACTTCTGATCATAGTGAGCTTTAGAAATCTTGAGTAAGACAGACAGCAAGCTGACAGCAAGAATAGCTTTAATTTTCCTTTGGAAAAATTAGTTTTACCACTAAGGCTCGACTTTTGAAATACCCACAAAAGCAAAACTGGTGATTTAGGCTCCCAGAGTGTGAGGGTACTCACAAATGTTTTCAAAAACTTTGATTATGAAGGTTGAGAGCCCAAATGCAGTGGGCACGAAGGAATTAGGGGAATGGTTAATTTATCTCATCTTACATTTCTCTATGATTGCCTGTTGCAGTAATGTGGGAGATTGCTGTCAATGCTCTCCATTGCAAAGTCTCCAGCAGACACTGTAAAATCTACTCATTTCAACTTTTCAATAGCCCAGTCCAGAAGCCTATATGTTACCCAAACAGCTGTTGTGATTCTCATAGTGCTAGGGACAGAGATGGTTCAGCTAAGACAGACAGTATGCTCAATTTACAGCTCTTCATTGACTGAGATCAATAACAAAGGCTGAGAGACCTTGCTGCATGTTGATTATCCGAGTTCTATGTGTCCTGAAAAAATCTGAACAGCAGTAAGAGTCTGGGACTTATGAAAAAGCACAGAGGGGATGTGGAGAGAGCATACCATTATTCCGGGAGTCCAAGATGACAAGGAATAGTGCATCCTTTGGATAAGAATGAGGAAATGATGTTAAAGATTAAATTGCAGACAGGTTGTGATAAAGGTGCCTGTGGAAAGGAATGCATTTGCAGGAAAAGCTTTGAAAAGTCAAGAGGCTCAGTCAGAGTACAAATGTCTTTTCTCCCTCTCATCTCCCCTTTCGTCTGTCTTAAAAGATGACCTCTCTCCAATGATATTTGCTGGAAAATCAAACATAAGGATTGGAGGGTGACACAGGAGGGAAGTACAGGGAGCAGAAATTTAACTCCTCCACACAATGGCCATGATTTTGTGTATATCTGTTTTGATCATGGAAAAAGGAGTTATCTAATGTCCAGGCTCTCACATGCCTATAGCACTTTCTTTTAAGAGGGACATGCTCTGGCTCACCTCTGGAACAACTGGCCAAACTATGTCAGCTGGCTGTCATCCTTCATTTTTATGCTTTTTCTTGCCCGTATAATCACTGTCTTAAAGAACAAACAAGCAATCCAACACCCCAAAAATGGAAAAGAAAGCTTCAGCTCATTTTTTTGCAGATTGTACCATTACAGATCATCTTTAAGGCATCTTTCAACACAAAGCATTCCATGATTCTAATCTGAAGCACTTCCAGCAAAATTAAAAAATATCAATTTTCCAAGTTACTTCTTTCCCTAGTTTGGCCCAATGCTCAGTCTTTCAGTCAGTGCTGGGGGTTACCAACAAACCCACCAGGGGATCTCTGAGGACTCTGCTGTGAATCCTATACTAGAACTGCAGAAGGAACCATGACTCAGTTTTCGTGTGATGCTGACTAGAAAGCTGAAAGTAAGAGTATTTTGTACAATGTGTCCACATATGCATGTTAATGATTAATAAACTTAAACTAGTCATTAAGGAAAGTAAGGACAAATTTATACAATGCCGCTTTGTGAAGTAAGTAGTGAAGTTTGTTCTGAAAATATTGGGTACAGATGGTAGCACTTGTTAACACTTTGATGAGACAGCTTTGAACGTTTCCATGCCCATGCTGCACATAGAGAGAGTAACATCAGAGCCAGAGAGGGATGCAGACGTGCTGGCTCAGCAACCAGTCATTGGGTATTCTTCTGTTATAAAAATGTATTCCAGGAGGACTGGCCAGTGATGAACTGTATTCAACCCACAGCTCCAAATTCCCACTGCTGCTATTGCCGAACCCCCAGGCCAGGATCCAAGCCTGGTGCTGTACTATCATTGTACTGCCAAGAATGATAGCTGTGAAAGAAATACACATTTTAACTTCTGGCACCTGCAACATGCCCACAGGTCATCTTTGGTCGGTAAGAGAACCAGGTAAATGCTCATGTGTGACTTCTGTGTGGCTCATTTATTTCACTAAAATTCCAGTTTAGCACGTAGTATGAAGTTCAACATATGGGTATATAAATGCTTGGCCAGTGTATTCTCACGTGCACAGAATTGTGAATTGTGGCCAGCTATGAGTGTTGCAAGAGTTGAATATACACACTTGACCCTTACTGGTCTCTTGTAGATTTGTAATATAGCCACTGGAATCAAAACAATTTTTCATTTCTTCCACAGCTCCTCTGTCCCTCATGTGACATTTCCATTTAAGTGGCTGGTGACCAGTGCCACCTGCAAGATGTCTGCTGATTTAAATAGGTTTGTGCTTTCTTTCTATAGCCCTGTATTTGAGCCAAAGGGCATGATGACAGGTGTTGGGAACACCCAGAGAAAGAAAGAGGATAATATTCATGTCAGGATTGTTTCTTTGATTGTTCAGTGTCACCTGGGGCAAAATTCGCTGGCTGGTTGCACATTAGGAATGAACCCGGTCCACTGTTTTTGCAGGTCCTAGATAAACATGGCTTCAAAAAAGGCCAAGATGTAGAGAGATCTAGTCTTTCTAGTCTTTCTTCTGTGAATATTTTGCAGCCATTCATTCATTGATCATTCTTGTGGATGGTTCTCCTAAGTGCAAGATTAGTTAGCAAGTTGATACAAGTAGAGCAGAAGTGCTGTCGTTTATAAAGGTCATCTAACAACGATACTGTGAGCCTCTTTCTTCAGCTGCATACAACTTTTTGGGCTTGCAAGTTCTGTGGTTCATCACTTTATAAAACAGATTTACACATGCATCAAAATCAAAGATGACTCTATGGCAGCTCACTTGGCTTAGATGTATGATGTGGAATCAAGCAGTAGATAATTACTGAAACTGGGTTTTTTACATCAGGTGGGCTAAGAATAGCTTTCAGTGTTTCAGTGGCAAACTTCATCAAGATTACTCTGCCATTTTAGAATGAAGTTTCAACTTCAGTTGCTATGTATTTCTTTGCTAAAATTGCTGGTCATCCAGGGACATGTTAGCACTTACTTTATTTACTAAGTAGAGTACCGTGGTAACCTTGGAAATCATAGAGTTAAGAAAAACCGTCAGTAAAGAGCTGCTGAAATGATTAGATCTCTAATTTATGCTGCCTTCCCTAAAAGTCAAAACTCTACACATATTTTAGTGAAACCTCACCAGATTTTAGCTAGAGATCTCTCAGTTCAGTTACCTCTTTGCATGTTCAAGATTTGGTATTGTGTTTATTTTACTTGGTGCAATATTTGTCTTTTTGTCTGCCGTGATCTTCTGCATTATTTAAATTGGTATTCCTTGCCAATATTCTCTTCTAGCACAGTTCTTCTGGGGTCCTTTCCATTTGTGCAAAATCCATGTGAAGATGACATAGAAGAATGTGAATTTAGAGTTATGGCATTCACATTAGATTTCTCCAGTTAAAAGTGACTGTCTAAGTCTCCAGCCATTCTCTGCCCAACCTGTATTTGTGCCTCGGATTGCCATGTCCCAGGTGCAGGACCTTGCACGTGGCTTGGTTGAATTTAATGGGATTTGCATTAGCCCACCTGTCCAGGTCCCTCTGGATGGCATCCTTTCCCTTCAGTGTGTCGACCACGTCATCAATTTTGGTGTCATCAGCAAACTTGCTGAGGGAGCATTCTAGCCCACTGTCCATGTCTCCAACAAAGATGTTAAATAGTATTGGACACCACTCGTCACCGTCCACCACTTGGACATTGAGCCATTGATCACAACCCTTTGAGTGCAGCCATCCAGCCAGTTCCTTATCCACCGAGTGGTCCATCCATTGAACCCATGACTTTTGAATTTGGAGACTAGGATGTCATGCAGGACAGTGTCAAATGCTTTGCATAAATCGAGGTAGATGACATCCATTGCTCTGCCTTTATCCACCAAGTTTGTGGCAGTATCATAGAAGGCCATTAAATCTGTCCAGCAGGATTTGCCCTTGGTGAAGCCATGTTGGCTGTCTCCAATCACCTCCTTATTTTCCATGTGCCTTAGCAGAGATTTCAGGAGGATGTGCTCCATGATCTTTCCAGGCAGAGGGGTGAGACTGACTGGCCTATATTTTCCTGGGTATTCAGAGTATATATATATGTGTGTGTGTGATTTCAATTAAAAATTCTTCTGGCTTCACTGGAAAGGTTAATATCTAGAGAAATGGTAGTCTTTTAGTTTTATCCAATGGTCTACTGCTATAAAATGCTTGAGTTAAAATCCAGCATGTTTTTACAGGTAAAAATAGTATTAAATAGTAAAGGTTTGCTGAGATCAGAAGCCAAGTCTCTGACTGCACCTAACAGGGCAGAGTATCCAGCTTCAAAGAGCTGAAGGAAATGGAGGTCATCAGGCATTAGAATGATGAAAAGTAGCAGCTTAGTTCTATGGGAGCAAGTCAGATTACTTGAGCTGATTTCAAAACAACTGAAAATCTACTTTAACGTCCTTCCTTCTCTTATGGAAAAACTGAGAGGGTACTTTCAGATGATTCATGATGAGGTATAACAGTTTTAATTCCCTGATCATTTACATGTCTGTGCATTCATTTCAATTTAAGATTTAGTCTTAGATGAGCTAAATATTCCCTGAACTGGGAACTTTCTTTTTATGGTATGAAAGATCTCCTGCTTAGCGTGTCGGGCACAGTGTGTTTGTATCTATGTATCTATGACTCTAACCCCCATTCTATTGTGGACCATCCTATAGAATGTGTTATTCCATGAAGTGCCGTTCCATGGTCTACTCTGTCACCTGTGTCACTAATGGCAGCAGTAGTAGCACTTTAGTAGAGCAAGAGAGCAGGCGGTCAGTGCCAAGAAGAGAACACGGGTCACCCCATGTCTGGGATTTACTGGGAGCACATTGGAGCAGTTACGGTTTGTGTGTGAGGAGGAGAGGCTGGAGGGGGCTGCAGTCTGGACAAGTGTGCCTTGCTGAGATGCACAGGGCTGTTGACAGCTCTACTGCTATGCTGTGTCCATGCTGATATGTGGGTGATGTGTAATGTGGACACAACCTTTACATCTCAACAGGTCAGGAGGCTTCCACAAAAGGGATGCAAGCCTGGCCCTAGCACTGACCCAAGCCCTGGCATTTTTTCTTGGCTGGGAACTGTGGGTTACTCACTCACATTTATTCTTTCTTGTTATTCCTTTCCTTTTCAAATAGCTCCACTTGAGTGAAGTATATGCCTACAAAATAGGAGCTTACCATGAGCAATATTGTTAAAACAATAAAGCAACAAAAAATGCTACTTACATCAATGTTGGTTTTACTACCAGTGTGAGGTATTTCTTTCAAAGTACAGGTTTTTATTACTGTGTTTTTCCTAGATTATTTCCAGAGAGTTTTATTTTCCCCCAAAATAACCATTTCACATTCTCCATTGCAAAGTTACATGCTGTTATTATAGAAACTATAATCTTTTGACTTTTCTTATGTAAATCCTTTGCATCTGAATAGTTCAAACATTTGTAGATGGCAGGTTATCCTACCTTTCTCTTACAATATGGGATTGGAAATGTATGCCTCTGCATTTGTAATATCAACAGCTTTCCCACAAAGATCTGAATTTTAGGTCAAGTTTGACTACAGGGGTGAGTTTGTGTTTAAAAGAATTATAAAACAGTTGCTCCCATCTTAGGCAGGTTCACACATTTCATTTTGTACCGTGCCTGAACTTTCTGCACAAAATGTTTCATCTCTAAGTTTCCAATGAACACTTAAACCTGTTCACATTCTGTATGACAAGGAATTGATTCTGAGATACTGTAGCCATGCAGTAAATCAGTATTGATCATCTCCAGAGATGTAAAAGGTGAAATTAAACAGGAATTAAATACTTTCATTTTTATTTATGTATTTAATTCCTATTCTACTTTTATACAAATACCAGATTATATGAAGGCTGACTAACTGAAACAGTTAAGCTGCTATTATCCTACCAAATAAAAACTTGTTTTTTCAAACTGTAAAACTAAAACTAAATGAGATAAATATGGCATAGGCTAAAGCTTGACAAGTTGCACCTGACCAAAAATTTAAGAAAGAATGGATAGTAAAATAACCCAGAACAACTTTAGTTTTCCACCTTTAATAAAAACTGGCATCCTCAAATGACTATAGAATCTTTAAGTAGACAAATAGCAGCAGAGGGAAAGACACAGGCAAGAAAATTAAGAAAAAACTGGTTGTGCCAGTGTACTCACAATGAAGCCATGAGAAGAAAGACTCAAGAAAACCAACAACTGAATTCCTCTCATTTCCTTAAATGTTTAAATCCATCAATGGTCGTCAGCCTTTTTGTCAGAATATGAAACAGCTCTTATCACATACCACTAAGCAGAGTGCCTGCATTTCACATAAATGGCATTTTTAATTGTATGGAATGAATTTCTTCAGGTGTGGAGTAGCGTTCTTTGTAATGCTTCACAGTCTGTAGCCATTAGGAAAGATGATTTGACTATTAAATCAGTTGGTCATAATGAACCAAAAAGGGCTATTCGAGCAGCAATAGAAGAGAGCTTTAGAAGTTTCCAGTGTCTTTAACCATTCAGAATGTCAGCAAGACTTTCTAAATTCAAGCACCAGTAATTGCTTATGCCCTTCTCAAACAAAACCGCTTACTTTTGATTTCAGCATTTACTGTGTCTCTCTCGCACAGCTGTGTACCACGCTAATACTGTTGCTTTATCAGCTTCTCTCCAGCCTGTTCACCTCACCAGAGAAGCTTTGTTCTTTGCAGAACATCCCCCGATGCTCTGCCAAAGCCTAAATTTGAACAGCTCTAGTGAAGGGATTTCCAATGTTTCCCTTAAGGGGTTGATAACGCTGTAATTAGTCTTTCTATTTGGCAAATAATTCCAGCTTTTCAGCCTTAGTTTCCTCTTTCTTTGTTGAATAGATACTTTCTTTCCTGTATTCACAAGCAACACTTTCATCTCTTTAGTATTGCCCTTCCAGTATTTATAGGCAGATTTCCTGCTTCTGCTTCCTCAGTTTGTAGTCATTTTATGCACACTTAATTCTTTTAGCCTTTTTCTCATGAGCTTCCTTAGCGTTTGGTATGCCTTTAAAGTAGCTAAAAACATTAGCTTTTCAAAGAGGATGCATGTGCATCACTGATCGTGCTGACATTATTAAGATTACATAAAGGGCATTCTACTGAAGACATATTTTGCTAAATAATTAAATGTTACTAGAAAAGCAGCTCTTTTCAACAGAATCTTCTACAACACCACCAAACAATTCTTTGTTTCCTCAGAATTCTCTGAGGGTACTTACATGAGGAAAATTGCATTGAGCTAAGGCTTAAAAGCTCTCACGTGTCCTCATTATGAATATAGAAAAAGAAGAAGTACAATGACATTTTTGACACACATGACATTTATGTAGATTTTTCCTGAAGGATAGAAGTGCTGAAAAAAATAATGGAAAAACACACAGTTTGTTATTTAAAAATTAACATATAAAGATAAGAAAAAAACAGTTAAGATACTTTAGGGCATGTATTATTATTATATGACTTTAAATGTTTATTTGTTGCAGAAATTTTTCATCTAGAAAACTACCCAGATAGTTTGAATGTCTACTGGAGAATTATTGCCACATCTTGAGATGTAATTAATTTTTAGGCAACTTTCTGAAAGTATGAATAGAAGATTTTGAATCTTGTTTAGGTGGAAATCTCAGTACACAGCCATAGCAATAAAGTTACTGCTCACATTTTCATACTAAACCAAGAAGTTTCCATGTGATGTATTAGGTAGATAAAATATTTAATTTTAATTTTCCCTTGTTACAATGTGGATGCGTGGATGCCTGAGTTCCTAAACAGCAAAAGATGTAGTCAGATCTTTGCTGTGTCAAATAGCCACTTGTACAAGATATTCTGACTTATTTTATTAGTCATCAGTACCCAAAGAAAAACAGTAAACAACACAAAAGGAGACAGACTTTATCTACCAGACTGACGTCTTTAAACTCCAAACTAATACTCCCCTACAAAGGGACACTTCTTAAACCAGCATCTTCACCTACCTAAAGATTGTTCAGAAATTGTTACAGAAATAGTCCCATTTGTCCATCAGCTAACCTCAAATTGCAGTCACCTAACAAAATGTTGATGCAGATGATGATGTGGAAGAGCAGTGTTCAAAACCCACTTATTGGAAAGCCTACTCAAGAATTACATTGACTTCTCCTGCTTGCCATCTTCGTTCTTCCCCCTCTTCCTCACCCAGAATATTAAACAACCTTCTCATTCTGTGATAGTAGTTTAACTGGCAAAGCTGCTTCACTTTTGACCATGTGTCCCCTGGTACTGTGCTGAAGCTTTTTTTTATTTACACTTGTCTCCCTCCAAAAATAAGCTTAATTGCTTTTAATAGAAATTATGGCATTTAAAACCCATCTGTTTTACACACATCTAAGACTGCCTGTGGATCAAAGCTCATCCTGATGGCAGTTGTGAGAATCTGAGTGTGCTATGTGACCAGTCACAGCTAAGCCAGCTCAGTTTCTAAGTAGACAGCACACTGATTGTAAACAGCCAAATAAACAATGCAAATAAACAAAGCAATAAAATTAAACTTTGCCCCCAAAGTAAGGATAACTAGAGGAATTGCAGATTCTAAATACTATTCTATATGTATGGTTACTCTCTTACTGCATACTTGCAGTAGATTTTATATCTTGTCTACCTTCTGTTGAAAATAAATACAATAAAATATTCAAGAAGAACAAAATAACCCTATTAACACTGCTTTTGAGGCCTTTCTGTATATTCTCATTTTTTTATTATCACTGTGAAAAACTAATAACACATTATTATCAGCATTTTTTTTACTTGACTGTATAAAATCTATGACTTCAAGAAGTAAATGATGTTTCGGAAATTAAGACAATGATAACTTCTACACAAACCAACAAAAATCTTACTTTGGAAAAGTCCAGTTTTTAACGCAGTATTGCAATGGCAATAGACATTTTTCATAAAGAGATGAATCACCCCTAACAAAACACTGAGACATTTATTCCATTCTGTCATTATTCATAGAGAACCTGTAAGCCAAAATGCAAATGACTTATGCTATATCACTTAAAATATCGCTTCCTTTATCCCCAATTCACCTTGACTACCTTTTAACAAAATGTCATTTATTACTAGAATTGGTCTTCTTAAATACTGCAAATATTGTTTATTCCGACTCTGAAAAAAAAAGAGAGCTGGATTTTAGTGATGGAAAGAGAGAAATTAAAATCTGTATGCCTAAAATGATGACTCCCTCTGAATGTCACATGAAGCTTTTAATAAATAAACAATTTACACACAAATAATAAATAAAAATAAAGCCCTGAACAAACACAGGCATTTTCCTTGTACTGGAATAACTTATATGTTTCAGAAGTCTTACTATTTCAAAAAGCATACACTCTTCGAGCATCTAAAAATTATTTGTAGCAAATACGAGTAAATTCAATGAGCAATATATTCTTCGTCAACACTTAAGTGGCTGACGGTGAAAAAAGGAAAAGTATGTTTATCAAACTCAGATCCCAACAGATATCACATTCACTGCACTGGTTTTGGCTGGGATAGAGCTGTTTCTTCATAGTAGCTGGCATCGGGCTATGGTTTGGGTTTGTTCTTGTGTTGGTAATGGAGGGATGTTTTAATTACTGTTGAGCAGGGCTTACACAGAGCCAAGGCCTTTCCTGCTCCTCACCCAGCCCCACCAGCAACTGGCTGGAGGAGCACAAAAAACTGGGAGGGGACGCAGCCAGGAGAGCTGACCCCAAACAAATCATTAAAGGACTACAATTTAAAATATTTTTAAGTGTTCTTGTAAATCAGGATGATTTACAAGAGTGACTTTCCAATGTGACTTGAAGCATTTTGGATTTCCATGGCATTTGGGAATTTAGATGTCCAAGTCTCATTTCAAAATGGGACTTAGATACTTTGCAAAATTTTCCTTCTTGTCTATTAGTGTGTAGTCTGTTACATTCATGATATTGGCAAGTTGGGAAATGTGAACCTACTACATGCATAGGTAGTGAAGATTTTTCCTTTCTAGTTCCTCTTTCATATCACAACCTTTGAGGGACATCTGGAAATATTTTTCATCTTCCTTCAGGTCTTTTCAAATCTCTTTTGAGGAGGAAGGGATTCCAGACTGCTTCATTGACTGCTATCAATAAGCAGATACATTATACATTGACCCCATGTCATGGATCCAAGTTCTAAAACAAATATCCAGCCACATGAGAAAAAACAAAATCAATTGACTCCCAACGGTTTCTGATATACTACCAGCCAGAAGCCTGAGGGCATTATTTTTCTGTGGTAGACAACATTTCAGTTCCAGTAAATATTCATTGACTGTTAATTTTCTGAGTAGCTGTGGTGCTATTATAAATTTTGCCAGTTCGTGTAAGTCAGCAAAAAGCCATGAAAGCTTGCTCTTAATATCACACATGGACAGCTTAAGTCAGCACTACAGTTACCATTAAAGAAGACCAAAGTGACACAGAATAAGCTAAGCTACATTCTTAAGGAAATTTAAAAGAAGGAAAAAAAGCTTTCCCTCCACTTGCCTCCTACGCTTGCCCTGTTATTTTATTATGCCTTGTTCTCTGGATTCTACAGCTCTTCTCCATCTGGCCTGCAGGCAAATAATCGTGATTTCAACAGAAGGAAGACACTTTTGAGATTTGTGCCTGAAACTCTTTGGATTAGGCATAGTTCTTTTAAAAAAAATAAAACTGAACATATTTTTAATGTCTAGTCCGTCTAGATGATTGAGGCCTCTAAACACTATCATAATTTTAGATTCTAAATAGATTGTTATAGTTAATAACAAGAAGACACAGACTGTGTACAATACGAAGAAAAAAGAATAATTTTGTGCAGATACTTTTGATATAACTGCTGCAGAAGCACTCTACTTCACTGTGCATGCCCTCTCCAATTTGTCATTCCCCTCATCTGCTCCAAACATTTATTTTTAACAAAACATACTTCTGAGTACAGTACAAGCTGGGTACTACGGACCACGAATATCATGTTTTAAAAAGAGTCCTCCATCTGACTTCTTGAGTGAATTGGATAAATCTCTTCAGTCTCTACACACAGTTTTTCCATTTGTATAATGGAGTGTAACTATTGCTAGACGAGAACGTCATCACCTGCAGCATCACTTCCAGAGCATGGCAGCCATTTAACAAACACTTAAGAGCTGCAGCTGTGATTCTGGTCTAATCTTTATGGGAGAAATTCTAGTACCTAAAGTGGGATAAAGAAGAGATGGGAAGGGACTCTTTATCAGGGTGTAGAGTGATAGGACAAGGGGTAACACTTTTAAACTGAAAGAGGGGAGATTTAGTTTGGACATAAAGAAGAAATTCTTCCCTGTGAGAGTGGTGAGGCACTGGCCCAGGTTGCCCAAATAAGTTGCAGCTGCCCCATCCCTGGAGCTGTTCAAGGCCAGACTGGATGGGGCTTTGAGCAACCTGCTCTAGTGGGAGGTGTCCCTGCCCATAGCATGAAAATGAACAATTGCTAAGGTCCCTCCTAATCTGAACCATTCTAAGATTCTATGATAATGGTCTCTTCCTCCATATACAAAGCACCATCTTACTGTGCATTTTGATGACAGACTAAGCCCATGCTGTCCTGTGACATCTCCCTGAAGTGATGGCTTTGCACCCAAGCAAGGGCTGCAACCTTGGACCGCACCATTTAGCTCACCGGAGTTGTACTTCTTCAAATGGATGCGCTGGCCAGAAAATACACTCTGTCAGTGGGAAGAGAGAAGTGGCCCCCAAGGAAAACAGTTAAAAGTGAGGCATTTTGGGAAAACTCTCTGTGACAGTGGGGAGGAGATGATAATGGGGTGGACTGTAAGCACCCTGCAGGACTCCGCATAATGTTCTCTTCATTTACCAAGCCATTAAACTGAAGCTGATTTTATTACCATATTTTTTTCCACTGGCATCTGAAGAAGTTTTATGGCTTTCAATAAAGCCTTCGCTCTACTCAGAATCCCATTTGATTTTTACTATAACATCTTCTAGTGAGATTTATGTCCTTGTTTTGCTTAAGATTCACATTTTAATGTAGCCATAAAAACAAGGTAGATTTGCTTTTTGAGGGTATCTTATTTAGTTAATTATCAGACACCACGTGGCAAATAATTTAATTTGGTTACTATTATACAATGATTGTTATTTATTTTCTTGACTTCATGATGGGGAGAAGGAACAGATATACCAGAAGCAGAAGGAATCTCACATAAGGAAGGAACTTATTTCAGTAATGTGGGTGTTCCTTTGGACAAAGCAAGGAGCCTCTCACAGAATGACAGCTCAGGTTTGGAATTAATATTATCATCCCAGACCTTTTTAAAGTTAGCTTTATGTCCTCTCTATGTTTTTTGTTCTTGGTACCAACAGAATTATGTCATATTCTCATGGCACTATGGATATTAACGCTTTGGTCATCCTAGAGAATTGCTTCCAAGATAATGTTTGGTTGTGTGAGGTTTCCTCACAGCCTAGCTTTGAGGTGTTCCTGACTGTCTAAAAGATTGGATTAAATCCTAATGGAAATGAAAATTGGTCTGCAGGTTCTTAGTGACTCATATTCTTTATGTCCTAGATTCACTAAATGAGTCCTAGAGTCAATAAAACCAAAGCAGGAGCTTCATACTACAAAAAATACTATTTTCTGTTCCACTCTACCATGAAGCAAGTGACAATGTATATTTTCATCAACAGTAAATATAGCCTTTCTCTGCAAACCTCACTGAAAGAGTCTTAACAAGCAACGTAGGTTTAAGAGGTGACATAAGCCGATCCCCTTTTTCCTCCTCACTTGTTGGTGAGCACTGAGTTACTCTCTGAAATTAGACTCTCCTATTATGAAAGTACATTGAGACTTTGGTATTCTCCAGCCTCAGACTGGAGATCAGGGTTTTGCTCACCAGATAGATGTAAACTGAAGTCAATGAAGAATTTTCTCTCCAGAAAGTTCAATGTTAATGGCTCAAGTCTGTCATCACTTAATTAATTCTTCCATTAAAATTCAAAGACCTTGTTTATAAATACTCAATTTATATATGTGTTCATTTCTGAAAAAAATCATAACATTTCTATGGGCATTTAGTTGCCTTTGGATTTGTTTTTTTTTTAATTATTATTATTATTGACATTCCAGTCTTTGTCAGCTCAAAATTATTTGTTGTGTGATTGGCAGCATAGAAGGTCCAAGTTAGAAAAAAGTCTTCCTTGATCTGAGTTCATTTTCAGCAGTTACATATACATCTGTGCAAACTTTCTTGTAAAAAAAAATAATCCCAAATGTGTTCCGTTTATGTTCTTCTTTGAATATATGATTAATTATAACTGCTTTCTAAAAACTAAATTGAATTTAATTTCAAGACAAAATACTAATTTTAAAATAATTTTACAATTGCCTGGGATTCCAATTATTAATATTTTTTAAAAGTCTCATTCCACTAATTTCAAAATATTTCACAAAATGGACATTAATTTATTAAATCTGTCAGTTGACCCAAATCTACTTCCTTTGGATATAAAAAATACTTGGTCCAAAATTTTCAGCTTGCTCTGTTGCTGAATTTCAGTGACTGTCAGCATGTTTTATCTTCATTAAAAAGTGGTGACGTTACTATTGTACCCTTGTGAGAAATTACTTCATCAGTACCTTCAAATTATTGAGGTTCCTGAGTGGAAAATTCTATAAGTCCTGAATAGAAAGTGAAGTAGCAGACTAGAATTGATCATCAATCCAATCTGATCTATTACCCTCTGACCTATGTCATAGTGTCCCTGTGGACACCAAATGATCCCAAAAAGTAAGCTGTAGAACATACCAAACTGCAGCAGCTGGTGATCGCCAAATGCCCCAATGGACAGGATTTGGTAACGTGCTGGAAGCAGCTCTTTTTATAAGCAGCACAACGACCAACTTTAAACTCAGTCATTCCCAGAACACTTGCTTATTATTATTAAGATCTTTAGAAATAGCAGAATAAAATTCATAGAATCATAGAATGGTTCAGGTTGGAAGGGAACTTAAAGATCACCTTGTTCCAACCCCCCTGCCATGGGCAGGGACACCTCCTTCCAGACCAGGTATCTCAAAGCCCCATCCAGCCTGGCCTTGAACACCTCCAGGAATGGGGCATCCACAACTTCTCTGGGCAACCTGTTCCAGTGCCTCACCACCCTCACAGGAAAGAATTTCTTTCTAATATCTAATCTAAATCTCCCCTCTTTCAATTTAAAACCATTACCCCTTGTCCTATCACTACACTTCCTGACAAAGGGTCCCTCTCCAGCTCTCCTGTAGGTTCCCTTCAGATACTAGAAGGCTGCAATAAGGTCTCCCCTGAGCCTTCTCTTCTCCAGTGTGCACTGCTGGCTCATGTTGAGCCTCTCATCTACAAGCACTCCCAAGTCTTTGTCCTCAGGGCTGCTCTCCAGCCATTCTCCACCCAACCTGTATTTTGCCTGGGATTGCCACGTCCAAGGTACAGGACTCTGCCCTTGTCTTCATTGAACTTCATGGGATTGGCATTAGCCCTCCTCTCAAGCCTGTTAAGGTCCCGCTGGATGGCACCCCTTTCCTCCAGTGTGTTCACCGCACCACTGAGCTTGGTTTCTGTGGCAAACATGCTGAGGGTGCTTTCTGTCTTGCTGTCCGTGTCTCCAACAAATATGTTAAATAGTATTGGTCCCATTGCTGACCCCTGAGGAGCAGTGAGGTCAGTGGTTCGTGCAGGCTGTAGTGCAGTACCACAGATTTCTGACATCTTATGCTAACTAAGGCTGACGGATCAAAAATGAGCATATTACTTATGTCTGCATTAATTTGCATATCTTGAGGGTGTGAGTGTGGGTGAAGGGTGGGTATCCCTGCTCATTCTTGAATTTCTTCTCTAACTGGGAACCAGAATTCTTAGCATGGCAAATGTGGTTAGGCAGCATCATCAGCAATGTCTTTCAGAGCTCTCTGAACCTGCTGTTTCCAAGTTGTAGCAGCAGAATAATGCAAGGCAATCTTTATATTTCATTTTAGAGAAGGCTGCAACTCAGCCTGCCAGGGAAACACTTACAGAAGTAAAAGCTAAGGTTGGGAATGTTTAAATGTTAACAGGGCTTGAATACATTATAATTAAGCAATAAACTGTGAACAAGTCACCTTCTACAATGTAATGGAATTATACCAACATGAGATCTAGAGATGGACAGCACCATATGACACATGAAACAAACTTGAGATATGCTATTAAAAACATACATAGTTTTCAATTTGTCCAAATTAATTCCAAACCAAAAGCAATTCATCAGAAAGACTGAACAAGGTGAAAATCAGAATTATCTCATGGATACAGCCAACATCCCTACTATAAATGAGAAAGAGGATATTTGAATTCAGTTTTTCTGTATCTTAAGGTGAACTGAAGTGCGTAACTACAAAACGTACTACAATTTACACAAGTTTTCTGGATGATGTATTCATTCCAGCTGTAGTAGGCAAATAAGAATTTAAAAGCAATGATTTCAGCTAGCATATATGTACCTAAATATATATTTTTTAAAAATAGCCCTTATTTTCCTTATTAATCAGCACAAAAAATTGCAAGAACACTCTTGGAAGTACTAGAATATTTTGTTTTGAATTTTCTGTTTCTTTTTTATTTTAATTTTTTTCCCTCTGCCTGGACAGTTCACTGTATGTGACCTTTTCCTAGGGCTATGTCAAATTTAATGCTCTGGAAAAATTTCGGGCTTGTTTGTTATTATGTCTGAATGAACAACTGGTTTACAGATTATTACCTCATTTTGGCATCCTGTACCATAACAAGAGAATTAAGTGTGTTTCATAAAAAGTGAAAGGGACTCTACTTAAAACCAGCAACAGCAAATCATAATGAAGTTTAATTTCAGCCTGTGGCATTCTCTACCACTCAGGATCATATATTTATATATCAGCTTGAGATGATGTTACATTTCTATTTGTTAAGCACCAGAATTTGTGTTCCACAACACAAATGTTAAAGCCTCAGAGGGCTGGCAGTTCAGTATAACTATAAAAAAAAACACAGGTGAGGCTGGGAAGGAAGTGCACTTCTTAAATCCTATATGCCTTCTATTAAATTTAATATATTGCATATATAGATACTTATTCTGGAAGAATGAAATCAATGGAAGAGAATGGAGAAGAATGACAAACTATGAACGTGAGCCATTTATTCACTGGTGTACTGATATTCACCAGGTGTAAACTGATCACCACAGATGCTGAAGAGATCAAAATTCACTCCAGGTAATCTTTCTTCCATGTCTAGTGTCATAAATTAAACAAGACTATTTTCAGTGGGGACTGACTGTTGGAAACACCAGGATTTGTCTGCTGCTGGAACCAAGAATGGAGATAAGATTGAACTCTGGCTGGGTCTTATGTGAATATTACTATACAAAATCAGCAGTGAGAGCATTCATTGGGATGTTCTTAGCAAGGTATAGGCAGGAAAAAAACACACATATAGTGAGACTTTAGGCCATAGGAATTGAGAAAGAATGAATTGAGGAAAGACAGGTTTCCAAATTGTCAGGCACTCTCTCCAAATATGTAATCTACAGCATTGCATCACCAGGGAACTATTTCTGATTTTTATTTGAACTAGGGAAATATGGAACTTGTCAGCCAGAGTATCTTTAATCAACTTGGCTTCATATTGTTCCATTTTTAACATTTCTGCTTGTTTTAGCACCACTATGGATATATTAGATAATGACATTTTATTCTAAATTTCAGTCATCCTTAAAGTTAATCAGAAATATTGAAAATGTTGATTTTCTTTTGTAGCTACCTGGAAAGAATATAAGAGAAAGTCTGAAAGTTGGCTTTGTAACATTTTAGTGAAATATTCTTGTCTGAAAATGTTAATTTATTAAAACAAATTTTTCAATGATACACATGAGTTTTAATGAATCCTTCAATAAAGGTCTTTCAGGTCCAGTTTAGGATTTGGAGTCTGAGAGACAGACAGAACCAACTCAATTCTCTAAATTATTTCTTACATAATTCGAAATTGCCACATCACTAGTGAATGCCTTAATCAATCTATTCCTGGCTGTTCTGGAATATGCACTTTTCTTCCTGCTGCTGTCCTGCTGGAGAAGCATTCACAACCACAATTCTGTGTGCTAGGAGATATTCCATAATTATCCTCTCTGGAAAAGTTTCACTTAAAAGGAACTAGAAGGAGCCATGCTTTAGTGTCTTCTGTAGGCATTTCTCTCTCCCTGACACTGCACCACATTTCCATAAAGAGCTGGGTATTGTTTATAAACTTCCTAAGGGAAGATGTAATTGAGTAACTGTGAATACTCCAAGGAGACTGTATTTCAGCTGTGAATTCCTCAAAACATCTTACCCAACAGTATCTTACTATGATTCGGTTTCTGCCAGGCTATTTAAGCAAGTTAACCTCAGCCAGTCCCTTGGCCACTTTGGTCATATCAGTATGTTTATGCATACCAAAGCAAGGGAGAGCCATTTTCACCACTTGCTGATGGAATTCAGATCAATGTGATTTAGATATTTCCAAAACTGCCTCCATACAAATGTCAAAAACAAATAGAAAGTGACTGTCAATCATTCATTATTCTCTTTTTTCCTCCACAGCAAAGTACATGTGCTGTTTGAAGTAGATTAAACACTGGAAAAATGCCTTTCCTTTAAAAATACAGATGACCATCTTGCCTGGACTAGGAGGGCCTTCCTCTGGTTTCTAAACAAAATCATTAAATAAGTCTCAGAAGGCCAATAAATTTTGGTAAGCAAGGACCTAGACTAGATAAAATTCAACAATTTCCACATCCTGTTATCTATTTCCTGAGCAATACAAACCCCCAAAATATCTGCCCTTTAATAATTAGTATTGTAAAACTTCAGTGATTAAGCTTACTTAAAACACAAATGTTTGTACAGATACTAAAGACAACATCAAATTCTGCTGTATTTTCTTTGTCCTGCTTGCCAGCAAATGACATAATAATGACCATAATCATATAGAAACCTAGGTAAAAAATTGTTTTAAGAGTCTCAGTTGAAGTGCCAATGAACATTTCATCTACATAATTACTCTAGGATAAATTAGGTATAATTTCTTCAACACTTATGAGAGACCTTAAGTCTAAGGCACGTAGGATTTTGAAGATATCTGGTTTAGTCTGTCATTTGGATTTTTAATATTAGATTGAATTAGCTTTTAATGAAAACATTCAGTAAGATATTTTTTTCATGACATGTAAGGAAGATGCCTTCTCAGACAGTACTTTAACAACGAGGACCAAAATCTGATCTAAACTTTGGAAGCCAGTGGTAATTGTCTTTAATGACTGGCATGTATTTTGATGTTAAATAGGATAAATATGACGGAAATGTGATTAAACGAGTTTAGACAAAAAGCATTAATCGCTGACAATGGAGACAAAGAGAAGCATAAGAAACAGAGACAGCAGAAATTTCATCAGGGGACAACGTGAACGTCTCCACCAAGTTCTTATTAAAGTAGTCATTTAAATGACTGGATAAAACAAATTAAAAAAATGTGGAAAGAATGCTAAGAATTATGGGCATGAATCACAAACTAGCTTCTGTAGACTACATGCTACTTTCCTAAGAAGCAACTAGAAAGTAAGAAACAGGATGCCCTGTATTTCATGGTTACAGCTGAGCTACCTGTGGGGCATAGAGATTTCCAACAAAAGCTGCAGTCTCTGGTTTCAGGCTCCTAGACTACAAGGAAAATTTAGTACACAATTCATGCTTTCAAGCTGTGACACGGTAGCCTGTGGAGACTCAATTCCTGCAGGAAAAGAGACACTTTGTGCAGCAGCCCTGATTCTGACCTTGGAAGATAACCAAGAGCCAGAAAACAAGGAAGATAGTGGTGAAGCATGCAGAATATGAGAAAGAAGGTCTTGAAGTGTAAGAATAGCAGCCAATTAGTGTATTAGCTTAGGCGTGTGCAAGCCGCATCGACAAAGCAGAGCACCCAATCAAATAATGTGTGATCACATGCACGGAAGTAAAAATTGTATAAAAGTGGGACCTGATTAATAAACTAGGGCTTTTGCTTGATTCACATTGAATCGTGCAGAGTCCATTGTTTCTCTTCGCTCAGTAGCTGAATACTGGTGAGAATTATGAAGTTTTTTGGGAAAACAGCTCTGATATCCAGCACCTTTATTTTGGTTAGACAGATAGGGGAGGAGAGGCATTTAGTTTTTACTGGAAATTATAATTTAAATTCTGTACCTGGAACTGCAGAAAATTTCAAATCAGACAGTGATAATTACTCAATACTTTGGGTATCCTGAGCTGAGGCACAACCTGAGACCCCTGAGTACTTCAAGAATTGAAAGAGACCACTTGGTCTGTGGGAAAGAGTTTCACTCCACTGAGATTTCACTCCACTGAGATTTCCAGACATGTCAAATCCCACACATTTAGTTATACTCAAGGACTCAGTTAACAAGTCTCTACTCAAACGAATTCACCACTGTCTTTTAGTTAAAAACAAAAAACATCTTAGAATAGAACTATGTATATTTTACATGTAAGGATTATTCAATACTTGAATTAAATGTTTTATTTCTTGAATTTAGTAGTTCAAATAAAAACTCTGAGCACTGAAAATTCACTGGAGTACTACCTGTTTTCTGACAACAATCTAGAGAATTTGTTAAAAATGATGAAAAAGAAACAGACTCTCTCCAGAAGTGCAAGCAGTCCAGTGGAAGGAGTCCTGCTCTTTCTTATATCCCTTCAGAGTGTGTGGTGATTTCTTATTCAGATATACATGAAGCCTCAAGATATACAGTGTGTGGTGGGAAAGTGACCAGGGACACAATGAATTCCATTCTCCACTGGATATTTGTAGATAATTTTATCTTCTAGGCAATTATTAATTTCTAGGCTGGGAATTATTTTGGAACCCACAAGCTGACACAGTAGTTAGGGTCATGGAAACACAACGGTGTTCCCATTTCTCACTTTTCTTCAAAAGAACAATTTGAAGACAGGAAAAGTTGCTTATGGTGAATGACTTATGGAGCTCAAATTTGTTTAGTTTAAAAGAAATGAGGGCTACAAAGATGACCTAGAGAAAAAGAACAACAACAAAAAAAGGACAAATATTGGAATTCATCATAAAATTCTTTAATCAAGCAGAGAAATACTTCATGGTTAAAATCTAGTCATTGGCAATAAAACTAGAAAAAGGCAGGTTGGAAAGCATTTAGCATTTGTTTTAATGGTAACTGTGTACTGATGTGGTTTAGTTCAAGATGTGCCCACTTCCGGTAGCTGAATTTGATTGTGTTTCTAAGAGAGATTCACTAGCCAGACCAGAAGTTTAATTCAGGAATTAAACAGCATGATTTTATGGCTGAAATGCAGACTATTTATACATAATAGCACTTTCTTACTTCAAAAATCTGACTCATTTCCCTAGGAGTTGGACAAACACTGTTTCTATCTCATTCCTTAGGTAAAGTTTCATTATCTTCATTAAGAAAAACTTAAACCAGTCCTTGAAATACCTTTGCTTAGTACCTGTAGAGTAGTACAAAGCAAATTTGGAAGAAATTTAGTTGTTCCCTTTTTTTTTTTTTTTTTTCTGACCCCACCTTGCTTTCCCCTGTATTCCAGTGTCGCTGCCACCAATCTCAACACCTTTTCTAATTACAAAGCTCATCCCTGCATGCAGTACAAACTGACTAAGTTAGGTTATGAAGGCTCGTTTTTTTAGCTGACAAAGGAGCAACTCCACATATTTTTAAGATGACAAGGCATTTTATTTTCTGAGTAAGTTTGGTATAAGGATGCAATAGGAACTGTTAAAGGCATGTAGATGATCAACTCATCAAGTAGAGAGAGGACAACAAACTGAAGCTAATCTCGTTTGCTATTTTAATAAGCTTCACATTATATCAAGACATCTGGCATTATTTGTTGCCTCTGATATAAAGTTATTTTAAGATGAAATCCACCTGGAGTGGTCAGAGAGACTCTATCTGCTCTGTGCAGTCTAAGCAAACCCGGGCCATGCTTTGCCTAAACCTTTGCTGAATGTATGAATTTGAATGAAAACCATTTGGAATCCATTGGAGTCTGATGACTTCAATTTCAAACCAGAAAAAACATATCAGCAGAGACAAAATTCCTTTAAAATTTACTAGAATTGAGATACCACTTCTTGGATTAATTTCTATTCACAGATTCCAGCTATGATAATATTCATTGAGTGACTGTTACTTACTTTGCTATGTAAATTTATTCTAATATGAACTGAAGTCTACAAACCAAGAAGTAAAGAAAGGTGGTGAAGCAGGGGTGATTCTCGTGGCAGTTGTGGTTCCTTCCCATGACCTCTCATGGGAACATGAGAGCTGTAACAGCACTATTGGGGTTGCAATTGTCAGGCCATGAGAAAACCAATATAGCAAAAAAAACAGAGAACAATAAAGGACAAATATTTCCACAGAGGCTCTGGAAAGCCCTGCTACAGCAGCTGGGCTTAAAGGTTACAGATCTGCAAATAGCAAGCCCTTAGTATTACTAAGGCTAAGAGACTAGGTTAACTAAGGCTCTGTGGAATGCAAGTCAACTACATTTTATGTTAGGATGGAACTTTCAGGTGTCTACCAGCAATGTTTTTATTTTGAGTGGTCCTACTTCCTGCATGGAGGCCTACTGTCTTCTAAGAATGACACTTACACATCTATGTCATGTCGACTGTTGAGAATACCTGGCTCAAATAAATTTTTATTTGGTATGATGATAAATGCCAGCAATGCATATTGGCCCTTGGTTGACATCCTATCATAGATTCAAATCTCAAATGCTTAAGTGGGCTTTTCATCTCAGGACCCATTGCCTGGGCCACTACTGTTGGTGAATGATGGTAAGTGGAATGTGGTCATACAAAACTTCCACATCAACTTGAAACAAGGCTGTTGAAATAGGTGTCACTGTATTCCTCTTAACACAAGGCTTATGTATGCATGTTCTTTTTCCTTCCAACAAATACAGCTTTAATGAGTATGACAGTTACACACATGAACAGATGTGCTTTAGTCCTACAGGGAAACTAGTAACACTTAGGCCCATGGAAGACAGGATAGAGGCTTTGCACACCAATTTTCAAGTGTATAGGCACATCTATTTCAGCACAGAAGAGTACAAATTTTTGCGTAAATCACTGTCAACTACATCCAAAAGACCATGTAATACAGTGTTGAAGAAGAGATATTCACAATGCTTTTTCAATATGCATCAGGAGTTTAACAATAGGTTTCCCCAAAAACAAATAGTTCAGATTTTCCTCAGCCTGTGAAAATGTCCCCTGTTTTACACCTGAGAATGAGATGGCTGAAAGAAGCTGCTTCTCTTTCTCTTATCTTTACTTTCTCTATATACCTTCAAGTTGCTTTTGGGATGAATGTGCTCTACCCAAGCATTTTTATTTTATTACTCTTGTGATAGTTTTGAAGTGCAGACCAAGAACAGACTCTCTTGCTTGTAGTTTGGTCTTTTGTTTCTATTTCCATTAATTAGTGAGAGAGAAGGAAGTTCATAAAAAAGAACAAGCTCTAAAGTAGTTAATTGTGTTTGCACAGATGAGCAGTGCATCAAATCAGTGAACTACTCCTCTGTGAGTTGTAAATGTCTAAACTAACTTCTAAATGTCTAACTGGTGTGGTTGCCCAGAGGACACCAGTACCTGAGACACATCATCTGAACATGCTGGACATGCTGGTTATAGGAGAAAACGTCATTGACCACCTGTGATTTGTGGACAGCCAACAGCTTAGTCAAAGAAGCGGCAAGAACTGTAACTACATGCTGCACAGATAGCAAATCTGCCTTTCCCAGAAACTCTAAATCTTGCCTGCACAGTAGTTGCTTGTGCAGTATAGTTATTTCTGCATTTGCTTACTTCTCAATTTGTTTTTGTTAGAAAATATGGAAACTATAGCCAGCCTCTTGCTTTCTCCTCTCTATTCGCATCTGGGCTGAGTAGCAGCTATTTCCCAAAAGATAGCAGGGACTGCAATACTTACTGGTCTTTGCACAAACAATTACACAGAAAGAGTCACAGCCCCACTGCTGTGCTAGATTTACACATCTATGTCAGGCCAGGCACAGGAGGAAGTGTGAGATACAGGAAGGAATAGCTACCTCCAGAAGCTGGAAAGCACTGAGAAGGAGCTTGAGCCTCCTAGCTTCTCCTGAAGCTACTGCAGTAAGAATTTGTTTTCATGTGTTAAAAATATCACAGATTATCAGATAATAACATGTATTTTCCCAGGGCTGCATAAGGCAGGTTAACAGTCCTCTTTACATACTTTAGGGGCACTTGTACCCCCCATCAGGAAGAACAGCGTCATAAAGAACAAGCGAGTGATGCTCCCTGAGTGATAGGCCAGATTGCCCATTCTTTATAGCTATTGCTTCTTCAGTAGGTATCTGCCCCATATACCCATACCACAACTTCTACTTCAGATTTCCTGATGCAGGTTCACACTGCAGGCTTTAAACATAGATATTTATTGTATCACTGTGCATAATCAGAAACTGATAGGAAAGTTTTAACTTTCATAGAGCTTTGGCTAGTTAGTGCTAGATCCTGACACCACAGGACAGAGAAAACACTGGACTGAAAAAAGCCACAGAAGCTGGATTGATGAAGTGGCAAAATAGATGGCCAAGGGCACTATATTTTTCACTAACTTCAGAAGTTATTCTTAAGAATAAGTGAAGACTTTGTAGCACTAACTACCATGATAATAAAAGAAGAGAAAAGGCTGACTGAAACCACACTTGGATTTCCAAGTCAGTTTATCTTGGTGATTGTGGACACCTCAAAGACAACTTCTGCTCAGAAGTTATGAGCCTTAACTTAGATTTTGTATGCAAGTGATGTGGTGGCTGTGGGCAGTACTGCCATGCCTAAATAATTTATGCCATCTTTGTTTTCAAAGAAGTTCTGCAGTAGGAACACACCATTCAGACAAGAGCTCCTCCAGGGAAAGCAGGCTGGGGGGTCTTGCAGCCAACTTCCATTCTCCTGAGTTCATACCCTTATCTCTCCCGCAGCAGCTTGCAGGGAATAGGCTCTCTGGGTCAGAGGTTACAATTACTGATGCTTGCACTTTAATGTCTGGAGAATACCAAGAGTGAAACAACAGGCTGTGTGCGGAACAAGAGCAAGATGAAGAGTGCTCTACAGCTGGTTTTGCTCCAGTATTGCAGCCATGCTGAAGTTCTGCAGAGCCATCCCAAGTGCCTGCAGAGATTGCTTTTTCCCTCATTCACAACACAAGGCCACTTATTTGCAGATTTATGCTCTTTTCAAAGCAGGAACATCATTGTTCCTATTTCTCTTTGATAGGATTATAGATAGATATGTCTGGCAATTATATACCATAAATTAATTTTTTTTTAATTTGGCCTGCCTTCCTGGGAAAGTATGGTTCACGTGCTTGTGCTGGCTATTCAACTGACCATTCAGCTATTGGCTTTCCCATATTATATTTTTTCCCTATCCACTAATTTCAGTCAAATTTGCCAGAATGTAACTGTATACAGGAGAAAGGCTCAAGCTGTGTCCTGTTGTGGGAAGCAGATTTAAAGCTTTTTTCATCTTGAAGCAGCAGTACATCAGCATATGTATAGATTAAAGGCACCCAGAGCACATGTCGCCACTCTCTCAAGCAAAGAGTCAGGGGATGTAGGAGTGTTCAGGGAACACAAAAAGGACAGAATACACTGTTGTGGTTATGGATCTGCAGGAAATCAACCTTCATTACCTCTGTGGATTGTGGAACAATTTGCTACTCCACACTTCATTGTGTCTGAACCTCACAGGTGAAGGTCTCAGCCACCTCTGTCCTCACCTGGCCCAGAGGGGAGACTTTCTCCCTAGAACTGTCTCCCTCCACTTTGTAATTTAGTCAGCTGCTGTTGCCAGGACCTTACTGCTTTGGAAAAGTGTTCAGAGAGCTCAGCAAATGCACTCACCACTTTTCCAATAATTGCTGACTTACAGGGCATTAATAATTGGCTTGAAAGAGCTGATGCCCTGAGGCACAGCTCCAGTAATCAATAATCCTTGGAACGCCCTGTGCCAAGGTTATTTCTGCCTACAGAAATGAAATGGGGGCAGGGAGGTAATTTATTTAGCCTATTCATAAAAATATGCATTTAGAGGTGTCTAAGCACAAAGCAATAAAAACTAAAATCGTGATGTTAATGACAAAGATAACAAGATAAAATATTTGAAAACGAAAGAAAACATTGCAAACAAATACAGCCAGTTGCAGTCCGCTAATGTAGAAGCACAGGATCATAGAATGGTTTAGGTTGGAAGAGACCTTAAAGATCACCTAGTTCCAACCCACCATGTACTCCAAATAAAGAATGGGTAGAGCAACACAGAGCAGATAAACACACATGGAAGAGTCCTGACTATTATGAATAAAATTCCACTGCTCCTGAAGCAACTTACTGTATGCGCTAAAAATCCCCAACAACAAACACTCATGAAGCCCATTTTGGAGATAATTTCACACCTGAAAGTTTGCAGCAGAGACAAATGTTCGTCAGCCAAAGTAGATGGATGTCAGGTATCCTTAGTTAACCTCCAGAACCACAGCAAATCCAACTCAGCCTGATCCAAAGCAGGACATGTACTAGATGCAAAGCGCTGAAATATTCTGAGTTAATCAGTTGGCATTACTTGCTTTTTATGGTATTGCAGGATACAATAAAGGGCATAACTGACCAAAATAGGCCTTCAGTGACACAAGCATCAAATAGGCTTTCAGCAACACAAGTATCATCCTGTCACATCAGAACTTATGCTCAGGTCTGTCTGACCAGCCCAAACCCTCTGCTTCCAGAACTGTTTACTGTAGAGCGTTCTACTTACTAGAACTGGTGAAGGCTCTGCAGTGGTAAGATGCAGGAACGTACACTTACTGCTAACATCAACATATGAACCTGAGAGAAGCAGGAAGCAGTTTTTCTGGTCAAGGAGGTGTCATTTCAACACAACCATTTTTCTGCCCAGGATGGCACTTTCTATGAGCTCAGGCCCTAAGGCAAAGCACTTTACAATAATGGTAAGTGACCTGAAAGCCAATCCCAGTCAGCAATAAAATGACAGGATAGTCAAGAACGAAGCAAGTGGTGATCTATCAAAAATATGGAGCATTTCTGACAAAAGATGTGATGTGGAATCCAGAGGCCAGATGTTATGTGGAAGCCAGAGGCCAGAGGGAAGGAAGTAATGAGGATGAAAAACTGGAAAACCACAAGATGGACAAAGAAAGGTGAGGGAACTTAAAAGGCTTGGGTTGGGGACAACAAAAATGAGGACTAGAAAATCAACTGTGAAAACAAGGAGTAGGAAGTTTACTGCAGAAACAGAAGGCATTAGAATATAATTAGAAATTAGGAGAATGAGGGGGACAACAGTGATAAGAGGGAAAACAGTGCAGTTATGAGTGGGTGGTTTTGCATCATTTGTACATGGAACCCTCCCTCCCCAATCCTAACGAAATCTGCCACTGCTAAAAAAAGCAAGCAAAACAAAACAAAAAACCCCAACCAACCAATCAATCAAACAAACAAACAAACCCAACGTATTTTATTTATTTAAGGGACAAGGTGGGTATTTTGCCTTAAATTGCACTTCTAAGGTAGGAATAGTTTCATTTTAGGGCATCCTAAGGGCTCTCGTGCTGCACTGTTTAGCAATGTTGTTAAAAGGGCAATCCCACTGGCTGTTCTCAAGAGTCCTTGGTAATGGGAGTCTCAATGAAGCAGAGTCAAGGGGAGTCATGGGTATTTTGACTTTGTTCTTTTCCTGGAAGACTTTCCTGGGGCAGTATGACATTTCTTCTTAGCTGCCCACCATCCTTATTTTAGTAACCTATCTATCTCAGGTAGGCTGTCTACTAATGTTTGGTTTTTTTTTGTGATGTGAAAAGTCACTTCACTCAATTCTCTCTCTTCAAATACTAATCATCTTCTGCTTTGTTGAAAATACTATATGAGTGAAGAGCTGGTATACCTTAGTCTTTTACACTTATCTTTTCATCCCAAATAATAATTTTATTATTCTACTTTATAGTAATAATAAAATAATAGCTCATAATCCATCTTCCCAATTATCTGAGCTCAGTCCTTCTCTCTGACTTTACACTTCAGTCATCTCACTTGAAAAAATTAAACAAAGCAAGATCTGACCTTATGTATGGTCTCCCAAAGGCATATTTGCATTGTAACAGGAAAGATTTAACTGTCTGTCTGCTGATGTCACTACTGTCATTATATCATGGTGATAACTTCCTAAATATCAGATGCAGAATATATTCTACCTGGATTTACCCAGAAAAATTCTAAATACAGTCTCACTCTACCTGGAAACAGTTCTAATCTGCATACATCCAAAGCTCCTCTGTGGCTGGCACATAATACTCATAACTGCTGGCTGGTTTGTATTTGCAGGATTTCAGACAATACACAACACTAAACTACAGTGGTACCCCTTGGACATCTTGAATAGTGAATGTCTGAAAATGAAGTTTCAAACTCTCAAGTAGAAGTGTGTCACAGAAGTGGTGCAACTGTTAGAGGATGGTTGTAAACAATACAAATGCTGGGAGATGTTGAAGGACTTTGACCAATAATACCCTGCTGGGAACAGGGAAGTGGAGTCCTAGGGAAAGTAATACTGGGGCAGGAGTGAGCAAGTGAGATAATCAAATAGACTAAAAGCTCTAAACTCACCAGTTCTTAAACAAATGCCAGTGTCCAGATCTGCTACTGGTTGTGGTTTACTCTGTCTTTCTTCTGGCAGTGAATAAGAGGAATGCTTTTCATAACATATCATTCTTAAAAATCACAATTTCCTGCTTAGGATTCTCAGAATTTTAGCAAACTTTCCATGGAATACTAATCTGTAATATGCTATAAATTATGCCTCTTGATCAAAAATACTATAATAGCCTAAATTCTACCCCATGGTATAATGTATATAATATATAAATGCTACTTCATGGCAGAATTTATGGTCCTCTAAAGAGGACACAAATGACCAGTACAGAATAATTTTATGCATCCCCTTATACCACTCCCTTTGCTTAACATTATAAACTAGTACAAAAAAGAAATTTCAGCAATTCTATTCAATAGCAGTTATGTTCTTATATATTTTATGAAAGAGATTCTACTGTTAGTAAATTAAATGCTACATGCAAAATCACCCATTTTGTCTGTCTCCACATTCTTAATTCCTTTTCAAAATGGCACTGTAGATTGTGATTCTCAGATAAGGAAATAGAATTCCTAAGTAGAATACAGCAGACTAGTAAGACAGAGTAACTCATGAAAATGCTTTTGAAAAGTTCACACTGAAAACAGACTGTACCAAATCCTAAGTGTTCTAATTGTAGCCAGAATTTCAGTGATAGGTTCTCAGATGCATGTGAAGGAGAAAAAAACCAGAGTCACCATTACACTATTAAATGAAAATCCTGACAGCAAATCTACAAAGGTCATGAAAGAAGTCCAAAACGTGAGGATGTGAGAGAGTTGGAAAACTACCTTGATAGTGGAAGTATACAGGAAGTTGACATATGTAAATGAAATGCATAGAAATAGACCCACCACTTTAATAAATGTAAAAGTTATGGGCACAAAGTAAATACAAGAAACAAATATTGTACTTTAAAGGAGGTTGCTAGGACATCCTCCTGAGAGTACATTTATCATACAACAATGGGTTTGGATTAACGGCTGAGTCATGTTCTGATATCTGGCTATTTAAATCCAGGAATTTTGTGCGCAGGCTCTTGCTCCAAGAGAAGGCAGAAGTTATTGAAAAGGATATAATGCTTTATCAGTATACTTGCAACATGGGATACAAAACAGGCCATGGTTCCTGATTTATTAGTCCCAGTCAAATTATGATTAACCAGGTTAGATTGAGGAAAAAAATAAAATAATCCCTGGAGGTTCTCCAGCCTCTGAAAGAAGAAAAATGTTTCTTGTTCCTAAAGAGAAATGTCATCTGGATTAGAGTAGAGAAATGGAGAAATGTTTTACTACTGTCATTCTACATCACTACCACAAGTAGGAGAGTTATCATATCTTAATATATAAGATAGCTGTCACTACAGACAGGATCTAATATCTGCAGAACTTTTTAAGACAAGCTTACTTTTAATTAATTGAATGAGAATTGAGTTGGAAAAAGATAAGCTAGAAGACTGGAACACATTTGATTGTAGGTATAGGTTAGGGAAAAGCACCTGCTATTCCATATTCCCTTTTCCATTTAAACATGTTTCTCCCCAACAGCATTTCTTAGGTTCTGCTACAGTGCTGGGTGCTGATTTTCTGTATATCAGGCTCCCTTTCTTCTTGTTTCAATTGTACAGCAGAGCTCTGACATCCCTATCCCAATTTTTCCAACACTGTCTTACATAATCTCATAAGAATTTCATCAGCGACCTGAACGTCTCCCCAGAACATGTCATTCTCACAGATCCTTGGCCATAAGGATGACTGAAGCAGTATATCGAGCACCAAATGAAAACAACATTCTCAGGTTAAAAAAACAGGGAAAAAACCACAACAGAAAGCCAATACACACGTTAAAGCAAGAAACAAAAAGGGGTAGGAAAAGAAACTGAAGGAGAGTGTGAAATTGATATAAAATACTGATTTTTAAAAGTTAAATATTTTAAAACCTTTTATGTCTGAACAGTAGCCCACAGAAATACAGAAATGCCCCTTGATATCCTGCCAGGAATGGACAAGACTTTCTGCCTTACCCTCCCTTCTCTCCCAAGAGTTTTTAGTACCTGTAATATTAATGACTCAGTAGTTACTCCTCTCCAGTCATTTTACATTTCCAAATTAAAAGGTAAAGCTGAGTGAGAACATCAAGTAGCCTTTGAAGCAGGTTTAGACAGTATATACAAGAAAAAACACACCAGATTTGTTAATACACACTGCCCTTTTACAGAACTTCATCTCATTGAACTTGGTATGGTTTATGAAGATTCATTACCATGAATATCATAATCCCAGCAAATCAAATAACCGGTGACTATCTCCATTACATCCATGGCAAAGAAAAAAAATTAATAACCCAGTGAAGAATTTACAGTGAGTTGGAAAGATTGAACAGAACAACAATTGCCAACAGAACTTGGCAGACTGACTTTATTCCCTTTGGCACCAGAAAACCAGCAAATAGAGATTAAGAACTGCTGACCGTTCAGATTAAAAACCCCATACAGGACCTATTACATTCCTGGTGCTCTGCTGATATTCCACCCTTATGGGTAATGGGGAAGCTTTCCAAACTTTAGAAAATTCCTGGATTAGCTTTAATTTCATGATAATGCCCTCTGCTGAGAGCACAACTGTGGCAGTACATGTAAACTGATTATTTACTTTTAGGCTTCCTAATGTCTTGTTGGGAATCCATTTGAATCTTATTTAAAATGTCCCATTTTCACTGGACTATTCAGTCAGAAGGCAGCTTTTGAAAATCCTTCTACATGTTATTTTACATTTTAAGATTTCTTGCAGCATGTGGATAAATATGTCAAGATGCTCAGAGAACTTAGCACGACAAGCCAGCTCTAAGACAAAGATGGTAAACTCATTCTTAGCAACAGACAGAAAGATCAGGGATAAAGTAACAAGCCCAGAAAATGCCTGGCTGCTAAGGAAGCCTTCCAATTCCTGTATTCCTGTCTTAGAATTTGTTTTAATTTCAGTTGCTGCGTAATTTAACTTAATTAGTAAAAATTAAATATAAACCATTAAGAAATATGAGTATTTAACATTGTTTTTTAAAATGTAAACCTTCTCAGTCCTGTCCCTAAATAAAGAAAAAAAAATAATGTGAGAGCAGTAACAGATTTAGCACTTCTACTTAAAGAAATGCCCACTCAGTCTTGCTTTTGCAGAGCAAGACAGCAAAGCTCTGAATTTTTTCCATTTAAAAACATAAAATAGGCTGGCCACAGTTAAGGTATCCAAATGTTTGCAGGGATAAACCCCATTCAGAATTGATGATAAGGGGTTTCTGTTCTTTGGCTCCATAATGTGACCTTTCACAAGGAGACGACCTCACAAACCTGGACAATATAACTCAGAGGCTAGGGACTGAGCAGCCTTTAACATGCCCTTCATCTTCCTCATGACCAGATGTGATCTCCTCTCATCGAGTCTGAGGCATATTGGCAAGGACTGAACCTGTCAAGCTGTCAAGCCAAGTAATACGCATTCAGGAGATAAACAGAGACCTTCTGTATCCAAGGCTGGCAGCATAGCATCACATTCATTTTCAAATACGAGATTAAAAATAAAAAAAAAAACCACTGACATGTTTTGACTGTAAAATTCAGGATTCCCCACTGCTTACAGTCCAATACAAACTGTATTTCATCTCATTCCAAGATCTGTGCTTGGGATAGTTAATATCCTTTGCTTCAGCTGATATATGGATGAACTCAGATCTAATTAAAGAGGTTGCAGAAATAGCATAGACATAAAAGTAATTCTAGAACTGGCTATTCCTAATTGACAAATTATCCTGCCACCTCTGCAGAGTAAGCAACATATCTATTTCCTGTAATTCTGCAGCTTTAAATAAAAGGTTCAAAAATCATGTTGCTCAGGGGCAAGTTCAATAATTCTGCACTAGGAAAAGACAATAATAAATAGGAGAAAAACTGATACTACGTATCACTTCCTAGTCTAAGACCAACTGGCCACAACCATGTTGTGGGTGTGAGGAGTAGCAAAACAGCTTTGTTAGACCCTCTTTTCTGGGCAGGAGTGGTCTTGAGTTTTGTGAAAGACACTAACACTACACTATACCCTTGCTGAAGCACTCCCTGGGCTGCCTCTAGGGCTGTCCACTCGGTAATTCTCAGGGATCAGCTCTGGGTGCAAGCTTTTCTTTAGGTTTTACACAAGGTTCAGTTATTTGATGTTTGGATGGAGCCGGCTGCATGTACTTTGCACAAATACTTCCACTTTGCCACCTGTCCTTAATCCCATGACAAGTATGAGAGAGACAAGATAGATCACCTCCGCCTGCTCCCAGGACAGATGAGATTTCTGTGCAGTTTGAAGTTAGCTCTCCTGAGTTTTCTGCAGTCCAAGTGTTTGTTCATACTGAAAGCTCTTCATCACCATAAACAAACACATATACAGAAACTATCTACAATAGATTCAATAACACCACACAGAATCTCTTGCTATGTAAATTGGACCTACTTACTGATATCTATTTTTCTGTTTGTTCTACTTCCACATCTTACAGTGACTGGAAGTCCTGCCCAGTCTAATGGTAGAGCACCTGGAGAAGCTGAAGATATGGCTGCTGACCGATAATACCGCACCATTTCATGCTTTAGGATGAGGTCAGGAAGTTTTATTTTGTACAAGTTTGGAAATTGCCCCTGTAGACATGTCTTTTCCACAATTACTAAGGTAGCGCTTCAGTGTCTTGCACCCTGCATAATCCTGTCCTCCTCTTCCAAATGAGCATAGACAGAGGAAGAACATAATACTGACATTCTCTCCCACTTTATTGCCACCAGTACTAACCTACAGGCCAAGACACTGTCTTAAAGAGTAGTTTAGGCACGTACTCCATCCCTGAACTGGCAAAGCATTGCTCTGCTTAGCCCAGCTGCATGCAGTTAGGGGTCTCCAGTGCTCCAAAACTAGGCTGCATCATCCAACTGCTGACGGGGAATGTCCCCCGGACTGTTTTAGCTCTGATACAATGTCCACATTTATCTGTGTTATGGTTTGAGAAAACCCATAACAATTTATTTGTCATGTAGACAATTATCCTGTCACCTGATGATGACAGGGTAGAGTAGAGAAATAGCATCCTCTCTGGACAATACATCCTGTCACCCTCCCCACCCAGGAAAGGGGAATCGGGAGATGCAAAGAAACACGAGGGTTGAAATGTAAATAGATTTAATGGAATAAGAGTAGATAACTAACAATAATACTAAAGAACCAGTATTAATCCTGACACTGATATGACATTTACAACAAGTATACTCAGCCAGTTCTCTCAGCAGAAGCTGTGCACTCCCAGCAGTGGACAGTAAATGTCAGACACTGCCAGTGCAAGTGCTTCAGGAAGAAAGGGAGGCTTCAGGGGTCCGGCACCAGGGCAAGGAGTTGTCTGAACCACCGCCATCAAGGGAGAGAGCACTCTGCAGCAAGATTTTCTAATTTATATTGAATGTGATGTTCATGGTATGAAATAACCCTGTTGGCCAGCTTGGGTCAAATGCCCAGGCCTTGCTCCTCCTTGTCCCTGCACCTGGCAAGGCTCAAAAACACTGAGACCCTGAATCTCACAGAGCCTGTCTGACAACAAAGTAAATATTTTCATGAATTCAGCACTAGAGTCCTCCAAAAGTGCAATTTTCCCAGCATCAGAAGGATGGGTAGTCCTGGCCATCTCAACCCAGTACAATCTGGTAAAGCACTGACAACATGGGATAGCAATACTGAAACGTTCATACTTACTTGCCAACAGTTTAAGTGTGTGAATGGTAAGAAGGCAATGCCCAAAACTGGGCTATCTGGTGCCTCTGTAGTGTCATAAGCATATTCTCAGATATAAAAGCACAATCCTTCTCCTCTGACCTAAACGGGCACAGTCTTCTGGCTGGGCAATACAAGATTTATATCGTTAAAGGATCAGTCATAAAAATACTTATGTTATTGGCTTGCTGTATTTCCTCTCTTTCCCTAAATGTTATAAACTCTGAGGGTCATAACTAGGCTGCAAAAGCACAGAAACAAAACCATTTGATAGGACTGGTGAAAGAAAAGAGGATAATTTTATTTTCAAATGTGAAGATTATTTTTACACCCATAGTGACAGCCAAGGACTGTTTGACTGTGAAATTCATCACACCATTATTATATTAATGACGAAGAAATGGCAATTATATAACACCATTAATCCAACGGTCTCAAAATGAAGGGCAAACAATTAGTAAAGTACCCTGGGGATGCTTCCAGTGGAAGACCACAAAAAGGACAAATCAATGAAAATTGCTTCTGGCTGTTAACTCACAGCTGCTGAGCTTCATCCTCCATCCCTACTGTGCAGACAAGAGCCAAAGCAATAAAAGGCTGAGGATGGGGCCTGAAAAATAGCCAAAAGTAAGGGTTCTATGGGAAGTTCTGTGTTCTGCACAGCCTAAGGAATATTTTTTCTTCAGTAAAACCTCCCTTCTAGCTCTGACAAGACAACTCTGTCCATGGTCATTAGGTCAACTCCTTTAATAGCATCCACAAAATGTAAGGTTTAGCTAAGGGCTATCAGTGAGGATGCATTGTCCAGAGAGGATGCTATTTCTCTACCCTTCCCTGTGTCGGAAACAAGCCGCATTTGCCCATTTACCTTTCCATTTGCAGCCTTCTTTGGCTTCTAACTGCAGCTTACAACCTTTGCATGTTTTCATGCCTTTGCTTTAAATCTGTAACTTACACATCAAGAACTGTTAAACAGTTGGGCAGGTAATGCTTTTTAAGCCTGGTGACTAAGGTATAACATCCAATACCATGAAACTGGAGTCAGATAAATTCTTGAAATGTGATACAGTTTTTTAGCCATAAGAGTAATTAAAAGCTGGAGTAATTTAACAGGGGATGGGGAGTTCCAAACACATGGAATGTTTAAAGTCAGGATCAATACTTTTCTGAACAACTGGCTTAATTCCTGCTTTTGGAAAAGTTCTACAGCATGTATATCCTGAAGAACTGGCTAGAAAAAATAATATATTCCTTTCTGGCCTTACAATCTATATATTTATATGGACTTCTAGGCAGCTAAAATTGGAATCCTTATTTTTAAACTCCATTGAAAGATAGCATTCACAACAAAATACTTCTATGTTTCATTTATTGTATCAGTCTTGCCTAAAACCTACCAGCACACTTTATATTGTCATTATCATTGAATGCCATGAATGAGGCCTTCAAATTTTTTAAGCTTTAAAAGCCTGCAATACACAGGATAAAAGCATGATAAATTAAAACGTAGATTTACTTTGGGGTTTTTGAAAGTTTTGGGGTTTTTTTTGACATCCAGGAGTTCAAACATTTCTTTACAAGAACAGAAACATACCTTTTGAAAATGAAGACCAATGTTCTTACTGGAATCGCAGGATATCAGAAACTGTGAATTTATGATAAACAAAAATACTACAAGTCTCCAACACTGCCTGTGATAGAAATTTTTGGATTCTTCCTATATAGACTTCATATGGTGGTTTCAGCTCCAGTTATTGCATTGATATTTTCTTAAACCAAGCTTCTTTAAAATGCATGGGCAGAAACATAACTTGAAAATATTTTCAGTTCAATGTTGTCAAACAATTGGTCTTTTAGTGCCAGATTTACTTGTTTTTATTTCAGCTAACTCACTTCCATTCAAATCACACAATAAAAACTTTTGACAATAAACATTGAGTAATTTTTGTGTAGTAAAATAAATATTCAGCAAGGCTGTTCATATTTTCAGGAGTGATTATTTTGGTATTCTAGAATGTACAGGAAGGCAATATGATGTTTGCCTTAGTCAAAGAAGGCAAATATATTTAAGAAAAATGTGTTTCTCACGCTATGTGAGAAAAGTATTTGTTTTAATACTCCTGAAGCAGAGGTATGGTAATGAGAAACTCAGAAGCTGAGAAAAGGAGGATCACACTGATCATTCAAATACTTTAAATATTTCCCTACTATAGAGATTACAGGCCTCAAGTGGTACAGAAAAATGGTTACAGTTTTTAGGCTGTCAAAATTCTCTCTTATCTGAAAGATATTTGGTGAATATACTTGAAATCTCCTGCAAGCAGGAGCTGGTGCATCCTCTAAGAAACCTATTCTCACATTCTCACAGATAAGAAGCCAACTGCACATCAGAGGTGATTAATGAGAAGTGTATAATCTCCTCTAGTGATGCAGGGGGCAGGTGGAGGACAGTGCAGCAAAAGCGTATGGAAAAAAAGTCATGGTATCTCCATGCACAGCATCCTACTCAAGCTTGTACCACAGCCAGCATTGTGGCACTGCTGGTCATTGCTAACACCCTCCACAAAATTCTTACTGCCATCACCATGCCAGTGCAGTCACCAGTCCAACCTCCCAATACATACCAGTGCAACCAGCACATCTTGAATTTGAAATCTCCTTCAAAGCTTTCTTGTTTCTCAGCTTGTACCCATTCTGAAAGAGCATCCTTGTCTGCAACCTAGTCTACTGCATACACAAACAGTATTGTTGTTGTAACTGTAGTGACAAGTAATTATTATTCCCGCAAACTGTTAAAAGCCACAGCCATGACCACCATCCTGGCAAGGACTGTTGCAATTAATAACACTTACCCTCACATCCACCAACACTTGCAGACTTTAGCGCTGCGCTGTTCAGCCTGTAGAGCCTTTTCCTTCTGTGATCTATTACTCTCAATTGTAATTCTTTTTACTGTATTTGCACGGGACTGCAGTCTAACCACATGAGACAGAGTTATCCTTGGGTTAATTTACTGAGTTCTGATGTGCTGCACAGTTTGTTTCCAATATCTAGGCCAGCTGATTAAAGACAGAATTGGGTATCTCTGTACTACAGCACAGTGTGCAACACAGACAGTTTAAAAAAATAAAAAACAAGTGCTGCAAGATGGCATAAACACATACCTGCAGAATTTCCTGCAGTGCTACTAAAAATTATGTTATTAAGTATGTAAAACAGCCAATAAAAAATCCTAACTGTGAAGTTTTATGTCTATATTGGGAGATTAAAAAAGAAGTAATTGCTATCAGTGTCAAGGTATTAAGTTCTCTGACTCTAAGAATTACATTCCACGGGCATATATTAGATCTACTAAGCAATATATATGTTTAAGAGCATGTTCTGGCCACCAGCTATCAAATGGCACTGAAAATCCTCATCTATAAAAGAAAATTAACATTTTCCTTAAAAATGTTAGACTTGCAGCTGGTTATCAAGTTCTGTACATTTTTGGTATCCAAGCTGATAACATAATGAAGTATCATTTTCAGATGGAAAGCAGTAAAAAAAATCTCCCCAAAATTCAGACAAGTCAATACCCATTCACTTTAGACAACTTAGATGATTATTTTCTATGTTTGTATTATATACTGTGTTCTCCAAAAGAATAGTCCACGAAATTATCAAAAATCTTTGAAAAATGGTTTGTTTTGTTTTTCCTTCAGGAAAATTTATTTTTAACTAGCTGGCATTTCTATAAACAACAACAACAACAAAAAAAAAAAAAAAAAAAAAAAAAAAAAAAAGAAAGAGAAGAATAAAAAGTGCTGTTTTTCAAAACCATTCTTTTCAAAAGTCAACAATCAAATTGAAAAACAAAACAAAGACGTTTTGCCAGAAAAACACAGGGACATTAATTTATTTCCCCCAGAGTGTGATGCCGAAGTAACAAAACCCAAATTCAACATCAATTCCTTCAAGCTAAGTAATATTTTTTATGAACATACGTGCTTTAGGGATGAAATTATGTTAAAACTTTCCAATAACTAATAATGTGGTCTCATAGTTTGTATAGTCCTCCACTTCTCCTTTGTTAATGTCTGCTCTACTGTTCTGTTATTAAATATATCAGAGAACTCCTAGATAATTTGTTCAGCAGCAACACCAGGTCCCAGATGCCTACAAGGTTACACGTGTGTAGAAAGCAACACCTTTCCATTGTCCCCCTTCCCCTACACGTGTTCCTCAACTCAAACCCTATGTTTCTCCTTATACCATTCTCCTACCACATATTGCTTTGTTCTTGGCTTCTGACTTCGTATTTCCACCCACTGCCATATACTTAAGTGTCCACAGTATAGGCACTCTACTGTCTTCTGCTGGACTCAACTAGACTGCACCATGTGGTTGTCTTCTCATTACACTCATGACCAAGCTGGCAATTCTCTGCACATTGGCAATTCTCTGCACATTCTAACACTTTATTTAAAGCTTGAGGCATCACTTTGTGAGTCTTCCCTTTTTCTTGATTAAACAAAGCATAGGTTTAATGTTAAAGGCATTAAATCAAGACATGATCAGGTATCTCCTTTCCTAAAAGGGAACTGGAGCCTCCCATATATTAGGAAGTACACAGATTGCCAGAGTACTTTCCTTTACCCTTGTATTTCAGGTCTTTTTTAAAAGGAGGTAAAAGCAAGAATAAATGCTGGAAAACTATTTTTGAAGTCCACAGCCTAAGCATTTATTATGATGATTTTGGATTCAACCCCAAAGTTAAGTAGCTAATTCCCTAATATAGCATCTATTCCCAGCTTTTCATTGATTTCTATGGCATCTTCTATTTCTAAGTCACTTCATTTTGCATCTTTTGCCTCATTTCTAAATGTAACTATAAAGATAAATTAAAAGTTAGTGTCAACTTCAGTATCGAAGGTATTGACCTTAATATACTGACCTGTCAGGAAAGAACCCAAATACAGTTCTTGTTTCCAGGACTCCCAGAGGAGAAAACTTGACAGGATTAATCTTAAACTGCTAAATCCCTCATTGCCTTTGGAAAGAATCAAATTCCTGTTCTAAAAGCAGCTTGTCTGATCCCAAAGTGCAATTTCTTTTCTGCTTTTGGTTTTCTAATTACGTTTTTTGAAGGACTCCAACACATGATTTTGTACTGGAGTAGCATTTCCATAGAGTAACATTTAATTTTTCCAAGTCTATATTTTTTAATTCATATAACATTCCTATTTTCATGCTCCCTCCTCTAACTTACACACAGCCATCGGGGTCAGAATTGCTCTAATAATTCACACTGACATTACAGATATCATTAAGTCTACATACTTCAATGAAATTGCCGCTTTGCTGTCTCCTTTATGACTTATAAAGATTCCTCATGGCTCACAAAATCCTACTTTCTTGTGCAATCTGTTGAATTGTCCTCCACAAACCACATCCAAGGCTATGGTGATTTTTTCCATGAATCTTCATGCTGATACCCAATAAGTGTTACACAGAACAATGAATGCTTTCTATTTCCTGAATTTTGGCCTCTCATGCAATTCTATCCTAGATGTCATTGTAATTTGCTGCTGATTCTTAGTAGTGAGTGAAAATATGAGTAAACAGTAATCGTGCAATGTGGCCATGTGGAAATATTAATGATCAACTGATTCTGCAAGAATGAACATTTGGGGCCATCTGTATGAATTCTTTGATGTACAGAAGGATTCTACATGCAAAATAAAAGGAAAGTGCACCTTCTTCAGCATTCACCAAGATCATGTATTTTTTCTTCTTTCTTTACGTCCTCCCGCAGCATCAGGATGACCTTGTAAAATATTCACCCAAAATGAGAAAAAAATCAGTCTGGATATTTCTGATCTCCTTAGCCACTCATGCAAAGCAGATGAGAAGGAAGAGTAGATGCCCTTTCCCAAGTGCAACACAAAGTTACTCAATATTGTCTCAGGGTAAGGTACTACTCTGCTACTAAATAAGACAGAGGTCACTTCAGAAATATTAGGCAGAGGAGACTCAGAACTGTATTTCCCAGATAACTGGAGTTAGGTCTGCCCTGGGCACCTCAGAACCTGGAAACTGTAATACTGACAGGAGTTTGGGAGCATGACATAACCAACAGGGAAAGAGAAGTTGAGGCATTAAGGGAATCTGTCTTCTGGATAGTCCCAGCAGCAGAACAAATAGGTCACTGTCATGCATTTTGATAAGGGGAGCATTTTATTCACTACTTAATATATGGTGGCATTACACTTTTATCAGTGCTAGGTACAGTAAATAATCACTCATACTCTGTTCATAAGGAAGTTTATTTTACTTAGGGTTTTTGTTTATCTGTTTTTTTCTTTTCCTTTTTTTTTTTTTTTTTTTTAAATATTGGAGAAATAACTTTAAAAATTCCCTCCTTAAATCACATAATAGGCTGATCAAAACTTCATCTGCCATTTGCAGTACCAAAGAGAGCTGAAAACATTGGTGTTCAGGTCAGCTTGTCTACCTGTTTTCTAAAATGACTCATATTTGGAGGCATGCTCAGTGTAGGTTCCAATCCTTACTTAGAGTTCAATCATGAAATCATGAAATGCCTTAAAGCACCACAAAGGAATTTTTTTTTTCTTTTAAATTAGAAAGTTTAAATTTAAACAGTTATTAAAAACCTATTTACACAGTCTCCTGTTCTCAAAAATGAAATAGAGGAGAACACTGTTATCTGAAAAATAGAGAGTGGAAGGATAAATTAGATTTCTGAGAGGCATTCCATTTTAATAGTCCCATATGTTTTTGTAACATCAGTACATATTTTTATGATGTCATTTTTATCTTCACAATTCTCCTTTAACCTATTCAGTTCTGTCACTCTATCCCTAGCCTTCTTCCTCCCACTCTGAGATTTCATAACGCTTTTTAGTCATTATCTTTTCACCTAAATAATCCCTCATTTTCCGATTCTCAGAAGCAGTGTCTCAGCTGAAAGAATAATCCTGGCCACTGCCTATAATGGTTCCCCAGGATAACTAATCATCTGAGCTATTTGACATCCATTTATGTTGACCTTACTGGGCCAGCAGGAGGATAGCATTTTGCACTCCCTAACTTTCTTTACCAGCTGTGTCTTCCTACAGAAAATTCTGCAGCCTTGTATGGTACAGGCAGCACTAGTTCCCAGAAATCACATCACAGCCTTTAAAGGTGTTTTGGGGGTTCTAAATTGAGTAAATGAAACTTATCCTCCCTGAAATTCTTCCACAGTTTTCTTCCTCACTGTCCTTTCTGGATACCTTCCAGTACGTCATTTTCTCAAGTGTTTTCCCTGCAGAGGCCCAAGACTTTCCAATACTTCATCTCTAGCCCCTGCAGCGGCTGTTTCTTGTACCCTGACAACTAGCCCATGATTACTCATTGCCACAGCACCAGCCCTGCAAGTCTTATGTACTGGGCTCCAGAACACTTCTGGAATCCAGAATCACAGTGCAGAACAAAACCACAATGTGCCTGGTTCTACTGATAACATGTCACACAGCACAGCACATATGATTCTTTGGTCAATGTCTATTTGCAGAAAGGCAAGGGGTTTACCTGTTCAGAAACACAGGCATTCATTATACCTGTCACTTATTTAATCCTCTCCATATTCCTGCTTATACAGTTTCAGCTTTCTAATAAGGCCTTCTTCTTTAGAAAGGAACAACACTCCAGGTAACTTAAGTGATATGTTGTACATCATTAGCAGTCAAAAAAAGTACCCTGAAGAGATTTCTCAGAAGCAGAGATGTGCAGATTGCTGGACACACATATTTGAAAACCAACAATTTCTAGGAAATCAGGAGCATCTAATGAGCAGCCACAATGGGAGAAAAGGAACACATTAAAAAATGTAAAGTATCAAATAATTCTGTCAACCCTTACTACACATTTTGAAATATATTGTAAAAAGAAATCTACATAAAATTACATACCAGATCCTTGGCTGCATATCAGAAAACCTCTGCTTACCTGAAGAGTTGAAGCTATTCATTAGTATCTGCTAACATTCCTTTGATAGTCAAAAGCACCAGTTAAAATCTGGGCCTTGTTAATCTGAGTTGATTTTGTATATTAAATAAGAACTAAATCCTGGAAAGCTTTTTCAGAAGGTATTCATGATACTAAGACTTAAGAGATGCTCATTATCTCCTAGGGCTAGTCACCGATCAGTTGTAGAGAAGCAGAAATACCAACATTAAATAGAAAGGAAAAACAAAGAAATGAAGAAGGGGAAATGTCTGGAAAGGTAATGAAAAAATAGCAACTGAGAAAGAACAGCAGATGTTGAAGAAAGAACAGTAAAGGTAAAACTGACCGACTCTCAGTAAAATGGAGAGAATGGACTATTAATGGGTAAAGAAATTAAGTAGGCATAGAATCATAGAATTATTTGGGTTGGAAGGGACCTTTAAAGGTCACCCAGTCCAATCCCCCTGCAATGACCAGTGGCATCTTCAACTAGATCAGGTTGCTCAGAGCCCCCTCCAACCTTACCTTGAATGTTTCCAGGGATGAAGCATCTACTACCTCTCTTGGCAACCTGGGCCACAGTCTCACCACCCTCATTGTAAAAAATGTGTTCCTTATATCTAGTCTAAATCTCCCATCTTTTAGTTTAAAACCATTACTCTTCTATTGCTACAATCTCTGCTAAAAGGTCTGTCCCCATCTTTCTTATAAGGTTGTGATAAGGTCACCCCAGAACTTTCTCCAGGCTGAACAACCTCAACTCTCTCAGCCTGTCCTCACAGCAGAGTGTCTCCAGCCTTCAGACCTTCGTGGCTTTCTCTGGACTCATTTCAGCAGGTCCATGTCCTTCCTGTGCTGAGGGCTCCAGAGCTGGACACAGCACTTCAGGTGGGGGTCTCACCACAGCAGAGCAGAGGGGCAGAATCCCCCCCTCTCGTGCTCCTGGCCATGCTGCTGGGGATGCAGCCCAGGATGCGACCAGCTTTCTGGGCTGACAGTGCACATTGAAAGCTCATGTCTAGCTTTTCATCCCCCAGTACCCTCAAGACCTTCTTGGCAGGGCCTGACAGGTTGGTAGTTCCCAGGGTCTTCCTTTCTACCCTTTTTTAAAAGAGGTGCACTGTTTCCCTTTTTCCAGTCACTGGGACTTTCACCTGACTGCCATGACTTTTGAAATATCATAATAACACATCGATTTTGCAAACATGGCAATGTGAAGCATTAGCAGATCTAGAAATTGCTAAGAATGATTTACAGTAAAATAAAAACAAGGATTTAGGCTTCCAATGATTGAGTGCTACAGTGTCTCACACTGATGTGCCTGGTCTCCAGGACTGAATCTAAACCAGTATGTCAGAGCTTTCACTTCCTGGACCATGTTTGGAAAATAGGAGGGGTTTGCTGAGGAGCCAAAACAGCCAGCAACCCAAGGAGATAGCTGCTAAAACTGAGGGGTAAAATCCTTAGAGGTTTCTTCTCTCCCTTCAGTTACCTTACTGAATTACCTTGAAGAAATGAGAGCTACGGCCCAGGGAGGGAGTGCATGTGTACTAGAACAAAGAGCGTGGTTATAGTTTAATTGTTAAGACACCAACTTTAGAAGAGAAATCAATATCCAGCCTGTTTCCAGAAGTTCATTTACTTCAAACTATACACACATGAGCTAAAAAACAACCCAAACCAAAATGCTTGCTATTGCCTGCTGTTCAGTTTCAGGACAAAACTCTAGATTGACTAGATAGAGTCTTTCAAATGAGCCAAATTTCACTTGGAGTGATTTTAGTAATTGAGGGTTTAAGTGCCTCCAGAGCGAGGTGAGGACTGGGCAAGTGCAAGTGTAGATGCACAAATTATACTGTAAGTGCCTATAATGTCATGTACTCAGTCCTGCCAGGATTAAGTTAGTCAGGCTGTTGCATTGCACCTGTGAAATGCTCAGCTGCTGGAACTGGACTCGTAGCTCAAGCTGGAGGATGGACTCAACCGGATTCATCCTCAGCTGGAGGATGCTGAGACTGCTGTAACCTAGTGACGCTGTCAGCTGTCAGAAGATGTTTGTATGGGAGAAAAGGAATTCCAGGGCAGAGCAGTAGAACTCTTCTATACCTACTGTCTAGTCACCTTTGCTCTGCCAAAGATAGCAGGGATAGCTATTTAATTCTCTTTTCCCTCTTCTGATTTATTCCATTTAGTAAATAGGTGGGCTATACTCTTTTCTCAGGGAATATTATGTCAGCTTTGACTTGTTATGTTTTTTATGAGAAGATATCTGTCTTTAACAGGCAAAATGAATTTGATTCTGGCTTCATCCGATTTATCCAGGTGATTCATGTGGTGATGATCCAACATCTGAATGGTGGATCTGACAGCAAATCCATCCCACTGGGGCTAACATGGGCCATCTGATAGTTGCAGGTGAAAATCTGAATTATAACCAGATGTATTACCAGGCAGGGAAGCATTTTAAACTCTCCAATCCGTTAGTATCCCTTGGTTCAACACCAATACACTTACAGTAAAGCACTGAACAGAATGGATATTTTCACAATCTTACCTATAACAAAACTGCAAGTCAACAGCAATACGGGAGTGAATTCCAACAAATTAATGTAACCCAGTGCTCAGGATACTTGAGCCTACAAAATAAGGCTGGAAGTCTCATGTGAATAATTCTCTCAAGTATTCTCAGTCTCACAGTCTACTCAAGGTTACCATTAAAGCAGTATGTCTTCCTCAGCTTTTTCAACCATCCACAGTTTGAAGATATCAAGAACTAATGAAAAAGATTTGGGTGTGCCATGTGAGATCAAACTACTTTGAGTCGAAGAGAAAACAATTTTATTAACAACGTTTATTGCTTCCTTGTTATCAGGATCTTCCAAACTCGAAATGCAAAATTCAGGGGTTTAGTTACAGAGTCCTATGCATAAGGGATAGGTTTCAAAGGTCTTTGTTTTAAGATGGTTTTCAGACAGAATCACTGGTCTTTCTAAACGGAGGTGTCTTTACATCTAATGCTCTCTGGTCTGCTATGGTTTAAGGTTTGCTGAACTATTTGAATCCATTTATCTCTGAACACCTATTAAGTTCAGAAAATTAAGGAGCCTGCAACTAGATTTTAGAATTTAAAATCTATTCAGTGGGGAAAAGGCTGTATACTGTAAAGAATAAGGAAGTCATACATGATCCGTTTTTCTCCTGCTAGCTATTACATCTCAGCAGCTTTTTATTTTCTTTTTTTCCATTTTCACATAACAATGTGGAATTTTGTTATGTCACAAATTGTTAATCAGGTTATTTGATGCTGGTGATTTGTGGGAAATACTCTGTCCTAGGATAGAAAGCAATGTAGGATTTGCTGAGAAGGGAAAGAGATATTTTTGTTTCTTCAATTTCACTTCATACCTTTTATTTCTGAAAATATGCCAGTGACCAATAGTTGCCAAATGCGGTACCATATCAGGAAATAATTCAGGTTGGAAGAATTCTCCAGAGGCTATCTAGTACAAACTTCTGCTCAAAGCAGGGTCAGTGATATTAACCGATACAAGGCAAAATGTGAAAATCTGAACATTAAGTGAAAATATAGAATCACAGAATTGGTTTGGGTTGGAAAGTACCATTAAAGATCATTGAGTTCCTGTAAAATTCCTGTCATAGGTAGGGACACCTTCCACAAGACCAGGCTGCTCAAAGCCCCATCCAGCCTGGCCTTGAACACCTCCAGGGATGGGGCAGCCACAACGTCTCTGGGCAACCTGCTCCAGTGTCTCACATTCCTCATTGTAAAAACTTTCTTCCTTATGTCCAGTCTAAATCTACCCTCTATATCAGTTCAAAACTCTTGCCTCTTGCCCTGTCACTACAAGCCTTGGTCTGTCTTCCTTTTAAGTCTGCCTTCCTTATAGGAAGAAAGTCTCCTTGGGGCCTTCTCCTTTCCATGCTGAACACAATTATTTAGAGCAAGTTTTAAAGAGACAAGTCTAAGGAATAGGATAGAAACAGAATGGGAAATTCAAGCTGTATTTCAAAAATACAGATACAAAATGGCCTAGGTATTGCTGCATCAAAACTTCACAGGGCAACTTCTGTCCATGGATACACTTAAAACAAGACTGGATGAAATTACCTTCTATAAACATTAAAAAGAATGTAAACACTCTAGCAGCAAGATGGGTTAGTCTAATGTGTTGCTGTTCTCCCCTGTCCTCTCAGTACCCTTAAACACTGTCCAAATTGTGTAAATTAACAAAGAATGCATTGTTTAAAGAAAATGAAACTGTTCTAAACCAGTTATTCAAGAAATGTAATAGAATAAAAATAAAAAGTTTGCATATTATTCAAAAAGCACATGAAAACCCAACTTTTAAAATAAAACCTTAAATAAAGCAATGATCTAACCACAGTAGGAACATTACTTCATTACTTCACTATAGAGAGCAGAAAAAGCAGTCTAGAATCAAAAATTGAATGATCCAAATTCATTGAACTGCCACGGTCAAAACTGTCCCTGCTTCTTTAACTGAATTTTAACAAGTGCCAAGCAGTGCTTTCCTCAGTTTTCCACACCCATCAGGAAATGCTGTACATCCAAGCAAGTGACAAGCAGAGACTGTCATATAGGTTCTATACTGCTGATAGGAAATTACTGTCTTTCACTGAAAGGGGTTTCAGCAGCATACAAACTGCTTAACTCTCAGATTGGTTTCAAAAATGCAGATACCTGGAAAGAAATCTTCTGGAAAAAAAATAATAATGAAAAAGAATCTCTGAAATTTTTGACTTAGAATGTTTAGTCTTTTTGTTTCAGTAACAAACTTGCATAGACAGAGGAGCCAGCTGCTGCTAGTTCATTATGCTTTCACATGTCAGGAGAGGAGAAGAAAATAATCTGCAGTGCAACAGCATCAGTAAGAACACTGTAGTAGAGAGACATAAGGAGCTCCCAAACTCCCAGCTTATTTGGGAAATTGGCCCTGGAAAAAAGCTTGTTTCTCCCAGATCAGCCAATCAGGTACTGATACAGCCTAAAAAAGAATACTGAAAATAATAGAAAACTCAGTAAATGGGAAACTCTATGTCTTCATCAAGATTTTTAAAAAATAAGTACCAAAAATCAGACTGCCTAATCTTCATACACCTAAGTGACTAGAAGGTATTTTAAAAGTACTGAGAAACCAGAGATTTCCCAGTGGGAAAAAAATTGTTGTTCAGTATGATGTTTAAATCCTGAGCCTGTTTCTCTACGTATTTTTCAAAAATTTCTGTGAGTGACTGATAATATGGAAAGTTACTTTATTAACTAAAGAGCAACACTACATTTAGTGAAATTGAAATGCAGCAAGTGCCAAATAAAATTAACTTAAATAATTTTGTTTTTATCACACTTAAGCTATAGAACTCACTGCCACAAGAGATGACTGATGCCAAAAGCTTAGGACTTGGTAGGACTTCACATTTATATGAAAAATTAGGACATTCACAGTTATATCAAGTAATAAGAAAAGAAACACTTAAGGTTTATAAGCCTTCATCTATCAGGAAACAAGCAAATCTTTAACTGAGAATTAGGAAGAAGTCTTCCATGGGGGCAAGTTATTCCATAATTGCCCACCTTGGTGTTTCTCTCACTTCTCTCTGAAGCACCTGGTATTGGCCATTAGCCAAGGCAGATGGATGACAGGCCTGATTCATAATGGTGATTCTTACTCTGAAATGTACTGTAATCCTTTATACTTTGTTGAGAACATAAGGATATAGAAACCTGTATCACAGATGTTCTACCTGTAAAAATAAGGTGCTACTGGTTAATCTCAGCACTCCAAGGCAGCATTAGAATCATAGAATGGTTGGAGTTGGAAGGGACCTTGAAGATCATCGAGTTACAACCCCCCTGCCATGGGCAGGGACACCTTCCACTAGAGCAGGTTGCTCAAAGCCCCATCAAGTCTGGCCTTAAATACTTCCGGGGATGGGGCATCCACGACTTCTCTGGGCAACCTGTTTCAGTGCCTCACCACCCTCACAGGAAAGAATTTCTTCCTAATATCCAATCTAAATCTCCCCTCTTCCAGTGTATGTCCTTTCTCTGTTGAGGACTCCAGAGCTGGACACAGGACTCCAGGTGGGGTCTCACAAATGCAGAGTAGAGAGGCAGAATCACCTCCTGTGACCTGTTGGTCCCGCTTATTTTGATTCAGCCCAGGATGTGGTTGGTGTTCTGGGCTGCCAGCACACACTGCTGGCTCATGTTGAGCTTATTATCCATGAGCACTCCCAAGTCCTTCTCCTCAGGGCTGCTCTCCAGCCATTCTCTGCCCAACCTGTATTTGTGCCTGGGATTGCCATGTCCCAGGTGCAGGACCTTGCACTTGGCTTGGTCGAACTTCATGCCATTTGCATTAGCCCACCTCTCAAGCCTGTCCAGGTCCCTCTGGATGGCATCCCTTCCCTCCAGCGTGTCCACTGCACCACCAAGCTTGGTGTCATTAGCAAACTTGCTGAGGGTGCATTCAATCACACTGTCCATGTCTCCAACAAAGATGTTAAATAGCACGGGTCCCAGTACTGACCCTTGTGGGACACCACTCGTCACCTTCCGCCACTTGGACATTGAACTGTTGACCACAACCCTTTGAGTGAGGCCATCCAGCCAGTTCCTTACCCACTGAGTGGTCCACCGATCAAACCCATGACTTTCTAATTTGGAGACTAGGATGTCATGAGGGACAGTGTCGAGTGCTTTGCATAAGTCCAGGTAGATGACATCCGTTGCTCTGCCTCTATCCACCAAGTTTGTGGCAGTATTGTAAAAGGCCATCAAATTTGTCAGGCAGGATTTGCCCTTGGTGAAGCCATGTTGGCTGTCTCCAGTCACCTCCTTATTTTCCATGTGCCTTAGCAAAGATTCCAGGAGAATCTGCTCCATGATCTTGCCAGGCACAGCAGTGAGACTGACTGGCCTGTAGTTTCCTCGCTCCTCTTTTTTCCCTTTTTGAATGTATATACTAGCTACCCCTTTGGTCAGGGTTAATTACGTTACTAGTATTACCCAGTAATATCAGCCTCAGCAATCAAATGTTTCTTTTTAGCCCTGCATTATGATATTGCTATTGCTAATAATAGGCTTTGGAAAACCAGATGCCTTGTACTGTGTCTTGTTTAGGCTTGTCTGAACTCTTTCTGGCCCACCTGTAGCTTTGCTTTACTTGATTTAGCTGTGACAGCAACGAGCTTGGCACTGGAGACCACATGGCGATAAACAACTCATCACTGCTTAGAGAAGTTAAAGAAATCCAGACCCAGAAATGGACATAATTGGCATTAGAGATAACAAAGAGAAGAAATAGTATCTAAATCACATAAAGTGTAGCATAAGTTCAGATATATTCTGGAGGCGCAGAATAGTAAAGAGCGAGCAAAAGTGTAAAAGGGTGTTAACACACAAAAATGACCTCGAGCAGATCCTGGGCAAAGGAAGAAAGAAACACAAACATGAATATAATTTGTCTCCCAGTAAAGGACTCCACATGCTGGTAACTCATGACAGCCTTATTCATTACATACCAGAATGAAACCACTGATGTTAGGAACTTCAAAGGAGTAGAGGAAAGGTGAGCATAACAGCAGGAAAAAGGGGTAGAAAATAAGAAGTGTGCATATAACAATTGAACTGTATTATTCCACTTAGTCTATTTTTCTGTAATAACAAACTAACAACAATTTTTTGATTAGACAGCCAAGATTTCTTCAATAAGCTTGTAGCTTTACATATACATCAATAACTTATTGTGCAACATAAACATACAACATACAGTTGTTATGTATATATATCCATTTTTACTTCTATAAAATATGTCATGGCCCATGTGGGTCTGCTCTTTGCTCATGAAAGAAGATTTTGACCATGACATGAGGTCTCTCTACCCTTTGTATATCAGTCCTGAAGAGTATTTTTAAAAGACATCATAAAGGAAGGAGAAGGAGAAAGAAAAAAGCAAAGGGGACAAGGGGAAGACAGAGCAGAAAAATGGTTACTAGCTCATCATGTAATTTTCCCAGGCTCTTTAAGCTGTTGTTTTCTTTCTCATAGCTTCCAAATATTAATGTTACATAGGAGGAGAGCTAATACACATTTATCTCAGGATGCAACATGAAACATTTACAGATTTTTACTGTTGCTGCTCTGTGAAGGCATAAAAATAAAAGTCCCTTATGGCATTTCCCCAGTATTAATGAGAGCTAAGCTGGTAAGTCATTGACGTAATTGACAACTCTTTTTTTAAGTGTCTCTCTCACCTAGCGGTATTTCCTTTTACTTCAGAATTCAAAAACTGTGATTATGAGCAATGCTTTCCACTTAGTTATATTTATAATATGTTGAAGCTTCTCCAAGACTTTTAGTACCATACTTCTTTTTATCTTAAAAATTTCAGTCTCCTACATTACCACTGACATTAACAAATCTTAGTAATAGTTCACTTTATTTAGTCAGAATCTCAAATACAGTGAAAGTCACATTTTGCTAAATGGGATGAGACCTGGAAAGAAGACCTGTTGCAGAAAAGCAGGAATGCTTAATGGAGAAGAGGAACATAGGAAGAAAAAACAGATTAGAAGAAGCTCAATAAAAAAGATGAGATTGAGGGAGGAGAAAGAGCAATTTAGGCCAACTGAATGCTTTCCTATAAAACCAGGATCTTCCCCTGTCTCTGATACAGAATGCTTGGGCATTACTGGGTAAGTCACTCAAATTCACAGCTCAGTAATTACTATATGTTCTTTCCCTCATTTTTTGTGTGACTGCCTTGCAATTCCAGGTATGCCCAATGCAATCAATGGCTGAGCATTTCCAGTTGAAACTGAATTACGCTTTGAACATGTAGTAGACTATATAATGCAAAGAGCTCTTAAAGACTAGGTTACAGACATGACACCTACAGATGGCAGACACCTAGAAGTATGTGATGCTCTTAACCTTAATCTCTGTGAACAGGCTTTCCAGCAGTCAAATGGAAGTAATAATAGAAACTCTTCACATTATGATACTCAACACATTACCATTTATGATGTATTTAGATAATTTCGTAATGATTACAAAGGGAGGGAAAAAAACATCTGTAACTGTCTTCACAGCACTATGACTAGCAGTATGTAAGGCCAGTAGCACACACAGAATAAAAGAATGAAAAACAAATATTTCTTCACTAAATGAGCACAATTCATACAGTAGACTGGCAGATATGGAGATCTTACGGCAAGGAAGTTAGATAACCAAATCAAAGCAGTAATAGAGCATAGGCTTCATAAGGGGAAAATTAAGTTTTAATTGTAAACTACAAAGACTTTTTAAACTCTGAAGTATCATTAATAGCTTGATTTTTTAAAGCACATTGAAAAATAGAAAATGCTGCCTGTAACATCAGCTGACCTCTCTGGGGTTGGACTTCTCAGAGCCATCACGCAGACCTCAAGCACCTGAGCTTGTGGAATAAGTAATAGCAGCAGCTTCCTATTCTCTTTGCAGACTTGCAAATTCCTTCTTGTCAGGGGCTTCACAGATATTTTATAGTACTCTCCCTGTCACTATTTTCTCTTAATTAAAAAAAAAAAAAAAAACAAAAACAAAACCAAAACCCAAATAACAATGAACCACCAAATAACTTTCTGTGCTTATGGTCAACATTTTTCTCTTATCACATTTCTCTGAAGGATATTAAGTCACAGCTTCCCCCCCTCTCAGCCTAACACAGCCTCCCTCCTGTACACACCGATTTTATCTGCCAACTTCCAAGAACTTCACTCTCCTGCCTTTTGTTTCACAGGTTCTTTTCCCTGGAAAAAAAAAAAAAAAAAAAAAAAAAAAAAAAAAAAAGAAGCAGATTTTTCCCTCATTTTCAATGCTTTACTGTACTTCAATTTAAGCAGAAGGTGACTGAATGGCTCTCCGTGCACACTCCAGTCCTGTAACACAGATGTCAGGGAATGAGTCACACATTCCTTCTGTTCAGCAATAAACATGTGGTTTGGACACCATTAGGAGCTGTAAAAGGATTAAACATGCTGAAGATCATAGCTGTAAAACTCATAGAAGTTTATATTGTGCAATTTGGCTAAATTTGGGCTCTTTTAGTATGAATTTCACAGCCCATATACCCTGTTATAAAGGCCTTGATTCCAATTTTATCTTTACCCAAATCATGGATGCAGTAGAGCCTCTGAAACAGAATTGGTTTTGAATTATTTAACATTGCACAATAACTTACTTTTTCCAATCTTCCATAAATTGACCAAACATTCTAATGATAAACCCAGTCTCTTAGTCCAGAGTTCCTTGATGTCAGTAGAGTATCTTGTCACTATAGTTAATACATTAAGTATGGTTATCAGGAACAGAATAAAATTACCAAAAACTGGGTTACCAGAAATCCTAGGTGCTAAGTCCTAAATCCATATTCTGCAATCTCTTCTCAGTTTAGGACAAGAGAAGCAATTGTACATGCACATATACAACTCTTAGGTAGAGGTTTAAAAACCCCAGTATGCACACACTCATCCTTAATGGCATGGATGAGCTTTTCAGTTGACATGTACATAATTTTGCTTCTAGAATTACCAGGATATATTTACATATATAGTTTTCCTCTACTATATATCATATACCTATCCCATTGCAGAGACACACGATAAGCTAGAATTATCTGAATTGATGTGAAGTAAAACTGACACAATGCCAACCAAATTCTGGGAATGACAATTCAGTCTGTCACTGAATCACCCCTCAGGCAAAAGCCTGAGTAAGAAAGATATTGCTGTGTCCCTTGAAGGGCAATAAGCACAGGTTCAGGAAGAGAAGAAAATACAGGGAGTATTTTTCAGTAATCGTTGAGCTTGGGCTGTGCATGGAAAAGTTGACCTGAACTTGAAACTTAGTCCTTGATCTAATGGGTAAGTGTTCAAGTCTTAAAGCACATCTGAAAGACTTACACTTTTGTTTCAAAGCGTATCTGAAAGACTTATACTTTTTCAGCCACATTAACGAGTGATTCAATAATAATTATTGAAATATCCTTTTGTAAATATACTTCAGAATTCTTTAACCCATTCATCATTATTGCTTTTTGCCTCATCTGTGTACTAACAGCTCATCTCCTCTAGCTGAAGAGCCATTCTTTTTCAGGGCAGTCTTACAAAAGCATCAGTTACCTGGTGTTTGAGACTAATATTCCTGCATATCAAGGGGATGGTTTAGATGTCCATCATGTTGTCATATCACATGAAGAGCTAGGACATAGCTGGAAAGAGTGGCATCAGAATATCTCATTGCTACTGTAAGCTGGACATCTAATGTGCACTTGTCCTGGGTTGAGAGACACAGGACTAACTTTTCTTCTAACGCTGTGGAAAATTGCACTTTTAGAAGACTCTAGTGCCTGAATTCATGAAAATATCTACTTTTTGGCCAGCCAGGCTCTGTGAGATTCAGGGTCTCGGTGTTTTCAAGCCTTGCCAGGTGCGGGGACAAGGAGGAGCAAGGCCTGGGCATTTGACCCAAGCTGGCCAACAGGATTATTGCATACCATGAACATCACATTCAATATAAATTAGAAAAATCTTGCTGCATAGTGCTTTCTCCCTTGATGGGACAGTTCAGACAACTCCTTGAGCCCGTGCCAGACCCCTGAGGCCTTCCTTTCCCCCTAAAGCCATTGAACTCGCAGTGTCTGACATTTGCCATCCACTGCTGGGTGTGCACAGCTTCCTACTGATAGAATTGGTTGAGTACAATTCTTGTATATCTTATATCAGTATTGGGATTAATACTGCTTCTTTAGTATTATTGTTAATTATTTGGCCTTATTCTATTAAATCTATTCACATTTCAACTTCTGTGGTTTCTTTGCATTCACTGATTCCCCTTTCCTCTGGGTGGGGAGGGGTCATCGGGTGATAGAATAATTTTCTGAATGACAATAAATTGTTATGGGTTTTCTCAAATCATAACAGCACTAAAAGGTATCTGCATTCTTTTACATGCTGTATCTCCAATTTTGGTTACTCAGAGCACGGAGTAGCACAAGCCTAGCAAATTAGTATGAAGAGACACAACACTGGTACTAACCTATTGAAAGTCTTGTTTCCTTGGCTGCAGTGCAGTTGTACTATTTCACACCTATCTCTGGTCCTTGGCTCTCACCAAGGCTAATTCAAAACAGAGACCGCAGCTCTAAGCTGTAATTACACAGGAGACTAATTTTACACCTGAGGTGCAACGTAGTGACCAAAAGAGCAGGTTACATCTGAAGGTGGAGGTCTATCTACCTGAGCTGCCTGTATGCTCTACATCCCCCTATGAAGGGCATACAGAAATAATGATTGTTGCCAATGTCTATTGTTTTATTTTCCAACTAAAAAAAAAAAAAATATTTAGGATTCCAGTGTCTTAGAGACAATTTGCAAGACTTAAGAGGGGAAGAGATGAAGGGTGCTGCTATCATTAGAATTGTTTATGGCTACAGCCAGCCAGTACTTGAGTCTGCTGACAATTATAATGATGGTTCTATTAACTGGAAATCTCATGCACTCTATCCCTTCTTTTCCACTTCTCTGATTTTTGCCAGAAGGAGCTGGCTAAAATGCTTTGATAAAGTTTATCACATTACATCTTCACAACCAGACTAGAAAAGCTATCACTCAGCCCGTCATGAGATGTTGTGGACTACCAATTGCTGAATCTTGAAATACCTGTTGAGAGTAATAGGTTGGAGAAAGATACATGTTGACTGTCAAAAAAAAATTGTTTCATCTTTGCTGCTGGAAGCCTGGTTCAAATCCAGTCTTGGAACACAGGACTGGATTTGTATGTAATGGTGTGCAAGTAGCTAAAAGCTTTTTTTTCAATTTTTTTTTTTTCTTTTTTAATCTTTTCTTTAAAAGGATAAGAAAGAACACAGCCACAGAAGGAAGTAATAAGTAATGAAAGATAAAATTGTCTGGCTGAGTGGCCGCTAATTACTTGGACATGGTGGCTTCCAGCATTAGGCATGACAAATAAAGTGAGCTATAGAGGGCAACAGAGTAGACAAGTCTGCCAGTTATAAAATCAGGGACTTCCAGCGGGTGATGAAAACCATAGCTCACTGCAGTAGTCCTCCCCTTTTGTCTATCACCTCAGAGCTCTGTGACAACGGGCAGTCAGAATTAGCAAAAATTTCTTCCAAGAGAAAGCTGTCTGTTTAAAGAGACAGTGTGCTGATTTAATATAAGTACTCTTGAAGCAGGTTTATTACGCTATGCAGAAATGAAAGAGAAAAAGAGAAAGAAAAAGACAGAAAGCACGTTTTTGCAAATTTGTAATAAGACGTACAATGTTATCAAACAATAATACTTTGTAGTAGAGCTCTAATTGGGACAGTTACTGTAAAAGCCTTCAGACAGTTAAAAGAAATATGACATAGTTGATTTTAAATTACAGAAATTGGTGCTACAAAAGCATCAGCAAACCACATCAAGATATTCATTCATGAGGTTCATTAACATCAAAGAGAAAGAAATAAAACTCTGGTTTGAGATTAAAATTTGTAACAAGGAAAAGTGTCGAAGTGGGGAGCTGTAAAAAGTGGGATGGAATGGCAGGTGCTACTCAGCTGAGTACCAGTACCAAATCTGAATCACCACAGAAAAGGCAAGGACTAGAAGGGGACAAGGAAAGGAGTGATGTTAAATCATCTACAGCAATTCTATGACCAGTTCTGGATTAAATCTTGATTTTTGTGATGAGCTAGTCAAATTATTTAGTATTATTCTAGTAACTATAAAAAGACTAATTCTGTATACCCTGAAGTTAAAAGTGCTAGAAACTGGCAAAATCCAGGAGTTCACTAAATGATGTGACAGACAACAGACAGAATTGAAGGAAGACTTCTGTAAAGAGGAAATCTAACAGTCTACACTGTTCTCTGTAGCAGGCTGTATGATGGATTTGTATGTGTTAAGACCACTGGCATCCAGTATTACAGCACTGGTAATAGGAAAAAGGTCAAACAATTAATTTGAAATCCAAGTCAGAAATCAGAATTAAAGTGTGCTTTACTTGTGCGATGGGAAGGGATGCATTTTGTCTCCGTAAAATATTTCAGCCTAAGACTCCTAAGGGACATAGAACGACAGAAAACCATATGAGTGGACAGTGAAGAATATGAAAGCCTATCAAAAGGTACATTCACCTGACTACCAGAAGAGTGAAAATTAAAATGGGATTATGAGTTTCAATCTGGTCAGCTCAGTGTTGTAGTGTGGCAGTTGAACACATGATGTAAAGCGAGCACATTGTTTGTGTGACTTGTCACATCACAAATATTTTTATTTTTTTAAAATATGTTCAGTTTAATTACTTGAGCTTAATTTAAACACAAAATTGTGTTGTATTGTACTTGCATTTTCACTGTGGAAAAGGAAACAAATTTTCTCCATACTTTTGAAAACACACCACCAGCAGGCCCCAAGGTTTGCCATCCTATATCTAAGAGAATAGGCAGTCAGCCTGGAGCTATCAAATAAATTTTTTTCCCTACATTTTTAAGTCTCAGTGAAGAAGAGCATAGTCTCTTCATAGACATTCAATACATCCCTGATTCTGGGGAATAGAAACATGGAGAATCAGTATGTGAAGCCAATACCAATCAGCACTGTTTGCTAAATTTGCTAGGAAAAGCACTAATTGATACTCTCTATGTTGGCAATTTGTCTCCTGGGATTAGATTCTTCTGTTAAATCTTCTTGAGGCTAGATCAACATTTACAGGGTTATGGTTTGGGTTTTTTTTGGTTTGGTTGTTTTTTCATTTTGTGTGGTCTTGGGATTGTTGATTGGGTTTGTGTGTGTGTGTGTGTGTGTGTTTTCCCCCTCCTTTGACATCTTAAAGGCTTGGAGTTAGACCTCTAGTTGGCTATGTAGTTTAATTTTATTTTGTTACATCCATCCCTACAGCAAGTAGGGAGTTTTGGTAATTGCTCACCGGATGCATACTATCAAACTTCATGCTTTTATATGTATGACAGTAGAGAGAATAAAAAAAGTATAAAAGGCATCTGTTGCTAGATAGTGAAGGTGGGACCAGTGAAGAAACTTTGAGAAGCACTGTTTGCCTTTTAACTGAATAATTGTTATAGAATTTGTTGTACCCTTTTCTGAATCACATCACATTGGCCACAGTCAAGTATTAGGACACCAGACTCTGTGGATTGCTGATATGCCAATTCCAGTATAAATACCCTTAACACAAATGACCCACACACTCAACAGCAGCACAGAAGAGCTAAATTTCTGCCTGGAACATCTGATGAGATAGTTGGGTGCTATTTTAAAAAATCCAAGAACTTTCCACTGACTTAGTGCTAATACAGCACGGACCTTAATACCATCAGCTGAAGAGAGAAAAGCAGACTCATTAACTACACAAATCATGCATCTGCTGTTTTTTCTAATAGATTGACTGGCATCCTAGAGCTGCAGGTGAAGGAGGACAAACTATACAACAGATGTTGATAAATCTTGAATTTGCTACACGAAATTAATTTGCCAAGCAATTGTCCTCCTACAGTCTATAATCACCAACATCTGCCTTGCAGCAATTTTTAGTCTGTTGTATGTGGCTTAAGAAAGAGTTCTGTATCTGCAAGGGAAGGGGCTTTTCTCTTCAATCCTGGTTGCCCAGCAAGAAGTCCTTCAACTTAGCTTGAGGAGGATACTACAATCAAGAAGCCAGACAGGGAAATTGCATTTATATGCCAAACTGGAACAGGAAATTGTCTTCTTTTTTTCTTTATTATTTTTGTTTTTTTTTTTTTTTCAAATGAGATTGTTCTCCAACTGCTCCATGATTACTAAGGACACAATAAAGGCAGTAGGATACCTGGAATAACAGAAAAAAAAATACCTCTCTTCTTGAAACACTGAAAACATGGTTCAAACTCCTAATAAAAGTCTATCCTTCTCACATTTTAAAATGGGGAGTGTGATTTGACTGCTATATCTAATAAAAAAAATATTTTGTGTACCTGAATTCTTACAAACTCTTACACTCCTGGGATGGACTTCAAAGACTCTATTCCGTCTCCTACTTCTTGGATGAAGAAATGTATTACAAGGCAGAATAATATTACTCATCCCTTTTCCTATAACCAGAAGATACACAGAGAAAGGTAGCGGATCTGTAGTCCTTCACAGAGGACATGTTTCTTACACAGTCATAGCTGGTAAGGAAATCCAGGGAGGTATACATAGTTAAGTGACAGATCTATAAAAAAATACAAATTGAGAGAAAAATTTAGAATGAAAGCCACATTTGTGTATCTTTTAAAATTAAAGAAGTGTAGGGTAAGGTGAAGAAAGAAAAAAGGCAACAAATGAATAAGGGTCAGAACTAATGTCACAGTGGGACAAGTGCAAGACTGGAGAAGGGCTGGATGGGACCAATGCAGAGGATGTTTCTAGGAGGCAGAAATATTGCTCTCTTTTAAGCTGCTCTTTATTAGTAATTAACTTCAGTTTAAAATTCTTAAAGGGAATAGAAGGACAAAAGATGTCTTTGTCCCCTACCAGCCTCCTTACTTCTTTAGCAAAGTGCTTCCTTTCAGAAAAAAACTTTCTATTATTTCACTTTAAAATGTAATATTTTTTTCAGACAGTAGGGCTAGGTATGTAAGTTATTACTCACTGTGTTACCATTCATGTTCCTGTCTTGCCAGTAATAAAATTGCTGCTTCCACTCATGTAAAAGAAACATGATTTTAAGTGTAATTGAATGAATAAGACATCAAAATTGAAATACAAATCAGACTATGGAAAAATACCTGATAGCCATAGTCTAGATCCCACAGGTACAGTTATTATTTAATGCTTTTACTAAGACAAAGTTCCAGTCCTGAGTTAGGCTGCCAACAGGCCTGACACCGTATATGAGATTCCGCCTCCAAGTATACATGTTTTAGAGTAAGGTCTATTTGACCATTTTAAAGAGGGTCAGATAGACTTCATCTTCATGTCCCACTTTCTGAAACAAAAGTAGTCTATCTAGGCCCATCTGCAACTGAGTTACCCCAGCAGTCATAGGACAAAGGTTCCTTAAAACATAACTGACACAGAAAACAATATATTAATGACAAAAGTCACTTTAATAAGATGGATAGTATACGACAGCAGTGGAGACACCATTACCAGCAACATCAAGGGGAGTAACTAGCAGGAAGAAAAAAAATATTCTGTTACTCTAATAATGAAATAATTAATATTTTGTCATATTAAAGGGCTACATGTTCAAGTGCTGCAGGTTGACAGAGTGGGAGAACAGCCAGGGTAAGGAGGTTAGACAGGAACTCTCCAAATGACTTCCAAACGAGGAAGATCTGAAGATCTGACCGAAGGAAGTTGTTTCCTGCTAAGTGTAGACTTAAATTCAGCAGTAAGCCACAAAACTCACTCTCTCTTCAAAGGACTGAATGGGAACAGAGTATAGTCTTTACTTTACTACTACTATTAACACAGTGACAACTGAAAAATAAACAAAAAAAAACAAAGAAAAGAGAAAAAAGAAAAAAAAGAATCCAACAGGTGGCTTTCTTGACTGTTTCTAAACATTCTGGTTTTGAATGCCTGTGCAACATGACCAACTGTTTATAAATAAGAAAATTCCATTAATCTGCAACACTTGCTTAACTGTAAACCAAGGAGGAAGTGATCCGACTAGTCTTTTTTTTAGGCTTTTTTTTTTTTTTTTTCTTGAGTAACTATAGACAACACATTTGCTGGCAAAGTGAAGGAGCAAACACAACGCACATCTCATATTCAGTGCCTCTTTATATGGCAAGGCTGACAATCTTTTGAGGAACATCAGCTTTGATTTTTGGCTTGAATCCTGTGTAGAAAACTGACATAGCATTCTAGGATGATTGGTTTAGGCAGAGGTGTCCTCAGACACCTGCACCTCCAGAGCTACTGTACAAAAACCACAAATCACGTTTAAAAGTTTATCCAGTAAAATATTTCCAAAAATTGTGGAAAAAATCAAATTCAAGAGGCATTTGGATACCATGAAATCTCTTCTGTATAAGAGCAGATCAATAGACCATCAACTACAAAGTATAGGATAATTTTACCTTGAATTTTCCTTTTCCTTTCAAACACTCCCTTCTTACATTCAAATTCATTCCTGTAATATTGGGATGTGGAACACTGCCAACATGTTAACTGCTTTTTCATTTAACTGGCAAAGGGGAGACAGTGGGAGTTAAAACACTAAAATACATCCATATTTCAAGCTATTTTTAAGCAGATTCAAATACTCTCCTTCACACAAACATTCCAGAGAAAAGAGGCACTTGAGCCTTTCAGCGCCCATGAAATGCAACACTAACAAGGCATTTTCTATCCTTCGTCTCAAGGGACAATGAATTACCTGAGTGAGTAGAGTCTATTACTTATTTTTCTATTAAATATGAACACCCAGTTTAAACTTATTTCAGCCATGACCTCTAGATATAAAAAACTTTTATCAAAGAGTATCTGTTCTGCTGCTTACTTTTCTGATTTCTTGGACAATAATACTAGGAGATTTACACCTCCTTCCAGGATTTGAATTTAGGAACAATAACACTTAGTACATACCCAGTACTAACTAACATATTCCTCTGTGCTTCCCATCCAGATTCTGTTGAAGGATGGCAAAGTCACACATTACAAATGCACTAAAGTAACTCAAAATTGAAACTAATGTTTTAAGATTTTTAAAGTAATCTTCCTTTATTGATCAAAACAGATTGGATCATCCCAAAATACAAAGTACTTATTCTTATTTAAAAATAAGATTTTAAAAATGCCACTGCTTAGGACATGAGCCAGAAAGAATTAAAATTATGTCTGGAAAGTGAGGAGAAGATATGCCATTATTTAATCCCTCTAGTTAATAAATAATGATCATTGATTCAGTGGTAGGTTTGAACCTTAGCCTGGGACATACAGTATTTTATAAGTACATTAGAAGACAAAATTTTCTCCTTTCTCAAAATTTTCATAGAATCATAGAATGTTTAGAGTTGGAAGGAACCTCAACTGTCATCAAGTTCCACCCCCCTGCCATGGGCAGGGATACCTCCCACTAGAGCAGGTTGCTCAAAGCCCCATCCAGCCTGGGGCTTTCTGGTTGGTTTTTTTTTGCCTTTGTCTAAATTTTTTATCTTTAAAAATGGAACAATGAGGACAACCTTTTAGAAAAACTGAAGACCAGTACACTACATTAAGGCAATATCATCACTGGAAAAATATCCAATTTATTACTAATTACTAAATAGATTATTCATCAAGAAGCCATAATAACTAATGTCTCAGTTTGTCATTAATTCCACTTGAGTTTAAATCTGCCTACCCCTATCAGTCCAGCTGCAGTCAATGGGATGACTGACTATATACAGAGATAAGCGTTTGTGTGTCTCCTACAATACCAGCAACCAGAATTCCATTTTGCTGGGACAGAACGTATGATCCACTATTTTATCTCTTGATGGCAGGAGAATGCAACAATCCTAGATCAAGCCTACACTGCTCTGTTAGCTTCTTTCTAAGCATGACCACACTGACATAACTCCACAGAAGCTTGTGCTGGCCACATCCATGAAGCATGGAGCCTCCTTCACCAGGATATTTGGCCAATAAATCTTTGAGGCATTCCTGGCACACTGAGACTCCACTCACACTCCAGGGTAGACTCTTAAGTGCTCTGCTGTCTGCTGAGCCAAAGGCAGTCTGGGTCGTTAGGAAACAGCCTTTACAAACTCTTCGGGACTGGACTAGGACAGGAAGGGGTGGGATTAGAGCACAGTATGCTGGAACAGAATAACTACAGTTCCAAGCTAAATTCCTCAAATCTCAACCTTATTTTTTATGGAAAATCTGTCCCATTAACTTGGGCTGAACCTGCCTACATTAGTGCAAACAGCAGAAAATATTTTGAATAAATAACATCATTGGTACTTGTATATTCTGCCCATAAACAGACTTCCAGGCTAATGTCAAGAATAGCATTTAAAAAGAACTCCAGTGAGAACCATAGAATAATTGACATTAGTAGATGAGTGAGGAGGTCATTTACTCCAGTTTACCACTCAAAGCAAGGCATATTAGAGCACACTGTCCAGCTGGATTTTAAATATCTCTAAAGACAGAAATGCAGAAATTTATACTAGAAATAATAAGAATTATTCAAGATGGTAATTACAATGAGAAATTAGTAAACTGATTTAAATAGAAGCGGTTCTCCCTAATATTCACTCAAAGCATAGAATAAAACATTTGATTCTCTGCAAATCTTCAGAACAGAGTTTTGAATGTAAATTCTAGGTGGTGTACTCTTTCTAGGCAGCCCCGAAGGCCAAAAATTCCCAAAGAATATAAGAACATATGACCTCCCAATGTTACCTGCCAACTAGGAGTTCAAACTTGTCCTATAATTTGCATGCTGAATAGTTAGACTGTGGTCAGAATCTACTTAAAATCCATTTAAAAATTATTAATAAATACACATAAGGTTTCTACACAGATTTATGACTGGATTATAAAGGGTTGAACTCTGAAAAGCATGTCAAATTTTAAAGTATTCACCCATTCTCTCCCCTCTCTCTGCCATCATCATATGTATTTGAAACAGTAAATCCTAGCAGAGGAAAATGTGCAAGATTGCTGTGTCTTACATAAGGAGAACTGTTCTTTCAGTTTTTTGCCTCTGGTTCTACTCAGAACCTGAAGGTATAGAAGCAGCTGCAAAAAAATAATGAAAACAGAATTAATTAAAAAAATACTCGAACATTTGGGCCCTAATTTTGCTCTTTGTTAATTTGATTTTCACTACATTGCCTGGATTAAAATGAGGACATATTGTAGTCCTTAATTCCAATTTATTCCACAGGGTATTTCCTGTTCTGTGGGTTGGTTAGGGGATATTTTTCAGGAAAGGAACGACAGTGAGGTGAGGTCTTCTTAAATCCACAGTACTTCCCTCTGTCCCTATCTGTTGATAACTAGACTATAAACATTTAATAAATTTGCTTGTGAAAAACTTCAGATTGTTGTTTGTACAAACATTCAAATAATGCATACAAGGTCATTATCCGTACTCTTTGGCTAAAATGAACTGTATGTATTACTGCTACAGGACTCCACTGTGACAGTGTAATTGCCCACTTGTTAAAGGGAGGATTAAGGCAGTGACTGAAATGGAACATAATTATAATTTCCTAAACTCTATTCAGTTTGCATTTAGACAGAAAGAGCACAAACTTCGGGGGATTTCTTTAGTTCTACAACAATAATTTGAAGTAATGTTTCTATATTACACATATACATTTCACTCATATACATAACCAACATAATCCCCTATAGAAATAGGCCTGTATACAGTTCAGTTAACTTCAGCAGTGCAGCAGAAGACTTCTATATGTGGAGTATATATCACACGGAATCACCTAGGTTGGAAGGGACCTCTTAAAATCATCTAGTCCAACCAATGGGGAGAAAAAAAAAAAAAAAAAAAAAAAAAAA
>VZRU01011551.1:366444-434204 GCA_013398155.1 Pedionomus torquatus
GAAAGTTAAGACCAATGTGGCAACCATTGACTAGAAGTGATTGTTCAGTGAGCTTCATTGATGTCTCGAACAACATTCTGTGGTACAACAGATGCCTGTTATCAGAGTTCCAAGGGAATAATACAATCAGTCAAAATATGTCACTCATAAGGCTTCTTAATCCAACTCTGCCTAACAATCAAAGCACAAATTTTCTCTTTCACTAAAACATGACTATTTTGATCAGCCTAACTTTAAATTCTTTCCACAACCACATTCCCATTATTTTCACAGGATCACAGAATGGTAAGGGTTGGAAGGGACTTCTGGTGATCATCTAGTCCCACCTCCCTGGCAAACCAGGGTCACCCAGAGCAGGTTGGATAGGAATACATCCAGGTGGGTTTTGAATATCTCCAGGGAAGGAGACTCCATGCCCTCTTCTGGGTGCCACCAGAAGCCACCAGGGCTCTGCCACCCTCAGAGTAATTAAGCTTTTCCTCATGTTGAGAAGGAACTTCCTGTGTTCCAGCTTGTGTCCATTGCCTCTTGTCCTGTCACTGGGCACCACTGAGAGGAGTCTGGCACCATCCTTTGGACAGACATCCTTTAGATATTTATAAGCATTGACAAGATCCCCTCATGGTCTTCTCCAGGATAAACAGACACAGGGCTCCAAGCCCTTCCTATAAGAGAAGTGCTCCAGTCCCCTGATCATCTCTGCAGCCTCTGCTGGACTATCTCTAGTAGTTCCCTGTCCTTCTTGAACTGGGGGGCCCAGAACTGGACATAGTACTCCAGATGGGGCCTCACCAGTACAGAGTAAAGGGGGAGAATGACCTCCCTTGACCTGCTGGCCACACTGTTTTTAATGCACCCCAGAAGACCATTGGCCCTCTTGGCCACAAGGGCATGTTGCTGCCTCATGGCCATCCTGTTGTCCACCAGAAATCCCAGGTCTCTCTCTATAAAGCTGCTTTCCAGCAGGTCAGCCCCTAACCTGTACTGGTGCATAGGGTTATTCCTCCTCAGGTGCAGGATCCAACACTTACCCCTCTTGAACTTCATTAGGCTCCTCTCCACCCAATTCTCTCTCCAGCCTGTCCAGGTCTCACTGAATGGCAGCACAGCCTTCTGGTGCATGAGCCTCTCCTCCCAGTTTTGTATCATTAGCAAACTTGCTGAGGGGACACTGTCCCCTCATCCAGGTCACTGATGAACAAATTGGTAAGACTGGACTCAGACTTACTGACCCCTGGGGAACATCACTAGTTACACTTACTGACCCCTAGGGAACACCACTAGTTACAGGCCTCCAACTGCACTCTGCATGGCTGATCCCAACGGTCTGAGCTCTGCCACTCAGCCAATTCTCAATCCAACTCACTGTCCATTCATCTAACCCACACTTCCTAAACTTACCTATGAGGATGTTAAGGGAGATGGTGTCAAAAGCTTTGCTGAATTCAAGGTAAACAACATGCACTGCTCTTCCCTCATCCACACAGCCAGCTGTGCCATCACAGAAGGCTATCAGATCAGTCAAGCATGATTTCCCCTTGGTGCATCCATGCTGACCACTCCTGATAATGTTTTTTTTCTTCTACCTCCTTAGAGACAAAAAGAACCCTTCCTTGAAGGTCTTTTAATTGCCTGGTGGGAAAGCTTTTAGTCTTATCATTCAAGTTGCCCTGATTATTGCAGGGAGAAAATATGTATTTCCAGATGCTCTTCACGGGAAAGGTGAAGTCCTAGATGCAGAACTTATCGATGATTACCTTCTAGTGCAAGGTGTCCCTGTCCATGGCAGGGGGCTTGGAACTAGAGGATCTTTAAGGTCCCTTCCAACTCTAAACATTTTATGTTTCTATGAAACAGAGACAAGCCTGGATTGAAGATTATATGTCTTGTGACTTCTTCCCTCTTTGAGGAATGGGATGCTAAGGGAAGGGAAGGGAAGGGAAGGGAAGAAGTCACAAGACATATAATCTTCAATCCAGGCTTGTCTCTGTTTCATAGAAACNTACTTTGATCTGCAAATGATAAAATGCGTTGCTAAAAAATAAGTCTTAAGCTTTTCCAAGTAGGTTATGAAAAGCTCTACAAGACAAAGTAAATATCACTCTCCTCTCTTTATAGAGACTGTTAGTCAGCTAATGGCATACTGGAACAGCACCTAAACTTATAAATCCCAGTTGTGTGCCCTCTTTTACACCTCTGCTGCTACTATGCCTTTGTTTCTGTATTTTTGACTCTGCACATTGTGCATATCTCTATTGCTGGTACCTTTCTCCTAGAACAGCTGTTCCTTGTTTATAAACAAATAACACCCATGGTTGATATCTCACCATTATGAATTTTCTTCCTGATAGTGATTCCACTAATAAAACTGTGGGGAGTCTATGAAGCAAAACAGAATTTTAAGGAATTTCTTTTAATCAGAGCTGGAGAGCTGACATCTGCTGCCCGTTGGTGGAATTCATTATAATAGGTTTGTCCAGGAGAAGCTCCATGAGGAACTTCAGTTCATGTGTAAGAGCCCCCTCTTGTGTAGATGCTTTGTAATACAACAGGTAATTAGATTACGTTGCTAATAAAAATTCAAAACAAAATGCTATTGAAATTACGAATGAGAATAGAAGTTCAGACAGAGAAAAACCAGTTCCATTGAAATGCATGTTGCTTTCATTTTCACAGTTGTGGCACATAATTGAGATAATCACTTTTAATTGGATGTCTTCTCTTGAGCCAAATCACTCTAATGAAACTAAAAGGCAAATGTCCTTCCTTCAATTGAACACTATGTGCAATTCTTGCTTTAGGAGGAGGGAGAGAAATGCATCCATCTTAAGTCAATAATGAAGAGATATTAAGTTTAAGAAGCATCATATTCTAAGTTGCAGCACCTTAATATGAAAGTTCCTGAACGGCAAGATTTAAATGGAGACAGGCAGACCAAGATAAGTAAGTATCATAATTGCATGCAGATGAAAGGTAGGCAGCAGAAATTCTGCTTTAGTGCACAGCCTGGATGTTAGAGGTCCCTGTGATGCCCACATACTGTAATATGCCACCACTTAGCCTGCTGAAGTTTTCATCAGTTAGAAAGTGCATGTTGTTTCTTTGCATTTAACATTTTAGAATCAGTAGATTAAAGCAACATTCTTCTTGTCTCCATTTGTAAGCTACAAATGCATCACCCACTCATTTCCCTACTACTAGAATGGAGTTAATTAATTAGCTGTATCTTTTCTTACCTTTTAAAAAACTGTGAGACCCACCATATGCTTAAATTGTAAGACTTAAGTTACAGGTTTCAGGTGCTTATGTTCAAGTACCCACTAATGAAAACTTCTAATCAGCTGTCATTTAATACTAGAGGCACCTAAACTCCCTGATGTCTGTGGCTTCACCACTCCCATGGGTGGTTGCTCCTTAACCTAGTTCTGGCAAAGAAAAGAGGGCCTGGTAAACCTTTACTATCAGAAGTGTAAAAGTTAATCAGGGCCATTTTCACAGAAGTAGGTTGAGAGGCAAATGGGTTGAGTAAATAAGTGTCATGAGCAACAGGAGAGGGTACTGATGAGCACAGATAATGGCAACTTCTTTGGCTCAGCTTTAGGCTTGCTGGTATTTTGCCCACAGAACTGATCAGCTTGCTGTCTAATAAGCTACTATGGGCAATTAAGAAAAAGGAAACTAGGTGTTTCTCTGCCTAATTACAGAAATGTTCCCAGTACAGCTGTTGTACAATGATAAGATCAGACTCATGGCAACTACATTTTGTAATCATGGCTTGCTACCTTCTAAAATTTGTCAAATGAAGAAGGAGATGGCAGCTGCATTTCATGTAATAGCCTGGCACTCAGCAGGAGTTGGCAGGTGCAGATTTTTGTCTTTTGAGGAGGTTAAAATCCACATGCCCTATCTCCTGAGGTAACAATTTATCAGCGGATTCTTAGCTATTTACAGTAGTAGTGCTGCTGCCCTCCATTGGGGAGCTGTCACAAAGCAGGATGGAATTCAAGCGTACTACATCAGGAATTCATAAAGTTGGAGCCCAGGGATACATTCCAGGGAGGTGAGTGTTCAGGTTCACTTCTCAAGCACTATTTACATACTATTTATGCACTAACTGGCTAATAATGAAATGCAGAACCAAGCTTGGCAATAAGAACCCAATACTCCTGCCCATCTAGGTGAGCAAGCAAGCTGGAGTCTAGGCTGAGCACACACCCTCTGGTGCTCCACATCATCTCAAGATGAAGCTCTGCACCAAGGCATGATGTGAGGATGAGGAGGAGATAGAGGGCCACCTGCCTTCAGCCCCATTAAAAGTCTTTAGTATACATCAGAGAGGGCGCCTTCTTAAGTCATGGGTTTGAGATTCCCTGAGGCTAAGGGAATAATCACTCCTTCTGCATTGCACTGCAGAAGGTGCAATGCACTGCAGGTGCATTCCTTCTCTGCTTCATTTTTCAGATCTCAGCAAGACTTACAAGAAAAAAAAAACAGGCACTCAGACTGTGGACATTGCACAGAAGCAGAGATGGAAGTCCCTAAAGAGCTTTCAGTCTTAATGGGAAGGCTCCTAAAGAGGTTTCACAGGGTTAAACAACTAACGAATTTTTGGATTAAAAAAAATAAATTAGACTTAGGAGCAAATCCAAAGATGATTGAAATGAGCTTCAGTCTTTAACTTTTTCTCTCAATATTGATTTATCTATCAAATAGATTAAAGCTGATAAATTTATAGGCTGCGCTATAATTGGGACCTACCATCTGAAACAGAGTGAGAAACACAAGTGAATCTTTTAAAGGTGCTGCTACATGTGCAAATTCCCCACTCTAACAGGGGACAAGGTTATTAAATTATTTTTAATTGACCTTGTCAAATGGAGTAATTACTTTGGTGGTGGCAATTAAAGCAAATACTGAGCTCTCTCCCACAGCATGCATGAGAGGAAATGTGGTGTGCTTTAATTATTTTTTTTTAATCTATTTATTCTTAGACTAACTTTTCACATTTTCTCTCTTGGGAACGACTGAAGTAAAATTTAAAAATTCCTAAGTTCTAAATTCTGTTAAAAGAAACTAGCAGGACTCACATCCTATTTTAAAGAATCTCCATGGCTTTTATTGATTTGAATACTGGCATTATGCTTTACCAGTAGAAAATGTTTCCTGTGGATTACAATTTCACAACAAGCCTATTATTAACTCTTTTTTTCCAGATAAATATAATTTTGCTGGCTTTATAGTGCAGGTATGTTTCTAATCTAGAAAAATAACGTTCTGCTAGAAGTTCTTACTAGAACAAGAACAACACATTTTGCCTCTGAAGAAACCACTTTTTGAACAATTCCACCAGAGGCCAGATTTAGTAGGCTATTATCCTCTATGAATCAACCATGAAAAATGGACAGCAAAACAGTTCATGAATAGGCAATCCTGGAGAAATCACGAGAAACCAGACAGATGTGAGCAAGTCTTTCTGAAAAACATTCCCACAAGTAAACTGGCTCTTCCCAACAAGTCTTGCTTTTAAAAATCAGTTGCAACATTCCTCACTCAAACCTTATCAAATACACATTTGTCTGAGATAAGACTGAAAACTTTCATTTTGGTCTAAGTAGAGTGATCATTAATTAAAATTAAGTGTTATGGTGGAAAGTGTTCAACAATACTAACTTTGGTGGAACAAGCATCTCATCAGGTAAGAAATATAGATATTTTATCCCTGAGATATACATATATTCATCCCAACAGCAAAATGGCACCATTGAAAAACTGCACAGGAGAATGTGTAAGAGGACACTTCAGGATACAGTAACCCACCCAAACCAAGAACTGACTTCTTCATGTTCTCATAATATATGCATTGTATGAGAATCCCATGCACCTACTTTTAACTTTGGCCTTCAACGTCCAAGCTACTGTTACAGATTTTTAAATCAGATAGTCTAAACTCTCCCTTCTTTCCCAGGTGTTGTAATTCTCAGCCTCCTGTCCTCTGCAGAGTACAGCATTAAGAACTGTGTACCGTTCACTGTTTATATAGTACTTTAAGGATTTGTAAGAAGTGTGATAAGTATATAACAAAGGGCTTACTTCTCATGCTCAGACATAATTTCATAGCAATCCTTCTGAAATCAGTGGGACAGACAGCCTTATTTAATTTATACAATATTTTACTCTTCATGTAGTCCCAATAGAGGTAAGTATTAGAGCCAGAAGTCCAGAATCTTAGATTTGCCCAAGCCTGATAACAGAGAAGTCTGAATAATCACTGAATCTGAATAATCCACCTTCAGAAATGCCCCACACAGCACAGTCCTGGTTCAGTTCATCTGCCCTACAAGACTTTCACCAACACAGCTGAACAAAATGTCCACATGACCAGCAATTCCCCCCAACACATGTCGTTGTACACCACAAATAATAAGTCACCCAGATCACCATGCCAGCAGAACTGTAGCACCCATGCTCTGGCTAGCATCTTACGCTGTTTTTTCCTTAGGCAACCCTTGATTGCATTATCCAAACATTTGGCTCCTCTCTTTCACCAGCTGGGAAAGGTTACCAGCTGGATGCATGTTTTTGAATAGGCACAGACACACGGGTGCATAGGTAGAAAAGAATACAAACAGGAGCCGGTCTTTGGCTAGAGATCAATTCATTTGACACATGGCTATTTGTCCATACTGCTCAATTCCATCCATTCCCTGCCCATCTGCTCCTCCCTCTGTGCTTTCACGCCATGACATTTGCAAGGTTGACACCTTGCTGAGTGACAAGATGGAGCATGGAGCATATATTTCTCATATAGAGAAAACTGTATGTCCAAACTAGAGTGTGGTACGTGCACAAATACAAATCAGAATAGACTGAATCACCCAAGGGTGGCACAGTAATACTTCAGAAGCAAAACCTAGTCTAGCTCCTGCCTGTGATGCAATTAGCTAGGTCTTTCATAGCAGAGGAGGACTTTTTGGTCCCCTCCTAATGTGTTCTTTCAGGGTATTTCATAATGGACAAAACCATTGAAGGAATTCCCCTGCCTTGTGCCCTGTGTGGCCAAAAAGTGGCCAGAGGACCTGTTCAGTGCCTACAGACTACATGAATTTGAGATAGACGAAAGGTGTCTTTACAACAGTAAATCCAAGCTCTTTCCATGATTAAGCTCATTAATACATTTTGTCTCCTGACTAGATTCTATTTCACCTACACACTAACAAAATCCTAACTATTGTCCTGTGCCATATCTTTCAAAGATAATGATCTCTCAAAGGAAACGGCATCTGGGCATTTAGTCAGCTGTGGGAAAAAACACGTCAGTGGACTCAAGTCTCAGTATTCGCAAAGTGGAAGAGCCATTGTGCATTATGAGGGCATTCAAGCAGGCCAAAGTCTGTCAGGATGGATACTGGCAACCGATCTTTGTGGGATACAAGCCCAGACAGAGCCTGAGGGAGCAGCACAGAAGGCTGCCACTAGTACAGTCTTATCTGATAATAATCTGATAGAGCAGAACAGGCACAGTAACTGAGATAATACAGCTGGTAATGGAATAAAGTAGCACTTGCTGATTGCTTTGCAAACAGGACTGGTCCTAGAGAAAAAGGAAGTCAGGCAATAGTACAGACACAACGTGAACAGGTATGAAATCACTGGAAGTAATGTGGGAAGGCATAATGGTAGGCTACATAATAGGCACTTCAAGAAGAGTTTGTGCAGCAGCAGAACTTACATTAAGTTATCCTCAGTCTAATAAAATGCTATGGAAAAATTCACAAAGTTAAGAATGGAGAAGAGGGGCAATGGAAGCACAACAAGAAAAGAGGTGCATGCTACTATTGGAGAAAAAGACTGCGTGTATGAGAATATAATCAGTGTTGTACACAGAGGCAAAGAAATGTATAAATAAAACACATCCAAGAAGTTTATTCTACTACTGTTTTTATTATGTGAAGCGAAAACATTGAGACAGAAGCCCCATTCTGTGTATTTAACCATTTCACAGGGGGTGGAATATTTTAAGCTTTGGAAAAATACATCAGAAAGAGATGTGAAAAAGATTCAAGGAAACAGCATGGGATTGAAACAGATTTTAAACATTTTTCAGGGCAATAGGAGGCTGAGTATTTGGAGTGTGCAGTTGTCTTGTTGGAGATGGATGTCTCTTTAGTATGCTGTTACTCAGCTGCATCTTTCAAGCTTGATTAATACTTAATGTGATTGTCTTTAAAATCTGTCGGCATTTGGCACAGTTCAGATAAGTGGTTGTGACAGAAGTGCAAATATTTGTACTGCAGTTTGGTAGTCTGCTGTGGTTATGATTAATAAGTTTTGCTTATGCACCTCCAGAGATTGTTTTCTAAATTATCCTGCTTGGTTTACATTAAATCAAAATGCTCAAAGAAAATTTCCTATGGGTTTACTTTTAAATAAATAGGTAGCAACATTGCTTAGAGTATTTATCTGGTATATTTTAAGGCACTTAAAAATCATACCAAAGCAGCTGAACAGATATTAAATTGATCAGAAAAGGATCCAATCACAGGAGATGTCCCCTGATAAAGGCAGGAAATTTTCAGGAAAATAGAAGAGGTGAAAGCCTTTTCAATCAAGATAACCATAAATTCCAGATGCTGTAAAATGCTGTAAAATTCACACAAATCAAATTGTAAAAATAAGTTCATTATTTGGAGATAGAGCACAAAGGAAGAAAAGGAGGTTAACTAAAATGGCAACAATGCATCAGAGATGTTTTATGCTATCACTTCTTTATCTGAAGGACACAAAAGAATGGGGTCTTCTCAAAGTGAGTACACTCTTAAAGTTCAAGGTGAAAAAAAGCAAAAGTTTTGACTTGCCTGTGTTCCACTGACCATAGGTAATCTTCCATTACCTTAGATATATATATAGTTCTTAGTAACAAAAATAAAGACATAGTCACCAACTATACTAGGTAGAAACATATGCCAGGACATGCTCCAAAATGATAGCTAAAATAAAGCTAAAGCAACTGAGAAGAGTAACCAGGGAACATGGCTTGAAAAGATGAAAAACCCCACTGATATTCTTGATATTTATCACATCATAGATTCTAATTTGATGCTTGAGTATGAAGACAGCTGAGGGTGACAGAAAGGAAAAATCCCCACTGCCTTTTAGTAGTATGACATTCTGATCTTACAGGATTCAGTCTCCGAGGGGATATAATTACAGCTTCTTCAACAGAAATGACATTTGATCCACTAGAGGTCTGAAACTGCTCAGGCAAAGGACAAAAGGCAGGTAATGCTGATGTCCTTCTTGGTTATCAGTCCAACTGATACACTTCCTACTCTGATAATGAGCTGCTTCCTTTCCTGTCCTGCAAAGGATTTTTACCCCTCTGCACTTTGATCCTGCAAAGGACCCATTTCCCATAATGACTTCTATCTATGAACCTGTCTTCTTCACACTCTTGAAATTTACTTTCCTACTCATGTTTTCTTTCCACAAACTCTCATAACCATTTTTTTCCCATGTACAATTCAGATGGAATAAAAGGCAGAGGCGCAATGTGAAAATGTTTGTTAGGATGAAAATGACAAAATGAGACACTACACAGCGATAAGGAAGGGCAAAATAAACTATATTCTAAATCTGAAAATAAGACCCTTATTAAAATAAAGAATATTAAACTACTCCTAAATTACTGTCTATCTCTGCTTAGCAGCATAACTTCAGCCTGGAAACCTCCCAGCTCCCACATCTGGCCTGACATCAACTGTAGAGAGACTAACAATTTTACATAGCCCAAATTAGGGCCATGCCTGTCCTCAACTGATTTCCTCTTGTAAGTCTGGGGAATTTTCCAGGGAAGACATTCCCATTATCATATCCTCCAAGGATAATCATCCTTTACAAAAGAAGTAGCACAACCATTTTGATAGATAGGATAATGTGGCTGTTCAGATTTCTTTTGGACCCTGCAAAGAGGTTCTGTTTTTTCTGTGACCTGAGAACTGTGAATGTTTGCACACAAATACAACTTTGGGATGTAGCTTCTGTATGTGCTGGTCACAAAGAGGGAGATGCTTTAAACTGTATCTCAAAAGCTCTGAATTCATACATTGCAAACTACAGCCTGTCACTAGTGATTATTTCTCCTCAAACTACAGAATGACAGAAAAGTTACTGTCTACATGTTAGTGATCTGAACACTAATGAATCAATTGAGAAGTAAAATATCTATAGAAGCCAGCTAGCCCCATTCTGTCCTTCTATGTTTCTAAGTCTGTGGGCAATAGATTGTGGATTGTAAATAATCAAACCTTTGTTAAGCTTTTGTGACTGAAGTGCAGTGTTCAATTTCTGATTCTGCTTCTGTATGTGTAGGTTTCATCACATGTTCTAGTAGAGAAGTGTCAAAATAATACAGTTAGGATCTGGTGAGCACTTCCCTTTCTCAAAAGGAAGCTTATCGGGATAACATACTTTCAATTGCAAATTGAAATTAGGATCCCTGAGCCATCATGTCTGATTTTTAAAATCAAACTATTTAAAAAAAAAATAAAATATCAACTTTACTCATGAAAACAGAAATCCACAAACTCTCAGTCACTTGAGCTGTTAGGCAGGGTCTGTGGATTCAGGCTGTTGGACTTAGATGCTTACATCCCATATAAATTATATTTTGAGTTCAGCACTTTGATATATTACATTCCATTTAAGAAGTGACTGAGGGTATATCTTCTCTGCTGATCTTATTTTCAACTCTTCCTGGATTTCTGCCCAAGCCATCTGAATATTCAAGTTTGAAAGTACTTTAATTTCTAGATGGCTTGTCAGATATGCACAAGGATTAGAGAGTGGGTCTTTGTTGTTTATTTTTAACTTTATCTGTTATCTACCTGCTTTAGAGTAAAGGAGCAGGGAAAACACCCTTGAAATTCTGATATGCTTTCAATGCCTTTCCAAATATTTTCCCTGCTGACAGACAAGTTGACAAAAGCTGGGAGGAAAAAAAAAGCCCTCAAAAATCTCAAAGAATTACGGAATGTGCACTCAGGCAAATGAGAACAGAAAGAGTAATTTGAATGATACCTTGTCCTCAAATGCTGGTCATTCATGTGTATTTCAGCTATTCAGACAGAGGTAATAAGCAGTCACAATGAAGAGATCTTTAAAACCTAAAACTTACTTTCTTTCACAGTGCCTTATGTGTCTTAGCTTTTGTAATGGTACGGATCATCTCCTTGCAGTGCTGCAGCTTGCCTTTCACTTGCAACTCTAAAGCCTTTCACCTGAGCTGCTGCAGCAGTGTTTTTCCAGAGCCTTTAAGGCAGTATTCCCTCTTGTTGTTCTCATGCTGCTATTTTCTTGCAGTTATTCTCATGGTCTCACACCTGCTGTTATGGTGAGTTTTCATCTGAAGTCTCACTTGTGTGAGATTTCACCCCTTCTCAGCCATCCCCCTTGATTGTAGCTTTTGGTTTGTACCAGGGGACACAGTGATATGCAGGGACAAAGTTTTAAATACCAGTCAGCAAGCAACACCTGCCCTGATCAAAGCATGCTCCAAACTGTGCTAATAGTCTAAGTAGGAAGAGCCAAGAATTGGTTCCAAAATCTTTAATTCTCTCCTTGTCCTGGAAAAGAGAGGGCTCTGGAGAAACTTCATCATAGTCTTTCGGTTCTTAAAGAGGGCTTTTAAGAAAGATGGTGACAGAATTTTTAGCAGGGCCTGTAGCAATAGGAGAAGGGGTAATTGTTTAATTTAAAAGAGGGAAGATTTAGACTAAATATAAAGAATACATTTTTTATTATGAGGGTGGTGAGACACTGGAACAGATTGCCCAAAAAGGTGGTAGATGCCCCATCCCTGCAAATATGCAAAATCAGACTGGATAGGGCTCTGAGCAACCTGATCAATTTGAAGACATCCCTATGTGTTGTAGGGGAATTGGACTAAATGACCTTTTAAGGTCCCTTCCAACCCAAACTATTCTATGAGTCCGTGATCTAAGAAATTATGTCACACAGATATTTCTCAAGATTTCTCAGCAGCACAGGAAAACTTGAAGTTTGTCATCTTGAAATGAGCACACAGAAAGGACAAAAGAAAGAGGCACAAACTGGCCTTCAGCAAGAAGAGACTTGCTGCTCTTGCTGCCAACAGAAAATAGGATGTTTAAGGTGAGGGATTTTTACTGGTTTCTTTTAAGGAAGATGCTTCCCTTCTACCCCCCAGGCATTAATGCTTCCCCATCAATCCCAACTCCCAATGTTATCAGCAGGAAGTCTACCTTTGCTTGACAGAGAACTACACAGGGTCCAGACAGCAGGGCCATAGCTACTTTTCTTCCCTTTCTGCTGTTTATTTATGCTCATTAGTAGGTATTTTGCACAACTTACCTCTGCAAGTCAATAACAATCACTAATAATCCCTGGCAATGGTACAATGACACTCGCCAGCAATCAGTCAGTGTATGGCAACAACCATCTATCACTGAAACACACTCTCAGAATGTTCTCACAAACATCCTTTGTGAATCAGTTTCAAGCAATTACTGATCACAGCAGTAAGTCACAGATGAATCATCGATGGCCGCTAGAAATTAATTCCGTTTGTTATTCGTTATTAAGTACAGACACCAATTGTTCATGAGCCACTACTAGCCACCAGAAATCAGAATCTATTAAAGCTCATTTGCTTTGCCACTGTGTTTAATTGCAAAAGTTCTGATGTTTTATATAGATTAGTTCAACAAGTTTAGCACATCACACCTGTTACTTATTACTTACTTCAGAATGGCATTTGCAACATGCACATTCAATGTCCATTTCCAAGTATAATCTTCAAACAAACAGAAAAAACATTCAAGAAAGAGAGTTCTAGCAAGCACCTGAGTTTCGGAATAATATTCAATAGCTGTTCTTTAGGTCTTTATTTGTTTATAATCTTGTAAATCATTGGTGTTCAAGATAACAACCAAAGGCTTTGGAAATAGTCAATGTACTTAAGACCATTCTAAATATTAATGAGTGCTGTGTAAATTTATCAGGACAAATTAAAGAAACATCGGTGTGGAAGAATAAATGACAGTTATAAATATTGCACAGGATTGTCGAGCTACAGCAGAATGCCACTTTGTAGTCCATAGTAAATCAGATTCTTTAAAGCATGCAAGGAATACCTAGACTGTTGGATGGGTAGGCAAAAGGATTTATCACCAAAATATTCTTGCAGTAACATTCACTCTGCTAAGCAGAAGAAAATGTCAGAAAATTAATAAGCTAATGTATTATATCTGATATTTATACCATTGTTCTCTGTGCAGGGTCACCATTGTCTCCAATTAGATAGACAAAATTATTCCTCTTTTTGAAATGTAGATCCTATTCCTGTTATGTCCTGCTCGATGTAATCTCTTCTGATGATTGACACACATTGTGTGTATTAGAACACCACTCCTTGCTAAGCACAAATATTTATTCTTACAGAGTTAATGCAACAATAGCTATCCAAGATACTGATAATAATCAGATTCTTATCCCCAAGGAGACATTATCCTGCACCTCAACAAAATGAAAATTAAAAAAAAAAAAGGGCCATGAGATGTAAGAGAGACTCCCTCCTCCCTATCCTTTTCTTCAACCCATCGATCAGCTTCCTCTCATCTCTGTCCAGAGTCTGCCAACATGGATGTAGAAAGTAATGTAGAATTCTACTTTCAATAAGAAGAGGGAAACATATTCATGCCAAATGGCCCTCAGATAGAATGCATCACCCAGGAAAGCGCATCTGGTGACTCTGAATTGATTCAAAATTTTGTCCCCAGATGTAAGTCCTGTAGTACTGCATGGCCTGGACAAATTTAAGGATTATTAAGGTCAGTAAATAAAAATTAAATTCATGTGGTTTAAATTCTATACTGTGGTACATCTCAGACTTAGATGATATTCAGTTTAGGTTTCTCAAAACGTCAGAAATATGGGCAGCACCTTAAAGACAATGCAAGGAGATGAGGATTCACGAGTCCATTGGGACCATGTAATCTGCAATGTCCAAATCACATAGGCAAGATTTTTTGACTTCACAAACTTGTATCTAGTTCTAACTTTGGCACACACTAGCCTATAACCAGAACTGGAGTATGGCTCCAGGAAAGTTGAGATGTACTGATCAGAAATTTTCTTTTAAATAAAACACCAGAAAGTAGTAAAAATCACCTTTGTTTTTGGTTTAAATCACATCACCAAATTAAATTGTGCAGCATGGGCCATGTCATATTCCGTGGTTTGGGAAAATAAGTAGTGGAATATCACAGGAGAGTTTTCAGCCATCCACAGCAGACTCACTCACACTTCATTGTACAGGATTATCTGAAGCAGCACTGTAGAAATGGCACAGAGTTAACTTCATCTGCTGCAAATTCAAAATGTGCATTTTTTGTGCCAGTTTACTAGTTGTTACATCAGGCATTTTGAGATCTGTGCAAACATTTATGTGAGGCACTGCCTGATTTATTTTCTCTAAACCAAATGCTAAAATCCATTTCATTCATCTCAACAATGGCTGAAACAGAACCTCACCAGCTGGGCAGAGTGCAATAGAGCTATGGAGACAAAATAAAACACATCCAATAACAGGAGTGAAGCTAACAGCTTTCAATTTCTCCTTTTTCTTTTTCCTCCAACACAGGACAGTTAGATCTTTCATGAGGTTTACCTTGAATATCTTGACTAACTAAATAACTTCATCCATGGGCTGCTTCTCTACCACAAACAGAACTTTGGAAGGCAAATACTATTTGCAGCACTACAATGACTCAGTTGTACGTACTAAGAGGAAAATCCAATAAACCATTGATTCATTTTCAGTAAAATTTATTTACTTTCTGTAGTTTTTTCTTGACTACTGAATTACATCTCCACAGGTAAAGACACAAATGAAAATACCAGATGAAAACTGAAAACAAGTTGGCTCCTTACAGGTTATTCCAATTAGCAAATGAGATAGAATCAAGCTAGTAGTTTGACTTGTTTTTTTCCTGATTAAAATTGTTTGCAAAAAATTTTTCTTTAAGGTAGAAGAAAACTGAGAATAAATATCTATAGAATATTTCCTGACAGTGAAAGCTTCTGCAGGTGAAGTAATCTCCCCAGAGAAGACATCAGCTAAACACTAGAATTATTTAAGAAAATACCAGGTGTTACTTTGAACAATGTAAGTAATTTTTAAGAAAATTTTCCTATTTTTATTCTTGTGATATTCTGGTTACCAAAGAGCATATGTAAGATTAATGTAACAAAAGAGCTATAAGAAAATGACAGGCAAGAGTGATTTGCTTTTATAATGCCACTAATTATTTACCTGTTTTTTTTTTTTTTTTCCAGCTAAACTACACTACAACCAATTCTTGCTAATTGGGTGGTTTATTAAGCTCTTTGAACACTCAGGAGAACTTGGAATTAATAATTTAAAGAACCATTGTCATTCCCAGTTGTGGGATTATTTAACTGAATTTTTCTCAAACTTTGTTTTGCACTTCATATTTCTGCACCACACACTCAGTATGGGTCCCAAGTCCATTTGCTCTTAGAAGCAAAGAGTTTTCCGACCAGAGCAGAGGGTCACAAATTACTCTGCTACTCTAACCTCAAGTCGCATGTACTTGTAACCTCGAGTCATATATGGCAGGTCTTCCCAGGGCATAGCATTGGCTTTTGCATGAATAAAATTATTAGGAACATTTCATGCAGACTAAGAATTCTCTAGAATCAATTAACAGCAAATCCCGTACTGCTTGCTTCCAATCACCTCCTGTCCAATAAATATTTCTGTATTAATAATTCTTGCTGTTATTTGTACTCACATTTACTTTGACACTTTAGACAAAACATGGTATTAATTGGTTAGCTGGTCATTTTCCCATTTTATATTGCAAAGAATGTATTTTCTAACAGATACTATATATTTTGGCTGAATACAAAATGTATCTGGATTAGGATATGTGAATATGTTTGCAAAGCTAAGACACAATCCAAGACATTTCAGTCTTACAAGGACACAGCTAATAATTAAGGCTACTGTCATGAGTATAAATTCATTAATCTTAAACCACAACCAATAATAGGTTAGAATATTTTCAATCATATAGCTTAGTAGCAGAAGTATCTAATCAGAGTGCTATATCAAAAGACCAAAAGAGGAAGAACAAGCCATGACAAAAATCCCAGCTTAAAATCAGCCTTAGCCATCAGTATATTTAAATCTATGTTTACTTTCAAAGCATTGTATAGGATAGCAACATGCACTCACCCCGTCAATAAGCTTTTGCAGTAATTTAGGTGACCCCGTGTTTTCAGCTGAGTTTCATACAACTACCTCACTATGTGGAGAGCAGCAAAAGTCAAATGAGCACAAAAAGCCTAACAGGGAAGTGAAGGAAAGAAACGGAAACAAAAAGGTAGGGATCTCAAAAAGCCACGTCCTGAAGGCTGGCAGCAGAGTAATGTAGATGAACAAGGTTATTACACAATGATTTGGTTATGAAAGATCATGAGAGCAATACTGCAGTGCAATGCCAACCTGTCATACCGTGATAAATCTGCACCACTCCATACATTGACAAAGTGTCATTCAGCTTTTCAAGGTTCAGCCTTGATAGCTTCTACTAAACAGGCTATGCAAGGTCAGAATCGGTAATCATAATGTTACCTTGCTTTGTGAGTCCAGGCAGTGAAAAACAGTGGTGGTGTATTCTGCATCAGTATAAAAATAGTTCAAGCATTTTCTGAAACGATGCTTTTTTAAACTTTGAGACTTTTCACACACAAACACACAAAAAAAAGGTATTGGGTCTTTAGCATAGGTTTCCTTGATGCAAAATATTTGCTACTAATGTTAAAATAATTTGCTTTAAAAAACAAACCAAATAATGATAACTAGATCTTCTCTTTAAACTTTCATTTTCAGGATGCTAAGCATCAAAAAGGGTGGGGTAATTGAGCAGTAGATTGGTCATAAATTCTACCACATTTAAATACACATTAAGCAGTATGTGTACACTAATGGTGTTACACCACACATGGTCTAAGCCACATTTGCTGTTGCTTAGACAACATAGAAGATCATTGTTTCAACCCACTCATAGTGGTGCGATTTCTCTGGACCCAAATCATGGCACTATCAGTCTCCAAACCATCTCTCTCCAACCTCAAGCAAACTTCTTCCAATCTCCAAACTCCTGCCATGACTATCTTCTTCTTGGCCTATCTGGGACAAACAGCCAAAGTGAAAACTCAACAAGTGAAAACTCAACAACTAGCATACTTCAAAACATCAATGAGTTCTCCTCATTACAGCAGGTAAAGGATAAGTCAATGTCAATGTGTTTCAAAATAACCGAGTTCCCCAAAGTCCCAAAACTATTTCACCATGCCTTAAGAACAGTAGTAGTAGCTGCTGAAATGCTTTCATCAAAGGGTTGAACTTGAGGGCTGTTACTACCTGATTGCTTCTGCTCTGACAGCATAAAACCACAGAGCCAGCTCCTCTGTTATTGCCACTCTATTTCCTGAACCTTCCTCAGTCCTAGCTGATAACATCTTGTCCATTACTACTGGTCACAAGAGGGAGGAGGTGGATAGAAAGAGGCAGGAAACTGGAAAACTGTATAATGCAAGATTTGCCAGCCTTCAAACAGGGAATAAGTAGTGTCTTCAGGGCTAACTTAAGTTGGTACAAACTCTATTGACTGAATAACAAAGTTAATGGAAAAATCCAAAGTAACTTTCTAGGTAGGTAGGACTTTAATTGCATTGTCATCTTTCTAATTTTACTCTTAGCAGGAAAGCTGAAATAATTGAAGGACAATCAGCCTTGGAGCTTTTTGCTTTCTGATGCTTCTTCTTAATTTGCTCAGGTTAATGAGGTGTGCCTCTCCTAACCTTGATTGTAACAGGGTGTAGGGAACTAACCTGACAGCTAGATACACGGAAGAACTCCTTAGCACAAATTAGTGATGCTTTAAGAATCTCCTAATAATGTGGGTTTGCCCTTGATCAACAGGGTTTTTTTTAACATTAAAATGTGTCTTCTGTTAAGATAGATTTCTCTTGCACATGAACCACTACTGTACAGAAGTTTGTGAGTCCTGAAAAACTCTTCAGCTTCATCTGGACACAACAGATTTTTTTGCTACCTGCCTTAAACAGCTCTCATTTCCCACTCCAGAGAAGGCTGCCTTTTATTTTGTTGAAGTAGTTAATGAATGTAAAACACTTTTTGACCCCTAGAGAAGAAAACAACTTGCAAAGTTCAATATATTTTATGATGCACTACATTAAAGAAGGTTGTGTGAATAAACATATTATACCCTTGCTCTATAGAGTTCCTGTTACAACTGACTGCAGTTTTCCTCCTGTCTGGCTCCGCTGTTCTAGGGTGCAGAGAAAATCAGCACATTTTGAATGTCTAGCCATTCTGTCACTTCATCTTTGCTTTCTGCACATGAAAGAGAACAAAAACTGACATAAATTTGTGAAGACAGGATTTACCCTGAAGTGCATGTTTGCTCACTGGCTTTATCTGAGCCACTGGAAAACTGGGCACGTTGGAGAAGGCATTTATTCTTCTCACTTCACTGAGCCACAGCCACAAAATAAGAAAAGCCTCAAAGCAGCAACAGAGAGGCATGTGCCAATGCAATTGCAATCAACCGTTCCTCTACTGCCCTGAGGAAGCCAAAACACAGTGTCTGTCTAAAGTAGCACAGAGGCTGCTATTTCTTGCAGGATTTGTATTCAGTACTAACAGCATCTAAGCAAGTTACAGTGAGGAGCTGGAAGTACCCCTGCAGACTTCAAAAATCTGAACACTCGAGCAGTGCACAATGATGAAACTGGGATTATGTAGCTGGAATTTAGGCTGGAGATCAGCAAGTTATTTGGAGGGATGGAATTAATAGGACAGAAATGCCTCTCAAAGATTATCTCATGTAAACCAGTAAAAATCGAACCTGGCACACAGTAATCCTGCCAGAGAAGACTTTGCTTGTCCCTGCATAGACAGACTGTATGAATTAAGAAGCTTCTCAACCTATACCTTCTACAATTAACAACCTTAGTATTTGTCAGCATACAGGGACACTTTTGTTATACATAGACACAAAGTGGAGAAAACCCATCACTTTTGTTTCATGTCATATTTACTACTGTACAAGGATCTGCAGTGTTTGGGATTGCTTGGTTATAAATGTTCATTGTGAACTTCTGCACAACACGTTTGCCATTCATTAAGCTTGGCTTTTTTATGAGTGTCTTTCTTTGGTCATCTGTGCGAATCTTATTTGGAGTTGATCATAATAGCATAATTAATATTGAATTCTCAATCTATAAAACCACCTAGTAACTAACAACGTTCAGACAGTACTTTGGATATTGCATCCTGTAGGAATCCACAGATTTCTAAATGGTGGCTACAGTCAGACAAGAGCAAATTGATCCATTTAGCAGAGGCATGTCCAAATCATTGGACTGGGGATAACAGAGATTAGCAGCAATACATTTATACATATATTTAATTGCAGAATGCTTAACTTCCCTGCCAAATAAATGATCATCCAATTGTAAAACATTATTGCTTGAGGTATACAATCTCTAGAGAAACTGGATATGCTTAAGCACCTGTTTAACTGTAACACATTCTGCAAAGGTTACCTCACAGAAGTTAAAATATCCTTTAGATCCTGTTCTGCTTCAAGGACCATATTTTTCTTATGTTATCAATATGGAATTTTACTGGATTCCACTCATGTTTTTGTGGGTAACATTGTTTTAAAGCTTCTTAAGAGTTGCTGTTCTTCTATTCGCTTTTTGGTCCTCAGACGATCTTTTGGTTTTGTGCAATGTTTTAATGATCACGTCCTAGTTCTGAAAACTCTCCCCTAAACAAATAAAGAAAGCAAGAATATTTTCCAAATCTCACAGTGCTAATAATTTCAGCTACATCTAGCAGGATCTCCACTCCCAGCATTAGTACTGACAATCTCATTTCACATTTTGTCCCAGACAGAATAGTGGTCTTTGAAAAGAAGATTGATCCTTCTACAATCTAGATTGGAACTTTGCTCTTCTCATCTTCTGTACCTTAGCTAAAAAGTATGACCTCTGCTTATTTTCTCATTAGAGAACATGCATATGTGTATAAAACTAATCTACTCTTGCTAGGCCTCTCTCTGTCAATGGCAATAAATGGTTTATGGATGGCTTCAGCTAGCATGGACCTCTGTGAATAGACACAAAACTTCTCATACTCATGGATTAAGTACAAAATACTCACCAAAGTAATACTAGTCTCCAGTTCTGACCATACCGTCATTGGTATCGTAACTAGCTTAGTCTTGTACTTCTTAAGAACATAAATGCAGAGTTTCTTTAATACCTTCATTTTATTTGGCTCTATTCACATTTGCATCCTGTGGACATAATTCCACCAGAGTACTCAAAGGCCTCCGTTTGAGCATCTACAATAGGTACTAATTTCCCTATATTGTTCATGACCATGTCTAGGAATCATCAAAAAAACTCATAGGGATCATGTTTTATATAGAAAGACAAGAATGCTGGTGGAAGCCTTATTCTTACCTGATCTGCTTTAGCACCTTTCTTCTGGGAACATTTTTTCTAAGACATATGATTTACATTTTTGTTTCTGGTTCACCAGCTTTTCAAAGCTACACGGAGCCTGTGGTCATGCTCTTCTACAACATTTCCACAGACCAAACTATCATCTGTGAAGATTTACCCTCTATGCTATCAAAGATGTGTTTTATTTTAGAGTGGAAAAAGGTTCCAAACAGCCCAGAAGCCAGTCAGCAGAAAGAGCATTTCCTCATGAGAAAGTATGCTCTGTTTCTTAAGGTTACTGGCCAAAACCTGCCGATACCAAATATTTTTCCATAGTTGATACATCCACCATAAAAGACATTTATGAATGTGCTTGCTTAACTGGTGGAAAACATTTGCATTTATATATATTTAGAGTGTTATTTGGAGTGAATAAATAAGGAGGAAATACTAATTCTTTTGTCTGCATCAACTGATATGTATTGTCATCTCTTTTGGTTCCTTTGCTAGCTCTGTGATTTTGAAGGATGTCCATTTTTTCTTTTGACTTTGTTTTTGAGAGACTAGAATTTTCCAAGTGTCATAAATCACTGGACAAATCACCTTTTCCACTTCTATTTTGTTCTTTTGGGAAAGCTTCCCTAGATCCTGGAATACATTTCTGATTTACTTCTGGTTTTGAGTTTCCGGCTTTCCAAGAACAAACATGTTTTAATGTATTATACATTTTATTCTACATAGTCTTAGGAGCTGCAACTTCAAACATTTGTTATTTACCAAAGGATTTATTTCCTATGCTTCCTCAGTGGGCCTAACTATAGTAAGTCTGAATGTAAACAAAATCTTCAGTTTTGTCCACTTCTCTGACACTATCAGTGTTTCTTCTGCAATGCTAATATTTTAAGGGATCATGTTGACTTGAGTACGGATGTCCAACTTTGTGTAAAACTTTCCATTACCCCTCTGAATTTCCTTATCTGCAATGATACTTTTGTCAATCTTTGTTTGTGCTGTGGGCATAAATTATTATGACTTACTATGAGCTGTTATTGCATTTGCCTCACTTTTCCAAGGATGAGACAGTTCTTCAGCTTGTGGCATTTGTTGCAGCAAGCACATTTTACTGTGCTGATTTCTGTCTTTAGCTTTTCTTTGCCTGTTAGCCCAAGGTCTTGCAATTTCTTATATGATCTGTGCCTCAGTTACCTCCTGAAAATGAACAAAATGTCTCACCAGCTTTAATAATTTCCATATTTGTGTATGTTTTCAACTTATTTTTATATTCTTTCAAACACTTCACTCATACATCTCTGTAGCATGCAGTACTCTGTGCAGTTCAATAATACAGTCTCACAAAGGCATATTTTATCAGAATTAATAAAAAACTAATGGAAAAATCAGGCACTTCTGAAACAACTGTTATCAAAACTGTTCTCAGACAGCCCATTAATTTTGTTTTGCAAGAATAACATACTCAATTCTTTTCCATGGGTTTGCAGGTTTTAGGTATGATGGTTACTACAGCTACTCTCTTCATTTGCCCAGAGGCTTTTCTTAATCAGCGATCACCAAAAAGCTAAGAGTTTGACCACAAGCACTTCCTTCATTGTCTATGTTTGCATTGCTTAAGATGAACCTCTACACAGCAGCCCATTCAAATGACTTGTGAGAGAGTCTCTTTTCACTGTTACAATTCCCATGGCTCCTGCACTGTTTTCTCCTGAAAGAAAAAAAAAAAAAAAAAAAAAAAAAAAAAAAAAAAAAAAAAAGAAAAAAAAATATCAAAGGGAAAATGACTTTTGATGGGAACCTCAGTCCATCGTCTGAAGTCTTGGTCATTCTTCACTGTGCAATAGTCTGTGAATCTCCCATCTTCAGCTTGCTCTCAGGTCGCTTGCTTTCAGTTTCTGTTCAGTGAAAGAAATTGTGGTTGCAAATAATACGCATTTTCTGACTCTGTAAAGAAGGTAAATTTTGAATTCTGCCAACTGTGATAGTTTATTGTAACAAAGACTGGTTTTGCTGTGAAAAACAGTTACTTTTCTTGAAAATACATTTCTTCAACATTCTGACAAAAATCACAGCAAAGCTGTAAACCCCTTCAACAATGAAAACTGTTTTCTTTCTATATAAAAGGACAGCAAGGCTATTACATAGTGTTGTGCTATCACAAAAAGCCTACTGTCATCAGATCTGGCACATTAATTTCTTTAAAGACAAAGAACTTGAAAAATGTCATTGATGGCTGCTCTCATCACAACAGTGACACTATTTGACTCAGATTTTTTCCCTTTTTAGCTAGTAGCAAACAAGATCAGTCACCTTTACACAAAATACGCTAAGCTTGCTCAGAGCTACAGAAAACCCTCTCTCCCTCATACAGTTGTTCTGCTAGCCCCATTAATTCCATTTCCCCTGACTTCTCAAAACAGGCTGTACCTATTTGCCTTGTGCTCAGAGTTGTAGACCAAAAATGCATGCATCACCACCTACATTTCATCTGCAGCAGAGGTCTGAGGGATTTAGGCAGAGTCAAAGGTCCACATGCAGGTATGACATAACAATATTTTTTTTTCTGAAACCTCCTCATCCTGGACCTTGCTCAGGCCATATACCACATTAAAGAAATTTCAATTGGTCTGCAAACACTTCTGCAGCTTGTATTACTTTTTTGAAGCTCAGGTATGTCCGAAGAATGATGGGAATTTACAATGATGCTTGAAGTACAAACATTTTTCTAAAAGCTTCTAAATACAAGAGATTGCCATGTTGTATTTCAACAACAAATCAAACTCAGATGCAGCCTCGTGGGGTGAACATTGAGAATATTTCTTAGGTTTGTTAAAGAAATTTCCACCTTCATTTCCATAACATTAACAATGAAGAGCTTCCCAAATGTACAGAAAGCTGGATTCTCATCAATGCATAGTCACTGAATGCTCATTAGTTTTCATTCAGAAAGGTAATGAAGTAGGAAACACCATGCAGTCAATGATTTACAACCCTGAGAAGATCGGTAAATAAAAGCAACAGATTAGCCCAATATTATTGAACCCTGCTGTTTAAAGTCTCCTCTGGTGAACTTAATAGGCAATATATATCAGTTTTAGAAGAGGTGTTGGAATGAGCAGCATCTAAATCAGGAGCACACATAGTCAAGTAGGCTGATAGAAATTTGTCTTTCACTTGATGGCAGTAATGCCTGCAGAATTTGAAGAGATCTATGCCAGGACTGAAGGAATATAGTATTACTCTTGAATTAACTAATTTTTGCAATCAGTGTACTGTGAGTGATACACTGCTGCCAGAAAAGATTTGTGGCCTGCCTGAAGTACCAGTTACCTTCCATTTTCTACAGTAAAACTGTCTGGTAATGTGAGTGACAGCAGCAAATTTTACACATCACTAATGATGGAAATGAATGTGCTTTCCATCATGTCTAGAAACAAATTTTATAAATAAAATAAAATACACAAAGGGAATAATTGAGATTTGTGCAAGAAAAATTAATTCAATGTTTTTACCTTTTTTTTTTCTTCCAATTATACTTCTTATTACAACCAATTTTTCAACCTTAGGTCAAACTAGAAAAGAGTATTATTGGGAGAGGTTAATTCTTTCAAATAAAGGGTGAGCCAAGATGGTGCAATATAAAACCAGCCCAGTGTGAACTAAAAATTGTATTTATACCAGTGTTTCAAAGCTAATCAAATCTCACTCTTGGCATATAGTATGGAAAGTCGTTTGAATTTCAGGAACAGTCTTGTGTTCCAGACACTTGCCAAGTTCCAGCTCTTGATTGTGGGACTCTCCCATATGATTGTGCCTCATACACTCTGATTACAGTGCTGGAAAATCATGGATTCCCTGCACAATCAATGGCTTCTCTCCTGCCAGGTTCAACCGATCAAACTGTTTTAACAACTCTGTCTAAAGCCCTGATTTCATAGGTACTTTAGAAATTTATTTTTCTAGCTAAGCAAAAGTCATAGGTGTTTGAGTCAAAAGACAGTAAATAAAACCAGTCTTTCCCATTTGAAAAAAAGAAATAAAAACAATAACAAAAAAAACCCCAAAACTAAACTATGTAAAAACCCAAAAAGTTCCGTGCATAAAAAAATCAGGGTGAAGCCAAAATGTAGGTCAGACTTGCAAATGGCATGGAAGTAACCACCACTGAGGCACAGAGAATGAGCTCAGATTACTTTGAATATTTGGGAAGCTGTGAGCATTTCAGAAGCTTACCCAAAGGAGAGCTCAGCTGCTTATATATTGCTACAAGGTGTCCCAAGCCGGATATGAAGCTGTAGGTGAGCACCTGGGATGAAAAAACAGTAGAACCACAGCTGTGAGATCTCACTCATAGGCAATATCCCCATGCACACTATTGAGGTATGATAGCTAACTAAACAGTTACACAAATAACAATTTTTCTCAGTTTCAAATCTAAATGCAATGTTTATCGCTGTGCAGCAATAGAACTTCTCTTTTGACAATTGTCCTGTGCAAGCAGTCAGAGGAGTCCTCTGCTCATAGGACAACTTGGAATGGGCAGAAGTACATCATGGGAATCATAAGGGGCTCCAGCCTCACATCTCACTTCTATGCCACTTTAGTTGTCATTAGAGGTTACTGACACACAAGAGCAGGTTAAGTATCTCAGAGGGAGAAGCTGGTATCTGACTGTTCTGAGTGAGGTGAAAGCTGCTTTCCTGGACTATGTTATTGAAAGTAGTTTCATCAGCCAATTTGACAAAAGAAACAATGATCAAAAAATCCACACATTAGATTTAGTATCCAATTACTGTAAGATAAAGTGAAAATAAAAGGAAAGTCTACTCCTAATTTTTTACTGGATACGCTGTCCAACTGGCATAAGCTGGGGATGATGGAATGGAATTTCAAAAGGGGAAGATTTGAAGAGCCAGGGTTTAATTTAATGAGACTCCAACCTCAGTCTCAGCTAAACCCTCCTTAAAGAAAAAAAGGATATAAATGCCTCAGAAAAGATCTTAGATGCCTTTGCAGTCCTAATGGCACTACTTACAGGCCAAAAATCACAGAACCAAATGATAAACCAAATGAGCAACCTGGACTAGTGGGAGGTATCCCTGCACATGGCAGGGGGGTTGGAACTAGACGATCTTTAAGGTCCCTTCCAACTCGAAACATTCTGTGATTCTGTAAGCAGAGCAAAATATCTTTCTCAGCTGCTCAGTGGGTGGCTGTGCATATTGAGATCAATTAGAAGAACAGAGTGGAGCCAACTGACATCCCACAACCATGCTAGAAAACAGCCAATGACTTGTTAAGCAGTTCTATTGTAGCTCTTACCCTTTTTACCCTTCCTCAAATGTTAAAAAAGGCAGAAAGCACCTATTCAGGGAGATGTTACAAAAGCTTTATTCCTTGTCACAACCTGACACTACTGAGACTTTGAGGAGTGAAAATATGGCAGAAAGCTTGGCCTAATGGGCCATCACATGCTTTAAACAGTGCAGAAGGAAAGCACTTTCACTGATAACATCAAATATTCACAGAAAAAACATGAAGAATTAAAGTTATACCCAAGAGAGGTCAGTAAAAACATTCATGAAAATTAGTGTCTGGAAGAGATTTAGCATGTTGGGCAGGGAGAAAATACCTTCCCCTCTATTGATTCAATCAAGTTCTTTGTGCTGATATTGGTGGAAGGCAGAAGATTGGATCTTTCACTCCTCTGGAGGTTCTGGGGTCACTTGCAACCAAGCTGATTCTGTGGCAAATTGTAGGTATTTTAAACTAATATGAGTTACAGGCAGTGAAGACTCACACAGAAACTATAAACACACTGCACAACCAGAGACTATGGTGAACCCTGTTCCAACTCACCTTCAAAATCTCATGTGATTTTCTACATCCAGATATGTACAGCTCACAGCCAACCTAGGGAGGTAGAAGTAACATCATAAAGTAACCTTGGGAGATAGAAGTAACACAACTCTTTCACATTTCCCTCCCAGGCCCACTGAGCACAAACACTTCACAGCACCCTATTAAGAAAGGAAAGAGAGGAGGATGACTTCCCACCATGTTCAGCCTTTCCATCTTGCATGCCTGGAGCAGAAAGGCTGTGCACTTGAAGGGGAACTGAGACACAACTAAAGCGAGGAACACCATGCAAGCCAGAAATGGGCTGTACAAGGCTTCACAGAGAAGGTGCAAGATCAATATAATTCACACTGCAGTTGCTCTGGTGCCATACAATGCAGATCATACTTGATATCACACACTTCTCCAATCGTTACACTGTGTATTACTAGCTCCCACTCATTACTGCAGAAGTGGCAGAAAATGTCTTAGAATACAAAACATGTAACCAACAGGTATGCATGTGTAGGTCTCATCAGTATATACTGACTGAAGTGATTTTGATTTATGGAAATTATTTCTAGTGCTCTGCCTATTGCACAGGCAAACCATTTTTTAGAACTTTTGTTTTTCCCTGACAGTACTGACAAGTTGTTCTACTGCTGGCTTTTTATTAATCTGAGCCTGCCTTTTCAAAGGATTTTATTCAACTTGGGCCTGAGTTATGGATAAAAAAATCATGTTGCTGCACGAATGCAACTGCTACCAGAAATGCAGTAAACATACAAGAGTTTTATAGCACAGTACCCCAAGCACCCACAGTTCTGGAGACATGTCCAGCCAGGGATAGAGCTGAAGTTTCAAATGAGAGGAATCACAGAAAAAGGAAAATAAAGAAGTTGCAGGAGCCCTAAGGGAGAAGACAAGAAAGGAGAAAACATAGACATTCTGTTGCCCACAAGGTCTTGTGTGTTGACTTTTGCTCATTCTTGTGTTTGTTGTCTTGTATTAGCCTCAAGGCTTTGAGTCAGAATACAATGACACAGGTTTTATGGAAAAAGAAAGCTGGAGGCAATTACACACTGTAAAGCTGTGGTGAATTAATGACAAGTCTCCTGGGGACTAGGTCTTTCTCACTCTTGTAATAATGAACAAACCAGTACAAGTGTGTCTATGTGTATTTAGTTCAGTCATCATTTCACAACCTTGCACTCCTCTGTAGTCATATTAGCTAAGGTAGTCTGGAGTCTTGAATAGCCATTTCTAGATGATGGTACAAGTAGCTAGCATGTTCTTGATTTAAAAATTATTTCTGTCTTGAGAAACACTTTCTCATCTCATACAGCATTTGTACATAAAACAACAGGATGTTCCTGAGCAGAAAAATGTTTTTTACAAGAGTTGATTTCATTATTCAGAATATTGGTGTTATCCAAAACTGCATTGCGAGACAACAGCAAAATCAAATGGTCTTTTCCAAGAAACTAATTGATTGATTTTTATTTCTCTACAACTATAAATAGCACTCAGACGCTTTGAGAACTCTCAGGCCCTTTGAGAACTTTGAGAATAATTGAGGAATTAATGTATAGAAGGAGCTTTTGGTGCAGAACAAGCAAATTATCTCAAAAGGCTGGGCTCTCTAGAGAAAGTCAGAGAAATTAAAGCTCTTACCACCTCCTTTTTGCCCTCTTGGTAAGGAAAGAGAATAAAAGCATTATCATAAAATGTCTGTCACTAGCCAATATAGAATTCATGCGAAACTCAGACTTTCCAAGTAAAAAGAAAATTATCATATACAGGAAAAAAAGAGAAGAAGCTTGCAAGTAATTTCAAGTATGATTTACTGGATCTTTTCACTATCAGCATTTTCCTGTCAGAAACAGAGGGGGCTATTCAATCAAACTGCAGGAAAACAGTAGCAATGTGAAGTATTGAGGACACAGCTGTTTAAGACCCTTTTAATTGGGAAAGGAGCATTGCATTCATTTATCAGAAGACATGAGTTTAGATATTTGAGGTAGTAAACTACTGTGACCAGTTTCAGATTATGATAATCCATGAACACAGTCTGCCAGGGAAGCGTTAGCTTAGTTTCTGTCCTACTTGTGCAAACAGCATCATCTAGGTACAGCCTTTTATTTGTCCTGACAATAGTTGGTAATGAACAGGTCTTGTTTGGTTTCATCTTCATGCTTCGAAAACTCCAACATGCACACCCAGCCTACATGGAGGTAAACACAGATCACAGACTCTGCTCTGTCATTTAGATTTCCTAGTCACATATAAGCACAGTACTTCAGACAGGAGCACTGTTCACATAAGCAAACTAAGTAGGCTGAGCTGTGCACTGTGGCTGCTGCTGGAAGAAGAAAATTCATAAATAAAATAAACTTTATATTTTATCCCATTTCTTCCATTCTCTTGAAAATAATTTTCTATCATATTTATTTTTTACTTTGTTTTTCTGTTTATGGACTAGGATACAGAGAACATTTTCTAGGTTCTGAATGTTAATTTTTCAACTTTGACTTTAAGCAAACTTAATCCTTTTCCCATGTACAAAGAAGGGCTGCCAGACTCACAGCACAGAGTTTTAACAGAATCACAAATGTCCATAACCAACTGCAGGTAAACAAATGCTCAAATGTCAATCATTTCTGTCATAAATGCGTAATTTTCAAGTCACTCTTACCTGTTTATTGACTGAGATCCTGCCTATTCAAGCTGTAAGCCTTCAGAATCATAGAATCATAGAGTAGTTAGAATTGGAAGGGGCCTGAAAGACCATTGAGTCCCATGGGCAGGGACACTTCCCACTAGACCAGGGTGCTCAAAGCCCTGTCCACAGATCCCTATCCAAAGCCTTGAACACCTCCATGGATGGAGCAGCCACAACATCTCTGGGCAATGTGTTCCAGTGCCTCACCGCCCCCACAGGAAAGAATTTCTTCCTAATATCTAATCTAAATCTCCTCTCTTCCAATTTAAAACCATTACCCCTTGTCCTGTCACTACATTTCCTGACAAAGAGTCCCTCTCCTGCTCTCCTGTACCTCCCTTTGGATACTGGAAGGCTGCTAAGGTCTCCTCGGAGTCTTCTCTTCTCCAGGATGAACAGCCCCAGCTCTCTCAGTGTGTCTTCATAGGAGAGCTGCTCCATCCCTCTAATCATCTTTGTGGCCCTCTGCTGTACCCTCTCCAACAGGTCCATGTCCTTTCTCTGTTGAGGACTCCAGAGCTGGACACAGGACTCCAGGTGGGGTCTCATGAGCACAGAATAGAGAGGGAGAATCACTTCCCACGACCCACTGGTCATGCTTCTTTTGATGCAGCCCAGGATATGGTTGGCTTTCTGGGCTGCCAGTGTGCACTGCTGGCTCATGTTGAGCTTCTTGTCCATGAGCACTCCCAAGTCTTTGTCCTCAGGGCTGCTCTCCAGCTATTCTCTGCCCAACCTGTATTTGTGCCTGGGATTGCCACGTCCCAGGTGCAGGACCCTGCCCTTGTCTTGGTTGAACTTCATGCCATTTGCACTAGCCCACCTCTCAAGCCTCCCAGTCCCTCTGGATGACATCCCTTCCCTCCAGATTTTCTCTTTTCTAACCTCTGGCCTCTTTGAAATGATGTACGGATAATAACTATTTATTTGTTTACAAAGTAGCTGAAATGGATCATCCTTGCACAAAGATCTGAAAATTAAATCAAATCTACATCAAAATGAGATCACAGTAGTCTGTAGAAAATTTGATCTCAGATGGATTATCACTTTCCCTTCTCCATCTTAATTTACTGCCACACATTAAATGCTATAATGCATAAAATATTTTTGGTATGGATTATAGTAACCAAGTGAACTGTTTTATTTCTGATTGTCAGTACTGTACTGACAGACGAGACCTGCTCTAGTACCCACAGTGCACAGCACTCATGTAGGCTATATTTCTTCTGGGCATTTATGACCTTGGGTGGTGAAAGCACCTTGCAGCTTCATATCTGATTGTTATTAAAGACTTCAGATAAAATGAAATGACAGAACTTGTCGTATTTGCCATCACTGGAAATCTGCTTGGAAAGGAGCAACGAATTTCAGCTTTTAAAGCAGAGCAAAGCAGAGGATGCCTGTTCTCAGTGTCAAACTCAGCAAGTGGATAACCCCAAATTTCAAATGTTTCAATTAATTTCTGCTGGCTCTGGTACAAAACTAGAGTAATTGATTTCAACCCAAAGGTAGATTACACAGAACTGTGTGCAGTTTCATTTAATTTCAAATGTTTAACTGTGAAAGTTAATTTTATTTCTAATGTCTTAAATACCTTATTACAGCATTCAGGATGATACTGAAAATGAGATGGCCATTAGGTCCAGTAACAGTTCTAACTCTTCCCCCTTTCGCTCTTCCCTTCTCCCTGACTGTTGCTACTTTTACCCTTTTCACTTTCCTCCCTGCAACAATTTGCTCTTCGGGTTTCCAACATAGTATTTTTTCCCATTCATCTGTTTAAAATTACCCATTAAATGTTCATGTTTTCGTTTATCATTACTTCCAAAAGACACAAATACACAACCAGCGTATTTCAGAACTGTTTTTTCAGATTGTATGCTTACTGCATATACCACCACAACATCAAACGTCTGTCTCCACGCCTTGTTAGGAAAGCTGTGTTTCTAATTAGACAAACTGAAAAACTATTAAAGGTAGGGAAGAGGGGAGAACAGCAGCAAAACCTTTGATACAGCAAGATCCAGACCCCTATTAGGGCACCTGCCACAGCTGTTTTAGACTTCATTAGGGTCCTTTCAAATGAACAGAGCCACTGATGTTACTGAAGTGTTCTGTGCTTTCACTTTTAGATTTCTTAGATGTTTTCTCCTTAGAATTGTTACATTTATACTAATTCTAAAAGAAGCACTAATATCCCTATCTGGAGGTCCCTAATCACCTTTCAAAATACAAAATTAAACTTAAAAATTCCTTCCCAATTTGTTATTGTGCCAAACCTGCTCTTTAGCTCAATATACCTCTCTCCTTTTCTAATGTTTTCCCACCTAAGTATTTAAGAATAGTAAACAATTCTCCTTACAGTGTCCTTTGGTAGGCTAAGCAAGGTAAGCTCTTTCAGGATCTAAACTATGTGTCAGGGCTAGCCTGAAGCACAGCAGCACATTCATCTGGCTCAGCTCACCCACAATTGCTTATTCCTGCATATTTGCATTAGCAGAGTTCCTGTGCTAATTAGCACTGCCACTCAACACAGCTAAGTTAGCTGCAAGAAAATGCTGACACTGTTGTCTTGCTTGCTAATTTAGAACTAGCTTTACCATAGCTACTCTGGCCTCTGTATAGTGCTGCACTGCACACATAGTCTTAATATTCTCCTGTAGAGCAGGTGATCTTCCCCTGAGACTTCAACTCCGCCTTCCTTGTACTTCTTCCAGTTGGGATTACCTCTCTTCAAAATGGATGGCCGTGGTTGTACTCCACAGAGGAGTTCTCAGCAGAGCCCTGTACCATGGCATTAGTTCTTTCCTACCTCTGCTGGGAACATCATACATAATAATACAAAAAAATCAATTCTCCCACATCCCTAGTTGCCTAGTATCCATCTTTCAATAAACCGAGCAAAAGTCCTCAAACCTGAAGCTGTTAATATGGAAGAAAGGAGAGAAAAAAGCCTATACATTGTCATCTCTTCCTCTCCTTTTTCTTTCTGCTCCCACCTCTTATAGAAACTGTCTCCTTTCCATCAGTCATGTAAATAGCACAGCCTTCAGATTGAGCCATTGGGGACAAAAGAACAAAAAGCAAGTGGTATGAAAAATGGCAGTCTAGCAGTGAACACAGTGACAGCAATCATCTGACTGGTTAGGCGTGGCCTTTTTCTTACATTTCTATTTCCTCTCATGTTCTGGGATGACAAGAAAAGGTGCAAGTGGACAATATGGCTATACCAGCACCATACCAAGACTAGACTCATCTTCATAGGAGAGAAAATACACTTGCTGGTGACGGAAAAGCTGTGAGGGGCCTAGGCTCCAGGCAAAGAGGCTACGCCACTGAGGTTATGCTGTTCAGACAGTCAGGTGCAGGATCTACCTATCTCAGGTAGTAAGAAAAGAACTCTGGGGCTGCAAGGAATGCACAGGGGTAGTGCAAGTCAGATTCACAGAAAGCCCCAGCTGGGATCGAGGGTGGAGGATGTGGGAATAGGATTCAGCCTAGTGAGATCGTTGTTGGGTTTGCTAGAGCTTAGGATGCAATGAGTTTGGAAAACAGAAAGCTAGGCTGTACAAATTCTCACAGAGCATGTAGAAAGTATGAAAGGGCTGACCTAATGTGTTTCTCCTCTGTATTTCTCCAAGCTATACTTAACAGCAGTAAATCCTGTCACTGGTCCCTAAACATATGCCGTTACATTTTGTTTAAGCACATTCATTACATTTCTGTTTTTCCAGTTTCACACAAATGTCTCAGATGAAACAGCTTCCCTAGTCTATTCCACTGGGTTAAGAATACCTATCTACTACAATCCGAGGTCAGAGACTGGAACTGCAAAACTAGAGAATAAGGGTTCAGAAGAATTTCCTCTTGATGGGAGGAATCACTATCAGCAGAATGAGATAGATAAACAATTTTACTCAGAGGAAGCTGGCAGAAAAACAAAGTTTCAGACAAGGTTAAGGCACCTGCATGGAATAAAAGTCACATCAATTACCACAAAAAATTTGAACCTGTGGCCTTCATTTCCATGTAATTAACCTAGCCACTGATTTCTAGCAGCAGTCCATTAAATTACCCTGAGCTAAAGAATATTTAACTGTGTATATAAGCCACATGAGTTCTAAGAGAAGAGTTTGATAAAAGGAAATTGACTTTTTAAAGAAACTTCATTTTCTAGTGGGGGAAAAAAAAAATCACACACACACAAAATCCCACCTGACAGCATTAACTGCCATTTGAACTCTAGACAAATAAAGGAATCCTAAGATCAAGCTCAGGGCACTTTTGAGAGCACAGTTACTCATTGTTGATCTCTTCCAAACTAAGTATGATTGGTAATAACAGTTGTGTTTAGCGTTAACAAGACTTACTATGAATATGTGGCATAAGAATTTCTAACATACCATGGCATTTGGCTGAAAGCCTGATGATATTTTTTGTACCTATAGTGCAGCATGTAAACATTATATTTTTTTTTATCTTTCACAGAGTAAATTATTCAAGCTTTATTTCTTGGCCCTGGAACTCAGTACTAGCATGAGCTGCCATCCAAGAAGGACTTCATCAAGGACTAACAAGATTGGATTAACTCTGTAAGATATGAAGTCACCTGATTATTGCAGAAAGAAAAATAAAACTGAATTCAAATAACTTTTAATTTTTTTATAAGTATTCCTACTGATGGAAGAACTGAACTCTTCATAGCAAGTGCATCACAGGTATGCAGTTGCATATGCCTGCCTTATATTGGCTTCTTTCAGGAGAAATAGGAAGTGTAAGAGGCCCAGAGAACCTCTCCTCATTCTACTATCCCATCCCTTTTCATCCATTCTGACACCTTGCTGCAGCTGCTGCCACCACTTATGATTTCTGTGCTAAATTCACTCCAAATACAGGAATATGAAGGTAAATATAAAAAGCCAAGGTAAGAGGCAAGAGAGATATTATGGGTAAAAATTATTTGTTAACATTGGAACGTGTAAAAGTTCTTAATAACTACAAAAATTAAAGAAATAAAACTACTATCGTGTTTTTGCAGATTTCAGCTTTTTTAGTGCACTTCGAGATCTAAACATCATCATGATACTACTTTGTATTGTTAGGCATCTTTTTCAGCTGCTTTTTCTAGAGTAGCTCATTTCAACATCAAGTGAAATTATATCTGCCTGCAGCAAGCAGGATCATGTGTTATGATGCTCCTGAGTATAACTGATCTCTACTGATGGGTACCAGCTGGGGCTCTGAGGCTGGCTCCAACTAAGAAGTTAGGTGCCTTAGGCAAGGCTCAAACAGAAGTGAGGCTCCTAAATCCAAAGCTACAATCCAAAATACCCACAGATAGCGGCTGTCCAAGCTTAGAGGCATCTAAACTAGCTAGCTATCTCCTTGTTTAACCTTAAAGTTTCTTTAGCACTTATTATACTTCTTTCACATGTGTCCTGGAGTGCCCCAGGAAGAGCAGCTCAGTCAAGCCTACACTATTCCTCCATCCTTGAGTGTACTGCTGTGGTAGCAGTTCCAGACCATGCCAACATACCAGAACTCTTCCTTTCACAAAACACAGCAGTAACTTCTTTCTAAAATACAGATGAAAGAGGTCATGCCTGCCTTCTTTATAACATCCATGTAATCAAAGCACTCACCCAGGTAGCGGGAAATTTTGATTCATTTCTCAATGGGTGAGAGAGTTGTCAGCTGCCATGCTGGGCAAGAGCCCTCTCTGCTACTCCTTGTCAAAGCTGTGATACTACAAATAGTAATTCAAGGTTCATACAGTCAAAAAAAGAGTACAAGGTTGAGCATTATGCTTTATCCTAATGATCCAGATGGGGTTTTTTTTGTAAGAAATGACATATGTTTTCTTGCATTAAGACACTGTCCAACATGAAAAAGGATTGTTTAGAATGAAAAGTGCTATGCAAATGTAAATGTAAATAACCTTTTATTATTGATGTATTGTGAGTCTAAAAATAAAGTGCAGATTAGGCACCAGATTGGTAACCATCAGAAATCTCTCTGGACTCCGGTAAGAGAATTATTCTGAAAGACAATTAAACTGCTGAACAAGAATTAAACCTTTGAATTAAAAAAAAAAAAAAAAAAAAACAGGATGCAAAGCATAGGGCTCCCGTACTGAGAAAAGTGGAAATGGCAGAAAAAGCTCAGTACAGAATAAAGCAAACCACATCTGAAAGTGTGACAGACAGAGTTTTACAAATTAGACATAACTGAATACAGTCAGCAGCGACAAATTACCTCTTTGTCTTCCCCAGTGATGTGTTCAATTACTGAAACAAGAGTTTCATGCAAATTGAACACCACAGTGAGTAATTAATTGTACTGCAGATACTTTGAGAGCTCTGTTATGTTCTGGCTGTCACCAGTGCAAAAATCAGAAGATTTCATGTCAACTTTTGTTGAGCATAGAGTTTCTTTATATTTTCCAAATAAAACTCAGACAGAAGCAAGATGTGCTACAAATTGCAGAAGGGTTTTACTGAAGACTTTTGTACCAGCTTTATACGTTCATTAAACAACTCTGTATAAACATCAGGTTCGTCAAGCTAGGTTTTGGTGGCAGCTGTATCTATGCTGTTTATCAGGTATAGACAGCATAAAGGCTAAGCACAGGGAGCCGGGATAGAAGAAGGTTTCCAAAGCAAAGCGGAACAGCAGTGCTTGATAATAATCAGACTGCAGTCAAACACGCCTTACTGCACGCAGCTAAACCATGTTTAGAGGCTACCAACTTAAGCTGCTCATCACTACCTTCTTGTCAGAGCCTCGTGCTGTTCCTGCAGATCAGTTAACAGTCTACACTTCTTACCCCTAGCCTACTCTAACATGTAAAAGTGATCTGGATTAAAGAGCAACATTAAACCTGCCAGACACACACTGTTATGAGTACATTGCACTGATCTGGACCATTTCATGAACTGAATTATCTCCTGAGTTCTAGAACTCACAGATCTGGTAGAGAACGAGTTCTAGTGTGAAGAAGGGGACAGCAATAGGTATACTGATCTCCTGGCAATAAATGCTCTCTCAGAAACAGTTCAGACAATGTGTGAGAGTGTAACCTCAATGATGGGAGCAACAAGGTATTTTGAATTAAAGTGAGATAGAAACTGCAGCTAAGAGCAGGAGTTGGAAGTCTGCTGAAGGAAGAATCACAGAATGGTAATGGTTGGAAGGGATCTTCAGAGATATCTACTCCAACCCCCCTGGCAAAGCAGGGTCACCCAGAGCAGGCTGGACAGGAATGTGTCCAGCTGGGTTTTGAATACCTCTAGGGAAGGACACTCCAGACCTTCTTTTGGGCAGCCTGTTCCAGAGCTCTGCCACCCTCAAAGTAATGAAGTTTTTCCTCATGTTGAGAAGGAACTTCCTGTGTTCCTGTGCCTGTTGCCCTGTCACTGGGCACCACTGAGAAGGATCTGGCCTCATCTTCTTAACAGCTGCTCTTTAGATATTTATAAGCATCGACAAGATCCCCTCTCGGTCTTCTCTTCTCCAGGATAAACACCTTCTTGTTCCCCTGATCACCTCTGCAGCCTCTGCCGGACTATCTCTGGTAATTCCCTGTCCTTCTTGAACTGGGAGGTCAGAACTGGACACAGTACTGCAGATGGAGCCTCACCAGGGCAGAGGAAAGGAGGAGGATGACTTCCCTTTACCTGTTGGCCACAATCTTTTTAATACACCCCAGAAGACCATTTGCCTTCTTGGCCACAAGGGCATGTTGCTGCCTCATGGTCTTCCTGTTGTCCACCAGCCTCACAAAGACAAGTCCACAGTATCTTTGGTTTTCTCTGTTCACAGTCCTGCTTTGACATTTTGTTACATTCAGCTCTTCCATGCTTTGGAATTACAGAAGTAAATACAGAAATAAAACTTAGAATACATTTAGCAGAATTTCTCTGAGTTTGTACAAGTTTCAGAGTTTTTGTTCTAATTTGAATGGGCAAAGATATTCAGGTCAGTTCCATTTAATTTAAGAAAATTCACCCATTCTCAAGGAATATTATTTCCTTATATGAAAGCATTACAGAATTACAATACTTTCCAAGATAGTTTCTCATCTCTATCTATATACCAAAGACTACTTTTTAAACAGGCTTACAAATAAAATAAAATAAAATAAAATAAACCACCATTAAAATTACTGTTTTCTCTGCCCAATTTTAAGCAAACTTCAGTTTCAGGAATCTTCAGGATATCTGTTCAGTACAACTCATTCCATTTATTTTGGAAAGTTTAGAGACTTGAGGATGTTTACTTTGAGATTGTATCACTATTATTGTTGTTTGTTGTTTTTTTAGTACCATAATGAATATAATACTCAGTTCATGAAGTAAAATTCCATGAAGACCCACCAATCTATTCAGTAGGAGCAACATTCTACCTGGTTCCTTGGACTCTTCACAGAGAATACTGATCACAGTCCTGTCTTGCTCATTTCCATCACTGCAAGTTTTCTGACTGTGACAAAAAATATAGCCAACTATTTCTGTTACAGTACTCCTCAATATTTTGCTTGGGATTTCTACTAAGAATAACTTCCCTGATAGCAAGGTTTCCTGTAGCCTATGAAATCCAGTAAGAACTGATTATTATCATGCTGTTCAGCAGTGTGCCATTGAAGTTTACTGTACAAGGCTAATCATCTATGGGTTACTGTACCATCATAATTGTCAAATAAAATTAACTTTCAAGAACAGCAGCATTAACATATTAACAATAGCATATTCTCAAGTGAACGTGCAATGGAAAGTATGCTTCTGAAGTTAAATGACACGGGGTCTTTTTTCAAGTAGAGTTCTAAGATACAAACAGGTTAGTGTGCTCCACTTCTACTTGTATTGTCTTCAAAATTTTCAAAAGCAAGCAGAACTTTTATTCACCAAAGTCTATCAGGAGGAAACATTGCATATCAATACAAATTAATTATTTCAAGCAGAAACCATTGGAGCTAGAGCTACTAAGACTGCACATACTTATATAGCCTCTAGTAGCATATACACAATTCAACATATTGAAAGCTGCTACCAGGGTTGCAGTGGTCTTTTAAAATGTTTTAGATGATGTGGGCTATTAAAAACGTTTTGAAAAAGATACATTTCACCATCACTGAGTGGTAAGAAAAATACATTGGGTAAAATCTCATCAAGCTTTCAAGTCACCCAGCTCTCTGATAAAGTCTTGTTCAATGCACAATTTGAATAAAATAAGCAATTAGGTATATATGTACCATAACTGTTGGTTATTATGTTTAAAGACAGTCTAATCCAGTTCTACAAAACAAAACATTTAGGCTTTTATCTTATGGTGGTCCCTCCGATTAGAATTATAGAAGCCCTGCTTCTCCTGAGTTTCTAGCACCCAGTGCTTCTCTGCTATTCATTTTGTCAAAAGGCAGTTCTTTGGCTTAATCTGTTAGAATATTATTTTAATACACATTAGACTGTGTAGTCACTTTGCTACAGTGATACAGAAAGTGGGTTTTAGTGCTTTGAGACAAGTAACCCTTGACCTCAATAGTAGTTTACTATGTTGCAAACCAATATCATCATATACTAAAATATGCAGAAGTAAAATTGGGGCAGCTAATCAGTGTATTTATACTCATTTAAATAAGAATAATGGTGGGCAGAGGGATTCTCTGCCTCCTTGTAGATGGGATAATATGCTTTCACAGCTCTAGGGGCTGGTTACTAAAGTTGATCAGAGCTATACACTTAAATAATTGTTGATAATGATCTCTTCTGAATTTCACTCTCAGAGTAGGGATTATAGAGGGTAATATTACCAGAGGGTAATATTTGTTCTACCTGAAAATTAAGGAAATTGCAATTTGCAGTAGCAAATTTCTATGTTCTTCTCACTCAGAATCAAGGAAAAGTAAGAATTTAAGTAACTTCCCTACACTAAAAAAACCCCAACAATATGTTAAAAATTACTGAAAGTGAGTTGCTATTCAGCATTATTCAGTAGAAAACCAAGTTAACTTTAGGATCAGCTCTAGCTTTCTATTTCTTTTCCATCCACATATTCCTTTCTGTGTTGTCTTTTACCATCAGGCCTCAGCCTTGTTACCAGCCTCTCTTTTTTTCTGCTTTTTATTTCCCTTTTTTTTTCACTCTGCTCCCCGCCCCGATCTACTAGCTCAGGACTCTGGGTGCTGAGGCAACAAGCAGCTGTACTACTAAAGACCAAGACAAAGAAGAGACAGAAGACAGGAAAAGCCTCTGCATCACGTGGCTTTTCTGCCATTCAGGCCTGGTTCAGGGATGGTATGCTGCAACTCCATCAGTCTTTCTCTTGCACTCCCTAATGGTTCTGTGAAATATGTTTCCCTGATTCGTGTCAATATGGAACAATGCCAGGGCTGCAGGGTAAAATGTTGACCCTCTCTGTATATCATTCTGCTTGGTCCTGTGTAACCGAGGGCTTAGAAGAAGCAGGACGGTGTGTGTATGGTTCCTGCTTCTCACAAGAACCTCCTGACAAATATTCCACCGGTTTTGTTCCACCGGCATCGTGCTGGGCAGGGGAGGTCTGTGGGGTGCATGCCTGGGGTCATCCTGAAGGTGAGCTGAGGACTGCTGATTCCATCCACCGACCACCAGGTGGGATTAAAGAAGACCCCAGTGGGTGAGAAGGGCATGCGCCAAAGAAGATTCCAGAACTCATTAGCATAGACCAACCTCTTCTTAGGAATATGTATGAGCAGAACAAATATAAACTGGAAATGGGAATTGTGCCGTGTGTGTCTTGGTTGAGCAGAGGCTCCTGGCACACCCAGCACTGTTTGCTTGCCTTTATTTGTTTAATAAATTGTAAACTTTAATGGGAATCCTCTTTGGGACTAAATCATTTATCACAACTCTCAATGTACTCACCTCCTCCGCCTGCACACACGTCCCACAGCCACACAGTCAGGGCATACCCTGCGGCGTGACAACTGGGGTGGCACCGTACTTTCAAGGAGAGCTCTGGTTGAGAAGGAAAAGCCCCTTTTTTGCCCCCAGACCGTACTCACTCGTGGACATGCCTGCACCAGAACTGTCCCTGGGGAGGGGACCGCTGGGAGCTGTTACGCCCTGTTTAAATTGGGCGCCGTTGCCTCTGGCTGGGGTCCCGTCTCCCCAAGCCGCCCTAGTGCCGGCTCCCAGCTCACACCAATGGCCCACCCGCTCCTTGACTTCGTGCGGCTCCGGGAAGCCAAGGAAAAGCCCCTTTCTGGCTGTGGAGCCCCCTCCCCTTGCGGCGGTGCCCGCACTGGAGCTGCCTGCCCCTCAGTGAGTGTGAGGTACCCAGCTAGAGTCACCTTACAAAGCCACAGCAAGAGAAAAGCTAGCTCAAAAACATCACGTTAACGCCAGTTGGAAGTGTAGTATTTATATGAGTTCTTAGCAGACTTTCTGGGCGGTTTCAAATGATGGAAGAGAGTTGCCCTTCCCGTGCTGCTCACAGGAGAGCTGCTTTTCTGAAGTCTGTTCACTAGAATCTACCCTTTCAGCCTTTGCTAAGTAGTTGTTATCCTCTTTCGTATTCCTCCACTGATAGTGCAAGTGTTTTGCATTTTTCTAACAATGGTTGGGTAATTCAGGAGTAGAAAGCATCATATCACATCAAACAAAACTAAATTTCAGGAATGGTTTTGTTGTTTTTTCTCATATATGGCATGAAAACTGGCATAAAATTTTTGCGCTTAAGAATTCATTTTAAAATCACTGAATATAATATAGCATTCAACAGACTTTTGTCAGATGCTATAGAATTCCAGTTCAGCAGCCTTTCTCTCTGTATGTATCTTCAGTGCACAAAGTTAAATCACAAGAAGAGATGTTTGTTACAATTTTACTGTATCAGAAGTTTACTCCTGTTTTTCTCATTTTCGAGGCACAAGTTGTCTTCTGTTGTAATAAAAAGCATGTGCTCTTTAAAGAAGAAAAATTTTAATCTTCTGCCAAAACTCAGTCAATTAAGCTTATTTAAGAATTGCCTTCCTTATTAAGTTTCTATCGCTGGTGTAATGTGAAGGAAACATATAGCTGAATTAAAAAAAAAAAAATTTTAAAAAACCCTGACTTGTTTTCAGATAACCTTTTCCTTTTATAAGGAAATATAATATTTCCTTATAAATATATAATATTTCCTTATATAATATATATCCTTTTATAATACCTTTTATACTACCATGCACACCTCCCCTGAGTAAGCTGTATTAGACTGCAACAAAGGCAGATGTTTTCTTCACTGAAAGTTAAAGCAAGCATTGTGTAAACACTAATTCAACCAGCACATTTAGTTCTGTTCCAGAGATGGTTGTCAATCACTTGTCTATTATATGTGTATACATCACAAAACCCAAAATCCATATAGCAGTGTCATTTAGGATTCTTCACACAAATGTGGATTTTCTGTGACTCTGTAGTTAAAATCCCCCAGGAAGTGCTGTAGCTTTTCAGGCCAGAAGACTCTTGCAATGATCTTACCAGACTTTGCGTAGCATGAACCACTGAGTTTTGCCAACCGATTCCTTTATAAAACCTATATCCTCCAGCAGAGCTGGATGTATCTTCCATTAACAGATCCTGTCTTTATTTAAAGACTTCGAGGAGATGCATTTAGCACAGCCATAAGGAAGTTGTTCCAGGAGTTAATGAAGCCTTTTAGTAAAAATTTGAGTCTAATTTCTGTCTTCAGTATAGCTTTGTCTGGCAGACTGAAGAGCTCTTTTATCTTAAGATCATACATATGCAACCCAGAAAAGCCACCTCTAATGCATTCATTTTCTTTTGTCACTTTTTATGATGCTACCAACACGCTACGTGTGTTGGATATCCCACTGTAGATGCATCACGCAGTGGATTTTTGCCTCCTTTGGGTTACAGTGCATAATCCTGAATCATGTCAATCACTGTCTTCTGAAACAGCACTTCTCATTCTAGTAGTCTGTCCTGCATTCTTGGCTCTAAGAGTTATTTTCTCTTACTGTATTGAATTATGAGCTGAAGAGGACCCTGTTTACCAGGACATCAAAAAACCCATAGAATTCCCCTGTCCCTATAGCTTAGTACGTCACAATCATTTTCTGTCATCTGTAACCTTTTTATAGCAGTGACTTGTATTTCTACTTTTAGCCTAGGACCTCAAGCTAGGATGCAAAGAATCTATCAATTTAAAAACAATAAAAAAGATAGAAATTAGGCTTATTTTAAAAATCTTCCTCTGCCATAGTGCAACACAACTTGCTGAGGCATTGTGATCAAATACAGTGAGTACTTCAGTTCATATTTTCTCACTCTTTTGCAACACGTCCTTTTCTACATGACATCCAAATAGGTCTCAGTTAAAAACCTGTACCTCAGCCTGTACCTGTACTTCAGCCCATCCTTAATGTGGCAGTAGGAATGTCTCCCGCTCAACTGCAAGTGTTCTAGCTTTACCTTTAGTTTTTATAGAGCTAATTTATATCACTGACTGAACTTTTTGAAGCAGTATGCAGAAATAAGAAACACTCTTAAGTGAAGATGTACTGCATTTATCATCCATATAAATGTGGAAATAATCCTTCATTATTCAGGGTCAGAACTAGTCAATTATCTAGGTCTCACATTTCTCTGGTTTCTATGATAAAGATTGCACTTTGTGCTGAGCTTTGGAGATAACCTGGGGACAAAATATCTCCACAAAGATCAGCTGAGCACATCGACTAGAGACTGGACAGAGATAGTTTGCATTCTCCACCTTCTGGTGTTTAAAGATTTCACCTCTTTTGTTTGGGCTATCCTTGTTATTCCTTTCAGTAAGGTTTCCTGTGGTACAAAATGGTCTGGTTTACAGTGATTTTCTTTCTTCTTGAATGTAGCATAGGGGAGATCATGAGCTTTTCCCAGGGTGTTCTTTGGCTTTCATGGTCTGTTTTCACCCCTTCCCTTTCTCTCTCCCTTTCTATCTCAACCCTTAGAATTATGAGATCTGAAACAATAGTGTAACAGTAAGTGTTTCACTCTGGACCAGCTGCTGAGCAAAGAACAACATAGAAGACTTCTTCAGTTGTTTCTCCAGTTATCTCTCTGTTACTGCATCCCACCATGGTCTGCAGGAGAACAAGTAGAAATATAACAAAACCCAATAATTAAATGGAGAATGCTCTTGGTGGGGGGAAGATAAAAAAAAAAAAAGTCAGAGAAAAACCTGCTTGGGGATGAATTGCTTCCAGTCAGAAGTCTTTCACTAAATCAGATTGTCCAGCTATGTGCTGGACATTTTTAAAAGGTAGAATATTCACACAAGTTGCTAAAAAGCTATCTCTCCTGACAGCCTTCAGTGGGATGGAAATGTGGGATAGCTGTCTGAGCAAGCAATTAAAATCCATACTGCTTGTACTTTCTAGAATAACCTTAGCATTATTAAAGAACAACAAGAATGCAGGCAAGCATTATCCTTTAAAGAGACTTAAAATACAGGCATCTGCTACAAGAAGAAAAAAACACTAAGTGGCAGAGTGACTGCTTAGATTTCCTTTGCACAAAAACGTGTTTGCAATGAATAATTCACATTTAGAGCAATCGCAACCTTTTGCTCTCTCAGAAGACTTGCACAGCCTGCAAACAATCCCATTACATTAGAAATTCTTGATGCTTTGAAACTGAAAGGAAATCAATGCTCTTGGACAGCACATTGCATTACAAGGTGCAAGTCATATACTTTAAAAGCTTATTATTGGCACAAGACCAATTAAAACTTCTAGTGAAGTTATCATGAGTACAGACATTCCAGTTGACGCTATTTCAAGTAAAAGGCTATTTTTAGTCTGGGATTAATATCTCTTGACAAGTTTTTCCTACTGCTACTGGGTAGTTGTTGTGGTTTCAGCCAAATTTACCAAAAACCTGATTGACAGATGTCCCCGCCTCCCCGCTTTGGTTAAAAGAGAGGAGAAGAAGAAATTAAAGAGATTCAAGAGTTTAGAAAAAAACTAAGCTACTTTAAGGAAACTATAAATAATAATAATATATTAAATAATAAAAAAAAAAATTAGGAAAAAGGGAAAAAGGAAGTATACAGTATATACAAAATCGTATCAAGCTCCCNTAATCAGGTCTTATCACTGCGAGACAAAACAGTTCTGAATAATGTGTTGTTAATTTCAGAGTTTAATTATTTAGAAGAGGCCTAGCTAAGAAAGTAAAACTGTAAAACAGAAAATTGGTTCGTTTTACCTCAAACCAGGACAATAGTGAAGGATTTACGGAAGTAAGCTTCATCACAAAGTTACTTGTGTGCACAAAATAGCACAGTCCGTGTCTCTTGTCCCTTACGGTTTTAATGGGTCTCCAGTTCTATCAGAATGCAATTCAGAAATGCTTCCCATGGGACACATTCTTCTAGAAAATCCTTCAGTTTTCTTCACAGACCTCTCAAAAACCCCCAACCTTCCTATTCTGACCTTTCACTATGCTCCCACCTTTATTAGTACCCAAAATGTTCCGCTTTCATTCCTATTCTCTTATATGTCTACTTTAAGTAAGTTATTCAAAACCTAACCAAAATGCTGAAGTTTTGGAATTTAATACTTGTCAATCCTTCCATTGATCAAGATAGACTTGCTGCATTGTATTTTTGACCAGCATTCATTGCATTGTTCATCATCGCAGCACAGTATTACCCATGACAATCATAGGAAAAATGTTGAGCAAGCAGAACTGCTGCCCAGAATGAGAACCAGAACAAGGTTAGTCATGAAAAGATGAAGCAGAGTTCAGCTGGAGTGCAAGTTCATCTCTGCATGGAGAAAGTTGTAGGATTCTCACCTCCTGAGAAAATGACAAAATCCCGAAATGCTGCATATATCAACCTGCTCCATTGGCAAGTGGCATAAATATGAACATAGCATGGAGAGCCTGAGGGCCTCAGTGACAAATTATTGTCCCTTGAGTCTACATTGAACTGGAAGAATTCAGGGAGATGGGAAGGTACAATGACAAGATTTCAAGGGCATCATAGAATTTCATCTTCAGGCTAGCAGCTGCATGCTTCTCACAAGGTCTGAAAATCTCTTGGCAGAAAGCCAAAGAAAGCTAGAAAGGGGGCAAAACTGACAGAAAAGCTCAGTAAGGCCATCCTCTTGCATTAACAATACATTCCAAAAGCTGAGATTTCTGGTAAAAGTCTGAAGAAAGCCGTCACTTGGAGACACAGCCCTCAAGGAAAACAAATAGCTCGTTTGTGATGCCAGTGACAAATGTGTGGTACTTCACTTGCTAAATTCTGCAAAACAGTCTCTGGGTAGAGTCAGTGGTTAAGGAACGTGGGGATATATATGATATAAGGAAGGTCACAGTAGGTTCTGGACTCAGAGTGCAAACTGTTAGGAAGGACTCTAAGGACCAAGAAACATTCACACTACACCATGCAGGATCAGGCGGGAGGATCGAAGTTGAGGTATCGGTATTTAACTAGGAAATAATTATTCAGTGGAGCTTTTGGAATACATGTTGACAGATAATGAAAGCAAGTAGTTGCCGTTTAAAAGACTGTGGGGATTTTTTTTTTTTCCATTGTAGATGTGGAGGGAGCAGATACATGAAAAAAAAGACCACAGTTTAAAAGAATGACTCTCCTAGGCATATAGCCATGAAGTCTCTTAATCCACCAGAGGTGGTGTTTAAAGAGTTGATCACTCTTTGTTGATTATTTCCACTCCATCAACTAAATGTGTGTTCAAGTTTCTGGACCTCTGTTTCTTGCCTAAGACATCAGTAAGGATTACTTTTCACAGAATCACAGAATAAAGTGAGGTTGGAGGAGGCCTGTGGGGATTGCCTAGTCTAATCCCCCTGCTCAAGCAAGGTGAACTACAGCAGGTTGCCCAAGGCAGCATCCAGTTCAGTTTTGAATATCTCCAAGGTGAAAATTGCTCAGCCTCTTTGGGCAACCTGTTCCAACATTTGGCTACAGAGAAAAAGTGTTTTCTTTTCCTGTTTTAGTTTTTGTGTTCATTGTTTCTAGTCACTGGGTATTATTGAGAAGACTCTGTGTCTATCTGTTTCAGACCATGCCATCAGATATTTATACGTTTTGATAATATGTACCTTGAGCCTTCTCCAGGTGAAACAATCCCAGCTCCTTTTCTCATGTGAGAAGTGCTTCAGTCCCTTGATCATTCTTGTGGCCCTGGATGGATAGACCCAGAATGGCCATTTTCTGGATGACTAGATAATTCAGTTCCTCGAAGCAGTGTCTTTTTTACCTTTTCCTGAAACACTGACAAATGTAAACTGGTGTTCCTACTAGTAGTAGTTACTCAGATGTTTGATGTTTAGCACTCAAACTTGAGGTTAAACTCCTGCTCAAACTGATCTTAGGAAGAAGGTTTTCCACAAGTCAGAGTGACCAGAAGCCATTTAGGGGAACTCATTTGCATTAAGTATTTATATTGAAAATATCTCGTAGACTCAGAGTCTTTCCTTTTAAACAGAAGCTCAGGTTATATGGGAACTCTGAATTTAAGTACTTGCTACTCTAGAAACCTGACTGCCAAATTATGACATTTCCATGGAAGTAGGAAGTATTACTGTAATTCATCCAAACTGCTTTTCTTTCTGTCTCTAATACATTTTTCCACTAAACTTTTCCATTGTTGCTAACAGCAGTTAACCTCAGAGAGCATTCCTGCAAGCTGAACTGCAGGCAGTAACTAACATTTAAAGCAGAGTAGTTGAAAGTAGGGCAAAGTGAGCCCATATGTAAAACATCAGCAACTGTCAGCACTCTGTTTATTCCACCACCGTTACCTCTGATGCTTCTGGCTGAGCTACTGCTTGCTTAAACTTAAAATTATTAAAATGGGCATTAGTGAATAATTGTTCCAGCATGAGCCAAGAGCTATTGCAAGCCTGGATTCCCACCAAGGGTTATTGCAGAATGTCTGTGTGGTAAAATGAAGCTTGTAGACAAGCTTCTAGCATGATTAGGAAATTTTAGCAATCAGTTCTTGACAGAAACACAGTCTCTCTAGTGTTCTTTGAATCTTCTTGCTGGGGAAGATTTTCTTAAATAAGAAAGTTGAACACTGCCAATTTATCTCTGTAGAAAGCAAATAACCTTAAATAATTAAGAACCACTACGTATATATTGACCATATATTTTATATGTACTGCTGTAATAAAGAACTGCAATAAGATACAAAGGTGTGCCTAGTTTTCAGCCAACAACTCATTCCTGCATTGCTGTGGAATTGACTGAAATAATAAGATATGGCTGATGATTAAACACACAGTTAGAATCTCAGAAGTTTAATAAATAAGGTACCCCCCAGAAACTGATAATTAGAGGGGAGAAAGAGGTCTCAGCAGCAGCATGGTTCTGAACCTAGTGTTTAGAGGTGGAACTGTAAGAAATTGAATGTTTTATGGTCAGTTCCGTTGTTTTGTTACCCCTCCACCCTTTCTGCTAAGATTTATGAAGGTAAAAAAAAACCCAAAACCTAAGTAAAGTTCCATTTTAGAAACGTCCCTTTTTAATCTCATAACTACTTGTCTTATCCTGTCAATTTTGATACGAAATCAAAGTAAATTCCTTAGCACCAACAACTCACCGTTTAATAGCTGCAATAAAATACATCAAGTATTTAAGTAAATGAGTTGCTGATAGGAAATGGAGAGTAGTATAAACCTGGACAATTTTTCCAAGTCTATGCAAAAGGACAGGATTAGGAAGACAATATGATGGCTTATATAGTGCATCTGGGTAATGAAAAGGCGTAGCAAAATCTTTGCCATCTATTATGGAAGAAGACACCAAAGGACTGTGGAAAAGAAGAGGAACACTTAGTTTTCGTTGAGACAGGTGGTCAGGCAGATAAAAACAAATATCCATGATGCAAAGCCTGGAAGCCAGAAACAGGAATGTGTAGATACTGTCAGAGAAGAACAAAGGATTTACTCGTCTTTGCAAGGTTAAAGAAGTCAGATTTTAAGGAAAAAAAAAAAACAGGTAAAAGAGCAAAGAAGTAACAAGAAGGCAAGAGATTTGGATTTCTGAACATTTTACATTCTGTTATCACTTTTGGACAATTTCATTGTATGCATGATAATTTTTGGTGGGAAGAAGAGCAGCTATTGCGATCAGTACTCCACATTGGGAGCAGTAAAACCCATCATAGGCCTAGACTTTGTGATTAACCTCTGGCAGGGTTTGGGCGTTCCATATGAGCAAAAATGGACTAATCACCTTTTCTGGGCCCCTTTGTTTCTTGGTTAACACAGTTGCTATTTTGACCGCAAATCTGACCTGAAGTGTAAAGTAATACATTTCCATATTTCATTTCAGGATTGTTTCTGTTTCATTGAGCCTGAGGTTCTAGAAACTGAAAGGAATCTTTGCAGTTTAACACATTCTAATATGACAAAAACAAGCTGAAGCAAACCTAGAAAAGTTATCAGAAAAAAAAAAAATTCTATAGCACCTGAATGAAACAGTATTGTGTGAGGGCCGTATCACACCCTCAGCTAAGATTAATTGCTAAAGTTCTGTATTAAGCTAAATCTGCTAAGTCTTTAGAATTCAGCCATGCTGGAAGCTTTCCTAGGCTTACTAAAATTCGGAACATTTTGTCCAGACTTGCACCGCATACATTGTAAAACCTGGAATTAATTCTTCAAAAACCTGCCTACTGCATTTGTTCTAAAGCCTGGTTTAACAAAGGAGAAAGGAACGTGCGTGTCCCCAGTGACAGCTAAATCCCTGAAAATGAAAGAAAAGGATGAGACATATTAGAGAGGGAGGGAAGTACATAATTAGCTGTTCTCTGAATTATCCTAAGTGAAGTGATCAGAACCAGAAGCCCATTGTGTACCACTTCACAGTTAACCCAAGCAGGTGCACATCTGTGTCGTGCTGTCTCGCAGCGACAGCTTGGCCTTTGGGACAGTGTCGAGCTGTGGCAACAGAGGGGCCTGAGTGTCCCTGCCTTTACCTAAAAGTGCAGCAGCAAGTTCTCATGTGAACTTTTTGTTTGACAGTAGAAATGGCATTTCTTTTGAATGAGTTGTTTTCTTTTAAGAAAATCCTGTAAGAGCTCAAAAAGACCAGAATACTACATAAACTTGCCATGGGTGGCATCTGCACAGGATCCTGGTGTTGCTCCAGGATCAAAAAGGCCTGTTGATGTCTTGCAACTCAGGATTCCCATTGTCTGAAGGGGTGTAAAATCATCTATGCTATTCTCTCTTTCTTTATACATTATCTGCCTTTGGGATGGTCAGACTCACTTCAGATAGGTAAGAAGATGCCAACATTTCTCAGTTCCACACAGAAATATTTATTCTTTTACTAAAACTAAATCTCAAGTTTTGCTTTGTCCAAGAAAAACTTTATATGAAGCTCTTCATTAAAATCTCATTCACTGAAAGATTGATATTAACTCCATTGAGAAAGATACTGTACACACTATCAGTTTCCAGAAGTGTTTGAGTTAGACCTGCCCTCTTTCCTTGCTTTCATTTCTTTTGTTAGACAAGTGGAGAAGGAAGGAGGTGGACAGCCTGTGTCTCTACTGCTTGTGAATGATCAGACACGTTTTACATCTGATTGCTTACAGGACCTCGCTCCCCACTTCTTTCCCAGTGACTCTGTAACTTCAGGCCTATGCCTCTCCTGCACCAGGGCCAAATTATCCATTTTTGAAAAGTGCTGATAGAAGACACGATCTTTTAATATTTGTGAACCTTCTATACATGCCTGCAGCAGTGAACCTGAATATACATTGCATCAGTGCATCAGTCCCCAAGTTATAAAGTAGCTTCTTCTTGAGGAATCCTCAGTACCAGCTCATTTCTGTCTCAGGCTTGCCATTCCAAGATCTGCAGCAGTTTTTCTCCCACCAGATTTCTTTTAAATAACTTTCAGTTTAATCTGGTGCTATCACTTTGGCATGCTGAATACTTTTTTTTTCCCAAATGAAAAACATGTTCAAGCTTCATAGACTATGCTTGCTTAGGCTGCCAGTAAACTACTTCATACCACATCTTTTTGATGAACCCAGATAAGAAACTGTGTCAAAAGAGACAGCTATTTGCTAACAATCAGTCAGCAATCAAGCATGGTATGCAGAGACTTTGTACATAAAGTAAGAAGGCATTGTCAATGTCCTGAATAAATTACAGTATAAGCACAGAGATAAAGCAATGTTAATGAAAACAGCAGCTTCTTCCTTGATGGCAGAGGAGGAACAGCCAAAATATTTCAGGTGCAGCACAAACATAATGGATACTAAAATTTTACTTAAGTGTAGAGAGACTACCACTGAATGAGGACATTATAAAGATATGTTTACCTGCATGCAGTTCTGTTTGATCATTATTCATCAGGATTGTTTCTATCTTAGTAAAACCGAATGTTAGCAACTGAAAATAGATGATGAAGATGTAAAGATGCGTAATACAAATTACAAGATAGGTTAACACCAGTGAGAAAAGAAGGAAAAGGAGACAAAGGCATTAGAGCAAGGAAGAAAGAGCCAACGCAGCACGACAGGCTCATTAAATTAGCTTAGGTCTAAGAGCTAGTAAAAGGAAGGGAAAACAATATTTCATATCCAGGTAGATTAGCAGGGATATCTTTTCAGTTATTTGGACCCATCTGTTTATTCTGTTTCTGATACAGGTATTTGTTACCTGGAGGGTTTTTTTAACAGTCACTTAAAATTTGCAACAGCTGAACTGGCTATTATAGAATAATGAGTGTGCTGTGCTACTCCTAGTCAACTGGGTCAAAATCTTGCTGCAAGCCTGAAGGATGCAAAATATTTTGGAAAAAACCCCCACACCTGCAATATTTGAAACAGACAGGAGATATCTGCATCAGGAAATTGGAGGAATTACACGAGGCTCAAAAACATCCTTCTGCTACTTGACAAGTAATAAAACTTTCCTCTTTAAACTGAATATAAAGCATCAGTAACATGCTGACTACTAGCAAAATGTGTCACTGTGATATGAAAATCAGAAAGTGCCTTCAGTAGGGGGTTCTGGCTCAGGCTATACCAAGCAGTGTGTTGCGGTGATGAAGTTTAAAGCACTGCTGCCATCTGCAGGGGTTTATTCTCGATGTAATTTCAAACTTTGTGAGCCTCTGGGAATCTAAATACTTTCTGAAAATTTCCTCATGCAGCATTGCACTGTGGTCAGTATGTCGGACTCTGTCATGATTGCTTTTGTGTTTATATCACCCTTGCTTAGACTCAAAAAGTCCTAATACATCCAAGATTAAACTTCAAATAAGTCAAAAGTACATTTGGTCTACACTTGGCAATTTCATTACAATTGCCCGTTTTTAGACTGTACCCTTCCTGTGACCTTATTTTTAGTACTACAAAATATATTATTAGCCTAGTATGAAACATTGCAAACCTGATCAACAGTGAATTTATTTGAATTTATGCTTTATAAAAAGAGGTGTGATTGCCTCTTAACATTGAACAATTCTGCCCTCAGCTCAATGCTGGTCTTATATGTGCTCATGCACTTGTATCCTGACTGGATCCTTTAAAGATAGCACATTATATAACAATGAATGAAAGAAGAATCCATATAGGGAAGGAAAAAATATTTCCTAGAGTAGACAACTAAATATTTGGTGCAGACAGAGGCTGAAGTAGCCAGTCTCAGTCCAACTGTTACTGGTGGTGTATGGGACTATCCTCATGTAGACTGCGCAGAAAGAAATTAAGAATGCTGGCTAGAAAGAATTAGGGATGTGGTCATGTAAAGACAGAAGGACAGAAATGCATTAAGCTAGAATGATATACAGGACTGAATTGTAGGGCAGTAAATGGGAGAAAATGGGAGTATTTAGTGCTAGTGTAACATGTAAATTGCTCATGAAGTTGTATGTAAACACTTAGAAAACTAGAACAAGATGAAGAACTGTTCTGCTCACACAAGCCACTAGGCTGGGTCTGATGTGTGGAACAACAGTTTCACTAAACCCTGTATCAGATCCATTTACTGACTGTGAACTAAAGACACTGGATGTCATTAAGTCCTCGAAGCCCTGGGATTACAGGGTTCTGTACATTTTGTTTGTCAGAAAAATAGAATAGAATATTTCAGTTGAAAAGGACTTACAGTGACCATCTAGACAACTGCCTGACAAGTTCAGGGCTGTTGTTAAAGCATGTTGTTAAGGACATTGTCCAAATGCCCCTTCAACACTGATGGGATTGGGGTGTCAACCAAGCCTGTTCTAGTATTTGACCACCCTCTCAATAAAGAAATGCTTTCTGATTGTCATGGTTCTGACCTAATCAAAAAAGATTGATGATGTCCCCCTCTCCCCGCTTTATAGAAAAAGAGAGGAGAGGAAGAGATTCAAGAGTTTAGAAAAAAACCTAAATTACATTGATGAAATATAAATAGTAATAAGAAAATTTAGAAAACAGGGGAAAAAAAGTATACAGTTTATATAAAACCGTATCAAGCTCCCAGGATGACAACCATGTCACCAGCAGGCTTCAGGAAAAGTCCCAGACTGGACTCAGTGATCGACAGGAGCTGGATTCCAGATCTGGAGTCAGGAACACTCAGATCGGGATCTGAGGCAGGCGAACAGGCAGGGTCCTCCTTGGACATCGGTCATCAAAGAAATAGAGTTGATCCTTTGATCCCTCAGCTTTTATACAGAGCATGATGCGGATGGGATGGAATACCCCTGTTGGTCAGTTTTGGGTCACCTGTCCTGTCCATTCCTCCTTGCAGGTGGGACCCCTTTACTCTTTTCCGTTTCCAACACTCCAACGGGGCAAATGATTAAAATTACCTGACCTTGGTTGTTCTATCAATAAGTATAAACAAAGGCCTCTCTGCATACCACTCCTCGGTATAATCAGGTCTTATCACTGTAAGATGAAACAGCTCTGAACAATGTGCTGTTAATTTCAGAGTTTAGTTAGTTAGAAGAGGCCTAGCTAAGAAAGTAAAATTGTAAAACAGAAAAATGGTTCATTTTACCTCAAACCAGGACACTGATGTACAGTCTATAATGTCCCTGGCACAGCTTTGAACCATTCCTATGCATCCTGTCACTAGGTAACAAGTAGAAGAGCTCTGCACCTCCCTCTCCCCCTCCTCAGGGAGCTGTAGAGGCCAGTAACATCACCCCTCAGCCTCCTTTTCTTCACACTAGACAAGCCCAAAGTCCACAGCCTCATAGGACATTCCTTCTGGCCTTTTCACCAGCTTTAGTGCCCTCTTCTGGACACATTCGAGGACCTTCGCATCCTTCTTAAATTGTGGGGCCAGGAACTGCACCCAGTTCTCAAGGTGAGGCCACACCATTTCTGAATACAGCAGGATAATCACCTCTCTTGACCAGGTGGTGATGCTGTTTGATGCACCCGAGAATGTATTTTGCCCTCTTGGCTTGCAGGGCTCACTGCTGACTTGTATTGAGCCTGCTGTCGACAGCACCCAGATTCCTTTCTGCAGGGCTGCTCTCCAGCCACTCCTATCTCAATTTATATTTGTACTTGCTGTTACTCCATCCTGGATGCAGAATCCAACATTTGGACTTGTTAAATTTCATCCCATTGATCATAGCCCATCTAGATCCCCCTACAAGGTCCCTTGTCCCTTAAGACAGTCAACAGCACCTCCTACTTTGGTATCATCAGCAAACTTGCTAATGGTGCCTTCAACTCCTTCATCCAGATCATTGATAAGTATATTGAACAGAACTGGCCCTGGAACTGAAAAATTGAGGAACAGCACTGGCGACCAGTCACCAGCCAGATGTAGCCCCATTTACTAAACCCTTTGAGCTCTTACCTTTGGCCAGTTCTTTGGCCATCACACCACGGACCTGCTCATCCTACAGTTGGACAACTTGTCCAGAAGGATGCTGTGAGAGACAGTACCAAATACCTTACTAAAATCCAGAAAAATTACATCCACTGCCTTCCTTTTATCCACTAGTAGGGCAATCTTATCACAGAAGTATATTTTCTGAACAACTAGTTAAACCTCACAGCACCTTGCAATGGAGGAAATATAGAATATACAGCTAGGGCAAAAAAGTCATGCTAGGCACATGCATGGCACAGTCATGCTAGGGCTAAATGCCTAAATATCACAGCTTGAATTTGCATTTATCTTAGTAAGTGTTAAGTATGTGTTTAACTGTCACTGACTTGAAAGGAACCAGAAAACAATCTTTAGAAAATAATTTCTATTAAACCACATAAAATATATACATAAACGCCTAATTTTAAGCAATGTATTCCTAGATTAAAGGGGAGGTTGACTGTCATCTTTAGAAAGTATATGGAAAAATCTTGTATCTTGGGGTACCTTTAATCAAAATATCCCAAAGTGGTATCACTGGATAAACAGACTTCACTGGAATGAAGATATCTGCAGTGTACTGTGACAAATCCTTCCCAGCCTACAAGAACTTTTCAAAATAGTCTAGAAGATGAAGTGAAGGAAGAAGACTGTACTGAACTGAAACTGCTGAAACTGCAGGGAAAATCTGGGTCAGCAAAATGCAATTACTAGAGCTGAGTAAGCAATGGAGAAAAATCCACTAGGATTCATTAGAATTTAAAAAAAAAAAAAAAAACCTTACTTTAACATGCAAAAATAAATTTAAATGTGAAAGCTTAAATAGACCCCAAATATATGTTTGAATATGATTATTCACACTTTATATTCTAAATGGGAAATGTGAGGGTAAGCTGCATAAGTCACAATTACAATGCAGAAACTGTACTGCTTAGGCACTGAATTAACACTGTAATTTGAATCATGAATATCCACAACAAATTCTTTATAAAATATTCATACAGGGAAAACATTTTCCAAACATATTTACAGACTCAGGCAATAAAGTTATGTAGGAATTTTCTGAGCATTTTGTGAACAAAAGAAAGAAAATAATGTTCTGAATAAATTCTTCATAAGCAATAGCCTCGTATTTTGGGATTATTGACTAGATTAGCAAGAATATAAAAAAACGTAATGGAACTGAGTATCAACAATGTATTATACAATTGATTTAAATGGAAATGTGTGGATTTTAAAGTTCCTGTAACTTGCAAGTCCATTCCATTTTACACACTTGACTAAGACCCATGGCTAGTGCACTGGGATAGCCTTGGTCTAAATACTATTCCCAGGACAGAAGAACTGTATATCCTGCAAGGAAGGGGATGGTTTTTCTGTTTTGAAAACCACTTGAACATTGTTATCACTATTGAAATAAATTTTCCCACAGGGTAGTTTAGATTGTGTGAAATCTAGGTATAGACCACCCTAAGAGAAAATGGTGCAGTCAGGTGCAGACTTTAGACCTACACAAACTAAGAATACATTTGGTTTTCAAAAGTATTTATCGGTAGTTATATACAGCATAAAAGACTTTGAGGTAATACCAATGAGTTTAAATAGTCTGTCACTCCTCTTTCATTTACTTTACCTTTTATAAAGATTTCCCCTCAAACCAAACAATGCTGTTTCCCATTTTTCAAGGCTGTCTAGTATGTCATGTACATAGACAACACACACAAGTGCTAGAAAAAATATTACTAGCAGTTAGAGACTCTGGAACACTTTGAACTGGAGTGTTGCCCATCAGCTGAAGTCTGTGTATTACATAGCTACAAAAAACAATTCCAGATTTGAGTTAAAGACTGCACATATTTTGGCTAAAAATAATAATCATGTCTTCTTCTGGAATGAAGTCAAAAAGGAGCCTGAATCTTGCTGTATCAAACATGCTTAGTGTTATATCTGTCAAAGTATCTTGACAACTATTGTGAAAAGAGTCAGGATTAAAAGCAGAACAAATTTAATTGCTACATAATTATTTTTTTTTTGGAAGATATCAGTGATTTTACTGCTGGTGAAAACTAAAACCAGACTTCATTCAGAAAGGTCTACTTGAACAACTCTCTCTTGAACAACTGCATTTCTACCAACAGCCCTTTTAGTTTCAAGAGCTTAAAAAGATTACATTTGGCAGCTTTAATGTAACCACAGCATCCATTCATTCTCTCTTTGGGGAATTCTACATTGCACTTCCTGTGAACGAGTTATATTTCAGATTCTAATAATATATCTCAAGCTTCACCTGTAATACCTTACACAATTCAGGCTGCAGGGTCTCATACAGCTTTACATGTTCATGTAAACAGCTTCTCCTTTCTCCTCATACCTAATATAATCCTGAGCTTGGAGTCAAAATGAGATGTTGCATGTGGATTTCCACAAACCAAGTCCATCAGCTACTCCCAACTTAATGCTTCTGCTCCACAGGCCTACATCCTCATCCCACTTTACTTGAAACAGTAGCTTACAACTGTGATAAATTACATCTGAGTATGTTAGGAAATCTAATTAGCAACATTCTTATGTCCATTCAACAGGTGGATCTACACAAACTAGAGAAGGCAAAGTATAAGACAATGCAGAACCGTTGAGAAGCTGAGGGCTTTGAGCTAGCTTTGTACTGTTTTCTGCTAGAAAATTATTTCTAAATTTCCATACTAAGATGATCATACACCTTCCTAACAGAGAAGCTTCTCCAAGACTTCCATATACAAGAAGAACAGTTAAGTATATTGCAAATGGAAGCTTAAAGGCAATAGAAAATAATTATAAACATGAATCTCCTTGCACGTTTCCTTCAATTATATTTCTTTCCATTTAAATGGATTATGCACAGGCAAGTATGGCTGGATTCAATCATTACAACCTGATAACAGAATGATGTAAAAGGAAATAGCTATGGATTAAAAGCATCAGAAGAGGTGCTGTAGAAGACAACTGTATAATAGAAGTAGACATCATGCAGATACATCAAGTCAAAGGACTGGGGCAAAAAAAAGCAAAACCTTCTTCCATCAAGTGGCTTGACATACAAGAGTCAAAACAAATAAGATTGATGGGCACACAAAATGCCAGCAGGACAAGGTGGCAGCAAAATCACGGATGAAACAGTCACAGCCTGTTGATGTTCACATATTAACTCTTCATTCAGATATAACACTCAGCTGTCATAAAAAATAACTCCTATGATATAGTTACTGCCTAAAACAGCTACCTAAGCATTCTCCTAACTTTTAAGAACTTTTTTTTAGCAGATGGGTTTTTTCTTTTTTTTTGGGTTTTTTCTTTTTTTTTTTTTTTTCCTCTGAGCATTCAAAGCCGTGGAAAAGGCAGACCAGAAGTTACCACCTTCCTAGAAAGCAAACAAAAATTTATTCTTCATATAAAATAATAATGTGAAGGTAAGTGTAAAGAAATTTCCCTTCTCAACACAGGAAGCCTGTGAGTCAATAGAAGAACTTCCCCTTGATGGCCAACCTAGAATTCTTTCAGATGTATCAGTATCACACGCATCAGTATGCACCACAAGAAAAATTCAAGATTATAGAGAAAGTGGAGCATAACCTCAAATGAAAATATAATCTATATATGTAGAATTGATTTTAACTTTTGCTATGAAATCCAGATTGTTCCAAATCTCTTTTTATTTAGTGTTCCAAACTGGAACTGTCTACAGAATGTTTTTATCCCTTGGACAGTTAGATAGATTTAGAATAGTGTTTGTTCTTTTCTGGCTCAGTTATAAAAGACTTATTGAAAAGTTAGCATTTGGTCTACAATACAAACCTTTTTTATATGTAGAAATAGTCTGCATATTGATGCACTGCATTTCCACAAAGCAGTATTTCATTCTCCCCCTTCAAGCACAGTGTCTTAACCCAAGGGGCAGCTGGTTAAGAAAGATTGGTTTTCATAAGGTAGTGCCTCCCACAGAAGCTAGTTGCCTGAAAAAAGGGGGAAAAAAAAAAGGAACAAAAGAAAAAGCTTAATCGTGTAATGAAGACATTAACTTAAACAACTGAAGGGAAAGTAAAATTGTAAATAGTGCTCCTGGTGTTCCCCTGTTGCTGTTGCAGAAAGGGCTGTGGAAAGGCCAGGGGGAATCTAGTCAAGGCTGATGCCTTTGCTCTGGGGGTCCTGCATGTGCTTGAGGCCTAATCTGAACACAGCTCTCTCTGTGTCCTGTGGCCAGCTCAAGGGACCCTTTTTCTGGTCATGTTCAGGCACCCAGGCCAACCTGCATCTTGGCCAGCCCAACCTGTGGCTGTGTGTTCCCTTAGGGCATTAGCTTCACTGCCTGAATGGGTATAGGTGGCACAGGAGGGTCAGAACCTCTGTGCGTGCATCTCCCCGCTCTATGGAGACCCCATGGAGAGTTCAGTGGGACGGGATTTTGGTGGATGAACCAGGACAAGCAGTGGGCTGGGTGAAGAGCTCCAGGACAGAGGATATAGGTAAGGGATCCCATGCTCCCTGCATTGTCACTACCAGCATGGGCAGCACAGTAAGGATAGTGCAAGACCCCTGCATGTGCATCAGGGTTCTGAACACAAAGATCTCAATGGGGGGACTTGGGTTTCAGGTGAGAGTATAGTTGTCCCAAGTCTGCATAGTGCCTAGTGAAGAAGAGTTTAGAGCAGGAGTAGGAACCACCACTGAAATAAGCATGGGAACTACCTTGTGCCTCCCCTTAGAAGAGCCTCTTCTGTTCAGACATGTTTGTCATTGCTGGAAGGATATGTGTGTTTTCCTTCTGGGGTAACAGGAAAGAGGAAAGAGGAATGGCACATTTCATAGCTGAAAACTTATTGGCGTGTGATGAAGGACCTTCCACCGTCAAGTCATCTGTGGTGTTGCCTGAATGCAGAATAGATCCCATGGTCATGCCATAAACAATGCATTCCTCCACGATCCTTCTGGGTGCAGTGTCATGGGAATGATGTCCTTTGTTATCAATACAGGCTGTTCTTGTAACCCTTGTTCATCTGCTTTTTCCAGTGCTTTCTCACACATGCACATTTCTATCCCTACAGCATTCCTACCAATCTTCATATTTCTGTTAAGAATTTCTCCACGAGGACTGGCCTGGCTGGATTGCTGTGGATGTAGTTTGGGAGAAGAGCTGGTGTCCTAAAAGAGATGTTCTGCCGCATCCCTGGGAGATGTTGTATATATGAAGTTTTCCATAAGCCCAACCCAGCACCAGTAGCAGAAGTCCCAGCTTCACTCCTCTGGGGCAGCACCCCAGAAATAAAAACCTGCAGGGGAGCCTCAATACTCCTGGTGCTCTGTCCTGCTGAAATAGCCTCCAGACTAGGATTGCTTGAGGGAGATGCCCAGTACTGTCCAAGAAGAGACTGTGTACGCGGCTGGACAGAAGCCTGGGACAATCCCAGCTGTGATTTATGACACTGCTGATGTACTCCCATGTCCAGTAGGCATTTTCTTTGGCAAGGTGGTGTCTCTGAAGATGATGTTCCTGCATTATCTGATATTTCTTCTGGAGATAACTGATGAAGAGGATGCAGACAAGATCATGTGCATGTGTGTGTCTGTCTGTCAGTGTTTGAAACCACAATTGAACCCACTCAGTAGTACTCTCACAAAGCCATTCCTAGACTGAGACTCTCACTGGTGGTCCTGCTGCCCTGTCGGAGCTCAGTGCATGTCCCTGAAGCTGGACAGAAACCCCCACCTACTTAAGAGGAAGGCTTGTCCTATAGGGCAATAGGTGGAGGTATGATCCCTCTGAGCAGGGTGGCTTCTGTCCTCAGGCTGAAACTGAGGTGGTAGACATTTATGGTCACAGTAAGGAGATGTGAAACTCCTCAGACTAGAAAGCATTTCCAGACACAGACAGATAGACTGCCTAGTACTGATGTCCCTGTACACCCTAGCTGATGGCCCTATCCCTCCTTCAAGGACAAAAACCTAAANGAACCCAGGCAAAGTGGAATCAATTGGTGACTGCCCTGGGCTGCTAGTGCCTGCGGAGAGCTACCCTGTGGCAACTGAGTGGTCACATTCTCAGCCTTAGCCTTGGCCTGAGTCTTAGTGACCAGTTTTAGCCCTGTGCAACAGGGATCAGACCAGCTCCACATGTGCCCTAGACTCTGCTGGTTGCCTGCCTCTTGGCAGCGAAGTGGCTCCTCCTCCAGTGGAAATAGCAGAGGAAACTGCAGGGTCTTACCATCCACTGGATTTCTTTTTTCTTGACAGAGATTACCTTAATTTCCCTTAGAAAGAAAACCTCTTGATGATTTTAGCAATACATAGTTGCTCACAGCTTTTTTAAATTCTCAGTCATTGGCAACAGTATTTCAGAGCTTTTTTCCACAAAGCTTGTCTACTGAAATCCCTATCCCTCCTTCAAGGACAAAAACCTAAACCACCTGAAACTGCCTTTTTATCACCCTGTGGAACACCTTAATCCCGCCTGAAATTCCTCTCCAAAAAAAAGGGCTAGGATGTTGGTCCTCACCAATCCACCAGTAGGTTCTGGCTTTGCAGTATTACTTTCTCCATTTTGTTTTGTAGGGACACAGGAATCACAACTGTCCAATATTTTTTCTAGAACTGCATTTTTAACAGTATTTCAGAATGACTATTCCTTTTATGATGTGCTGATAGCAATACTTGACTGCTGAGAGTGACTAGAACAATGTCTCAGAATTTGAATCCATTTCACAGTGTCTGAAGAATGAAATGTCTCTTCTAAAACAGACTCAAATTGTTGTGTTCAGAGGCTTTTGCACAGCCACTGTGGATAAATAAGCAGTCTTAAATGGAATTAAAGTTTCTCTACCATCAAGAAGTAACTGATTATTCATCAAATGGTATAAATACCAGGGCTTTGAGGAAGTTCTTGCAAATTAAGTCTTTTTGATGCCTCCTTTAACAAAAGAAAATAATAATTTGTCATCTGTTGTGTGAATTTTACTGATACTGGAATTAATTTGCCACATTCTTTTTAGAACTGCATTTCTACTAGAAAAATTCCAAGGCTCCTAGTGTTACAGGGCAAGTATGTGAAAAGCACTTGTTTTTTTCAGGCAAGTATCAAATACCCACGTTAGTCATATGTTTGACTATCTGTCTATGCTACAAGAGTAAAATAGCCAGCTATTTTGTTCTCAGATCTGTTATAGGCTTGTCTTGGTCAAGGGGATGTCTTAAGGGATGATGATTAAAAGTGTGATTTCAGGCAAAGGCTGTGAAATCAACCCTTCAGGAGCTCTGCCACTCTTCCAGCTCTCTCTCTCCTCCTTATGATATCAGAAGAGGAGAGTTTAGCTTCTTACCTGACAAAAAAAAAATTTCTTCGCTGAAGAACTGAAGATGTGCATGAATTGTGGCAGCATTATCTAATCCACCTCTTGTCCTGTGATAGGCTTAACTGTATCTGTGGATGAAAAATGACTTCTGCATAGAGGAGTACCCTTAGCTGTCCCCTGCCTACCAGAACTCTACAAGGAAAGCTGCAATAGGAAGTACCAGTCCTTTACTGGCAACTGTTTTGTCTTGTCCATCTTTCTTGTGATTTAAGGATATAACAGGATTATTGATGGAGTGTCCTGGTTTGAGTGACACAATATTAATTAAAAGGCAAATCCTTGTCTCTTCTGATTGCCCTTCCTGGAAGGGGAGGGATCATCAGGTGGAGACCAATTGTCTAAATGACAATAAGTTGTTGTAGGTTCTTCCAAACCATAACAGGGAGACGTCATGTTTGGAAGCTTGAATGTTAGGCTGGGAAAAGAATCTGTGTCTAAGACCTTTTCATGGTCAGGTCTATCAAGATCATAAAATAAATTTGTGAAGTTTGAAGCTGGTATCTTCAGCCAAGTAACTGAACCTATAATGATGTCAGTGATATACCTAAGAGATACCTCTATGGCTGAATGAAGGAGACTAAGAAGTAAGGCCACATTGATAGTGCATACAGCTGGAAGAGACTACTGGAAAATAGGAATGGAAACTTTTTTTATGAAGCTTTTTATTCAATTGTTAAATAGGAAGAGGTAATAACTTAACTGTGCAGACAAAAGGAGGAGCATACCGAATGTATAGAATTCATAAACTTGTATGGCTTGGGGAATAAACTTTCTTAGGAAGATGGAAACTTTGGTCCTTAATAGAATTAAATTTCATATTGATCCAAGCCAGGACAGGAGCAAAGTAGGAAACACATAATTTCAATGTTCACAGGATACGTTCTTCTTCATTAAGTCAGTTGTGGATTCGAGCTTTTCTTTGGGTCCTCTCTGAAAGGGAAATGAGAGAATATTTAGCTTTCAGAGCTCTCTGAAGAAACTGTAGTACCTCTAAAATATGTAAATGTTAAATCACATTTTATCTGACAGCTAGGATTTTTTTATAGTTGGTGACACATCAACATCAAAGTGATGCGGGGAGTTGTCTTATTATTCATTCCTGCCACAGCTACAATGGCCAGAAAGGGACTACATAGACACAATGCAAAATTGCTGTTTTGGTTGGGGCATACAGTTAAGCTACTGCATTTCAATGGATTTCTGCAAACTCTGCGTACTTTTTCTTATCCTATGGCTAATACAAGGTCATTTGATACAGCTGATCTTTCTTCCATGCTAAGGCAAGCTGCACTACTGTACAGTTGCTGTAGGTCACAGATATGCACAAGGGCATTTCTATATTCCAGCTGATACATGCTATCTTGGAAGCCTGTGGTAACTTAATTGTATATTTGTAGCCTTAATTCTTAATCAAATTGGACTGGAAAAAATGTGGTTTATCGGGGTACATTCCAGGGATCCTGACCATGGAAATGCTGCCTCTCTTCTTGCTGTGGAGCTGGGTGACAGATCTGTCTCGATTTGTGATTACAAATGGCATCTTTTTCAGAGAAGCAATATATTTAAATACTGCATTATGATTTATTCTTTTTCTGCTGTGGTAGTAACACTAGCAGTAACATTGAATTAACTTCACCATTAATGGCACTTGCTTTGGAATGGCATCTATCTGAGAGGCAAGGCAAACAGGGAATCACCTGGCTACCAACACCTGTCCTGAGCGGGGCCCCATCTGCCTGCATGGATAAATGGTATCAGACTAGAACTGATCTATTGTATCAAAAGTAAAGTGGGAAGTGGTGGCTCTTGTAGAGAGTAGTTCCTCAAACAATGTTTTTCCTCTGTGAAGAGGAAGGTTAATTTGACACAGATTGTTTTTCATTGCCGTTGTCCTTGTTCTCAGACTTACCAGAAGTAAAGATGGCTTGAAAACCAGAAGCTGTACCAGCACCATCTGTGACAAACTCCACGAGCATAAGATTACTGGAAGCAACTACGTCATCAGGTAACTTTGAACCACAGGTCTTGTCCATTAGAACTGCAGAAGACTTGCTAGATCCATCATAAACTTTAACATAATCACCCTGACAGCCTCTGGTTGTCTGCAGCTCAAAGGCTTGAAAGTGCAGGGTTATCTGTAAGAGAGGAGAAAACCAGCCTTTAATATACATATATGTGACTTCTTTCATGGAGTGTCCTTTAAAATAGACAGAATCTAAGCTGTAGCCAAGCCCAAACTGGAACTGTTCACCCACTCTTGACTCTCATCCCCTGACGTTGCAGGGTTTAGACCTACTGGGCCTGTGACCAAGTGCTCCTGTTCTCAGACTGCTTTGTCTTGATTTTGCAAACCTCAGCATACGGAGGTTTTTCAAAATCACAACTCTGCAATTGTTGTTGCCAATACTTGGTTTAAGGACACAAAGAAGAGGTAGAGACTAGTCTGAAATGTCTCCCATGGAAAAGATCTTAGCTGACAACTGGTATACAGACAAAGCACAAAATACTTAACATAGAAAGAATTAAGTTCAGCCATATTCCAAGACCATTATTAACCTGTGATTACCTTTCTGGATCGTGTTCGGATGAGCCAGACACAGTTGGTGTTATCTGAGTAATTTCTTGGGTAGTTGGCAGATGTCAGGGATCCAAAGGCTGCATCGAGAATAGTGCTGCATCGACCTGAGAAAGAAACAATGGTAGCTTCAGCAGCAGGTTTGCAGAAGCTTCCACTCATTTACAATTATAATCTCTTCAGAACAGAATGGTCTTCATTTTCTGATCTGCCACCATTCAGTTCAGAGTCCTAGTATGTCTTGATTAAAAGGAAGAATTATGTTGTCCTAATTTTCACATAATGTGTAAATATCTGCATCAAAATGGAAAGTAAAGTAGTACTTGGAAAAAGCAATGGGTTTAGCTCCATAGTTTAGCAAGGGATCTCTTTCTGCACCTCTATAAGGAATATGAGATCTTTACATTCACTGCAACTGGTGACATTGTTTCCCACTGAGATGGAAGTCAAGTGACATTAGAAGTGTTAAGTGCAAATATGGTGTCTCTGCAATGCTTACATTCTAATCTTATGAGGAATAAATACTTTTGGACTTTGGACTTTTGAATAAATTTCTCTGTGTGGGAGAATTTTTTCTTCCTTTAGCAGAGGTTAAAATTAAGAGTTAAAAATACATAAATATTTAGAATGACAGCTAGGAGCCTAGAAGTGTTTTGGTTTGGCTCAGGTCTTAAATACAAACTGCAATGAGAAACAGAGATTTGTTCTGGCTCTTTGTGGGATTTGTAGTTGTCTCCGGAGCTGTAAGAAACCAGATTACTCCAGTGAAGCATAAAACATGGTATGCAGTTAGGCCAGTTGCACAGTAGCCATTTATGCCAATAGTGAATATGTTTGATTTTATTTGGAAGCAGAAAGGGTTTTCTCACTAATCACAATGTGCCTCCAGCTTCACCTTTGCATCCTTTCCCAGAATAACCCATTAATTTAAGAGAATGGTCTCACAGTCTTTGATGAGAAACTGCTGCCTCTGCAGTGTGCCCAAACATCTCTGTGAAGGATCCAAGTAGACGATGAAAGAATGGCTTTGAGATACTTACTGCAGTTGTAAAGTTTGTTGATTTTGGCCACATCCAAGTTGCTCAGTCCCTGCCTCTGTCCAATATGTACTGATCCATCAGGAATTGGTACAATAGTTGCTTTCCCAGTGGTATTAGTGAATGTATATCTGAAAAAAAAAAAAAAAACCATGAAAAATTCTGTTCTTTAAGTGCAATCCTTTCAGGATTTAATGGCATGCTTTGGAGGGAGAACAAGAACGGTACACAAGTTGTTGTTGGAACTGAGGGCTGTTCAAATAGGTATGATTAAGATGTCCAGCAGTAAAACAGAGTAAATCTCAATTTGTTCTCATTTGCCCTCATTTGCTCCCAAGCTCAGCTGTGAATGGCTCCTTAATGGAAAGCTCAAGGATTATAAACTAATCTTAGGGAGTGGCTTGTCTGAACTATTTCACAGTGGTTTTCTCAGAAGGGGAAATGGGGAAACTGGTAGTTAGGAGGAAGTTATTATAGAATCTAGTACTAATGTAAGATTTGAGTCCCAACAAAAGCAATGCTGTGCTGCTACTTACGGGCCATAGTGCATTACTGAGGAATAGTCATATGGAAGACCCAGGTTATTGGAGTTTTCAAATTTCTTGAAGTCTGGTCTGTCAGCTGTAATATATGATATTGAACTTAGAGTATGCTTTCTATCTACTTCCTTCAGGGAAGAAGGAAGAGCTGGGAACGGTAAGATATATCTATACCGCTTTCTACATTGAGGAGTTCAAAGGTACTTACCCGGACTGATGTAGTCCCACATGATCTTTACATGTTTATCTCTGTCGCTTCGAGAATGTTCATGCAAAAATCCCAGAGCATGGTCCAGTTCATGTTGAATTATTCCTTTCCACATGCAGCCTCCTTTCATCACAGAGACAGTCTGTCCACCTCCTACTTTTCCATAGTTGGACCAGCAGCTGATAGAGGCATTTAACACCAACAGAAGGGACTTATATTGTTAGGCAGGCAAAGGGACAGTACAGAGACCTTTGCTTCACATGCATCTTGTGGGAGTAGCAGATTTCCTTCCTGTCCACTGTGCCAGTCACAGTCTATAGAAGTGCATAACTGATCATAGCATAGAAAACAACAAACTGTATGGTCATGGCTAAAGCTTCCTGGAAGACTTTCATTCATATGGAGGCTCCTGCATTCTGAGTTTCTGTGCACAGTGAATTTAGGTCCCTAGAAATAACTTTGTTTTTTCCAAAATACTGAACACTGTATCAGAGCTGGACCTAAGATAAATAATACTTTCAAGTCGATGGGTGTTGAACAATTGTCTCATAGGCTCTAATTCTGACCTTGACAGCCAACTCTGTGATTCAGGGAACCGTTTATTTCATGAGCTGAAATTGTTTTTCTCTGTGTTCAAGTATGTGTTATACCACACAGAAAACAGGAGCCTAGATATTCTTTCTGCATTAATGGTGCTTTTGCAGAATATGCATCACCTCAGTGTCTTCAATGTGTCCCTGATGTAACTGTTAAGTCTTTGCACTAGCAGGGTATCCAAGGAAGACACCTTGACACTTTGATAAAACATGTTTCTTCACTAAATCCATTCCTCTTTCCTTTCTAAGGTCACACAGAATGAGCATAGTGAAGAAATGAAATACAATGTAGAAATAACTTGTTAACTTATCATTCAACTCACCCATCAGCAGATTTAATGCTAAGGTAGTCACGTTCTGTCTTGCGCTTCACAAAATTAATACAAGTCAGTGTTTCAAATTCTGCCATAGCATCATGAATCCCCTTTATGTTGTTCTCATCTGGAGAAGAAAGGGTTAATTTTGTGAGGGTCACACAAGGACAATGACATATGCCATTGTAATCTCACATGTGCTCAAAATCAGGGTAAATGATGGACAGAAACATTAGCCTGGGCTCTTTCTTGCTTTTTGCTCAGTAACAAATTTCATTTAAGATATTGTTAGCCTGGCACAAGATCCTCTTTATCCAGATATTGGTCCAAATGAATTCAGGTGAGAACCCTTTTTTCTCAGCTACTTGTTTTAAATTGTAGTGGTGATTGTTGATGTATCTTCTGATTTGACACATAGTGACAGCTATGGGAAGCAGTTTTGCTAATGAAAAGTAGACCATTGAAACCACGCTGCAATAGGCGTGGACCTTATAAAGGCAGGGATTCTGGCAGGTACCATTAGAAGGAATGATCATTCTTGTCTCCAAAACCAGATCTAAAACATCACAGACCCATTGATGCAAACTTCTCAAGGGAAAGTGATCTCTTTTCTTTTTCCTGTTCAGGTCCTTGTAATTTTCAATTCATCTGCGCTTGCAAAGAACAAGTAAATCCTTAGAATTTATTTAATCAGCTGGTTTTGTAGCCACTAGAATTAGGTTTCTACTGTAAACTTATTGGATACAATAAATTTAAAAATATAAAAAATTTAAAAAAGAATTATCAAAATCTGCACCCACCATAAGTAGGATCCAAGACATAGGGAACACGAACAATCCCATCGCTGGACTGGGGCCAATTGCAATGGCGGCAGTTGATGGCACTGCGTCTCCTTTGTGGAGCTATGTCACCTTCTTGCAAGTACTGAGAGCTGTCTGTGGTGAGAGAGAGAAGGTGGAAATATCTGAGCCATAGATTTCTGGATGCTTACTGAGCACATTTGGAAAAATGTCCCTCTCTACTCATCCTCCTTGGGGGTATTGGTGGACAGCTGGCTTAATATGAGCCAGCAGTGTGCC
>VZRU01011551.1:434312-487297 GCA_013398155.1 Pedionomus torquatus
TTAGACTGGGTTTTAGGAAGAATTACTTCACTGAGAGAGTGGTCAGGCACTGGAACAGCCTGCCCAGGGAGGTGGTGCAGTCGCCATCCCTGGAGGTATTTAAGAAACGTGTAGATGTGGCACTTCAGGGTATGCTCTAGTGTCCAAGATTGTTGGGTTGGGTGATTTGTTTTGTGGGGTTCTGTTTTTTTGTGGGGTGTATGTGGTGTTGCTTGGGTTTTTTTGTTTGGTTGGTTTTTTTGGGTTTTTTTTTGTGTTATCTGCTTCCCTTCCTTTGCTGCTGTGTCCTTAGCTAAGAGGAGATGTGGGAAGCTCTGACTCTGTAGGAAGGAGGCAAGACATGGAATGACTGAAAGCAGTTGCAGTAGCGAGAAGAATGTTGTTCTTTGGTACTATTTCATCATCCATCCCATGACACTGAATGAATAGCATCAAATGTCTGCCAAGGAAGGTTCTGGGCAAAGGCAGGAGGTGCCAATAAGGAAACCCAAGAGGGCAAGCAAACCAAAAAGAGAAGTGTGTGTTGTCTAGAGACAACTGCAGGAACATTCAGTGTTCAGCAGCAGTAAAGCTGCTTGAATGACTGCAGAAGGGAAAATGTGAGAAAGACAAGCTCACAGAGCAGGAAATATTTGGAAGAATCAAGGAACATGAAGTCTGGAGCCAGGAACATGAACATAGAACTGAACATAGCTTATCTAGGAATCCATACTATAAAGGTGTATGATGACTTAATGCAAGCGATGCTTGCATTCAAAAAAAAGGTAGTTAAATAATAAGGCATGCAAATGTCCAAAGAACGACAAAGATATCAAGAGCTAAACATGAAGCAGCTGCCTGGATAATCCAGTTGCCACCACACCTGGTATCATCCTCAGTATTGACACTATAGGTTTGAGATGCCATGTGGTTAGTATCTGGGTGTTTCTTACATGATGGTGTGTAAGAAGGGAGAAATATTTGTAGAGATTGTGGTAAGATATTGTACCTCCCACATCACTCCCAAAAAGCAACAAAGAGAGACCCATTGTAAGCAGGGCTTTGCTGGCATTACCTTTGTTAACTTTCAGAATTCTGTTAAAAATAACTTCATCCTCGGAGTAAGTCTCTGTAGGTGATGGAGATTCTGCACAGAAATACAAGAGTATCATTTTGTCATTCCGAGGCAAAATACAAACCCTGATTTTTAATCTGGCAAGTTTCCAGGAGCTCACTTAGATTGGGGGGTAGGGGTGTCCTGATGACAGTGATGCATGTAAAACTTACAGAGCCTATTTAGGGACTGGCATAGTGTTCAGTAGTCATGTAGACATTTGTTAAGTGACATGATCTTTTGAACCTCCCAGCTGCAGTTAATTTGGCATTAATCCAGTCCCAAAAGCCATTTTCTTTCAATCTTTCTGTCTCTCCTTTTTTCTATCCCCTCTCCCCCCCTTTTTTTTCCCTCATTCCCCCATAGCAATCATGTCTTAAGGCCTGGACCTTTGGCTCTTGTAAGTCTATGTTGTCCTGCTCAAGTGGCCAAGTTGGTTGCATGGCTCACTCTCTATTGCTCTCAGACAGCATAGTTTTCCTTCTGTGTGAACAGTTCACACTCAAACACCCAACATGAGGCAACAGGAGCAAAAAAGGATGGGGACCAGTCCTGCTGGCTGCTGCTGAACATGCTGACCTCTTGAAAAAACCTTGAAATTGATGAAATAGGAGCTGCATTCCTATTCCACGGGCCAGACTGATGTCCCAGTGTCAGGGACTCCTAGGCCTTACACATAGAATCAGCCAACTCTAAGCTTTATGCAACAAGCCTTGACATCAATAAAAAGTGCAAGCACACAGCCTCTGTGCTTTCTGTAACCTGTGGAAGTGACTTAAGTCAGGACATTATCTAAGCAGAGCTATTTTTAGCACAAGTAACAGCTGAGGTTTTTAGCAAGGCCAAGCAACTGGCCAAAACCAAGAGACTCTGTTTTACATGAAATATTATGGTGAGTGCACCCATTTAAATTTTCTTCATTAAGATTAATTTGTGTTAAGCATGTGTTATTTTCTGGAGTAACTGGGTAGCTGACAATCAGTATATCCTACCAAGCACTTGCATTTAGATGGAATAATACATACCGGATATATTCTCTTGTGTGCTAACCTGCAAGAATAACACATTAGTATTATCTCACTTTTCATATTATAACATAAATATTAAATAATATAACATGCAAAGGCTACCACTTAAATTATTTTTCACCAGTGAAGTCTTGAGCTTTTATATACCATGCCATGTGTAAAAAAGTACCATGGTGTGGTAGATATTCTTCTTTGATATTTTGGCAAATATGGACATCATAGATGCAATCAGCACAGGAGACTCGGGAAATGCAATTTCAAGTGTGCAGTGAATTTCAGAGTAGGAGTGCAAGGCTGATGAAATCGCCAACAAAGTCCTCCAACTATCACCTCATAACACAGTAGTGAAAGACCATGGGACTGCTTCGAGGGAACTGTGGGGCTGGTAGGCAGCCATGGGTTCACGTCTATAGCAAAACAAAAATATTTTCCTTGTCTTGTATGGATAAAAAGCAAGTTTGAGTTTTCTCTATGACCACAGAGAAGGAATTCTTCCTGGAATGTGGGCTATATGTGGGCATTGTGGAGCAGTAAATAGAATAGGGTTGGAAACTGCTCGCTGTTATGCTTATGATCTGATAAGACTTTCCTGCAGAGATGGAGATACGGGTGGAGTACATGAGTCTTGACCTCACTTTGCACAATGCTGAACCCCAAAATGATTAAAAGAGCTGGTTTAGCTGTTCTTACCTCAGTAGGTTCTGTTGCTGTAAAAACAAGAAAGAAAAAGACAAGCAAAAAGGGTAAGTTAGATTTTGAATGCAACTTCACAGTGTTGAACAGTATGGGCCTCCTCAGCCATGGGAATACCTTTGGAGGGTCCCTTTGCTTGGAGGAGAACAGGGTGCACTAACCAATGTATAGACACAGAAATTAAAGTGATGTTTAGACAAACAGCTATGAAAATCCCAAGTATATCTTGCTGAGGGACAGAATCCTGGACATTTACCATGTAAGAAACAACAAAGCATTTTATCTGCTTCTGTGCAGAAAATGACAAAGGAAACTAGGGACAAAATTATACTTTGTCCCTAGATTTCAGTGCAATAGGTGCAAGCTGACCAGCTCAACAGTCCTCTCTGGTTTCACAGTGTCAAAGAGTAAAGTTATAAAATGGAATGAAGGCTATAATTTAGCATAGGGCAAATAATCTCAGCTTCAGTATGTACCTGACAGCAGCTTGGAACCACTCTGAGTCATAAGGTGTTTTTCTATGTCAGTTTCTAGATACATACATGGAAGTGAAAATACAATCTGGTATATAAATTTCAGAGCAGAAATTTCATTATTATAGTACCATAGAAGTTAAGAAATTGCAAGGACCTGCAGAGGTCATCCAGTTTGTCTGCTTTCCCTAAGGCAGAAATGGTTTTATCTATGTTGTTCCCAACCAGTTTGTTTGACCTGTTCTTAAGTATGATGGATATGCTGCAAGCCTTTCTGGCAATCTCTTCCAGTTTGCCAATAATTGCCTTCTTCCTTGTCAAAATATAAAGCCTTTTTTTGGTTTTTTTTTTTTTTTTGAGTTTTTTTTTCCCCTGTTCAACACTGACACAGAGAACACTTACGCAAAAAGGTTTTTTTTTCTAAACCTATCCATGTTCATTAGTATTTTTTCATATTTTTTTTCAGTAGAAGATGTACCAAGTTCCATTATACTTTTTAGCAACTTTCCCTTTTCACAATGGTTACTGTCCAAACATACTGAGGGGTCTTCCTCCTACCCACAAACTACCTATAACCCACAACAGAATTCCTTTTACTGACCCAAAAAGGCTTCAGTCTGTCTTTCCAGACTGTTACTTTGGCTACATGGCAATGGGAATCCACTGTAATGATGGTGGTTTATTATAGAGAAGTTCAGTTAGTTCCCACCAGCAACACCAGAGAGATCCATGGTATACAAAAGAATTCTACAGGGAAGCACACTTCTGAGATGGATTGACTGGATTCAGAATTCATGCACCCAAGAGGCACTAGATTAATTGACAAGTCAAAGTCAGTGGAAATTAGGCTTCAGATTCCTAGGCACATAAAGCTTGCACCCCCTTTTTAAAACCCAAATGAGACATCACAGAAGGCATCTGCCACGTCCTTGATCAAATGAATATCTGGTATGATACAGCTTCCAAAATGATACAGTTCACATTTACTCTGCACTGTAAATATTGAAAGATGACTCAAGAGACACAAAAATTAGTAACAATGATAAACTAAAGCTCATTGTACGTGTTTGTCCCAGTAATCCTGCAACTTTGAGTCCCAGCAGCTGACTACTTGGAACTCAAGCAAGCATATTGCTTGGCTGTCTCTAAGTATACTGAGCGGTAATTTTACAATGTCCCTTTGTTTCCATGCCATAAATGACAGCTCAAAAGAAGAATTGGTCACTTTTCATTAGCCACTTGACTTGCTCTGACTCTGTCAAGCAAATTTTTCCAAGGCCTCTTCCTCTCACACAACACATCACCTCCACCTCACAGTTTCTTGTTGTAGTTAAAGTCTACCTACAGATTTATTTGCTTTGACCTTCTCTGGAGATCTGCAATTACGTCCATCTATTTTGTGAGTTGACAAAAGCTGTTCAGCTAAGCCTGCACTATTTGTAAGCAAAGCTTTCTCTGACACCTTTTCTCTTACTGCTGCACCAAGGTAGGCAAGGAGGTAAATGAGTAGCAGTCCTTTCGTAACACTCAACTTAATAGAAAAGTATCAAAATGTCTTATTAAAATTTTATTTCCAAGCCTGTGAAAGCACATCAAAATTAACCTAACAAACCATACCCCAAAAATATGTGTTAAGCATATCTGTATGAAAACACATCTGCACTCAGCCCAATAACAAATTAGGAAACATGGCCTTATTCAAAAGGCCTGGCAGTCAGTGCTTTCACATGCTTTAAAGCTAAGTCATTCATACACCAACAAAGTGTGTGATACACAGTCAGGAATTAACAGTCATCTTTAAAATACGGTATAAATACTACTTACTTGTTGTGCTGTTTCCATAGTTCTCCTGCAAAACCAATAGGTAAAAGGCATTATTCTTCCATAGCTCATAAATGCAGCAGTAATAGCACCAAAATTAGGCCAAAGGGACAAACTAAATTATTAGATTAGCTTTATATATTCTTATATTGCTAATCTTTTGCTTGCAGGAAATTTATCAAAATGGTTCTCCGCAGCTTCACTCCAGAAAGGTCAAATAGAAGATAGAGCATGGTTGCATGGAAGTTCTCTCACCTGAATAGGGAAGCCCAGAGTTGTGTGAAGGAGAAATGCAGTGAAGACTAGGAACATCTTCAGATCCATTCTCAAGACCGGTGTGTGTCCTTATCTCTGCCCGCCCAGGAGCGCTGCCGCTAGATATACCAGCAGAGCCTGCTCTGCCAGGGCTGAAAAAACCTGCACCAGCCAATGGGGACCTGAGCAGGAAACAAACTTCTTTTGCAGCCTCAACAGCCCGTTTAGCCTCTGGGCATCTCCCAGTGCTGCGCTAGTGCTGTCACTGTGATCTATAGCATCCCTTGTCCTCATACTGCTGTTCATGTAGCTTTCAAGAGCTGGATCAGACTCATGCTTGTGCTGCCGTGCACTTCCTCTGCTTCTTGGGGGATCTTTCCTTAAGTGCTAAGTCTGACTAATACCACCTAGAAAGCCCTTATTCGTAGACAACTTTCCTGAGTACTGTATTGTTGGGATTCAGATGGTAGGTGCTGGATGTCATGGGAAATGCAGAAGGCCAGTGTGTTACTTTGGAACATACAGCACATCACTACTCAGTAAGGTCATGTCTGTGTCTTCCCTGAGAAGATATCTTTCATATTCTCAGTTTATATTTGTATAAGTAGAATTTTTATTTCCTCCTCTGTTTCCTGATGTTTCATAACATCATTAACATTTCCTGTGTTCGATAATGTCTTGCAGGCTGGCAGTTGTAGATACCCTTTGCAACCAACAGTCAGAGAGGGGAAAAAAGCAGCAGCAGAAACAGAACTTACTTTGAGAATGATTAATAGATCTGCTGCTTGCTGGAGTGCCCTTGTCCAGAAGCGGATGGAGGATGCAGTGAGCAGATCCAGCAAGAATTCTTGAACTGGTAGGAGGTAAACCTGCTGCCACTGAGCCTCTTGTCACAGCAACCTCTTGTTGCAGCCTCTTCTTGCAGCAAAGCTCTTGGTGAACCATTTGCTGAAGGCTGATGTAGCTGGGAAATTGTCTGGTCCCTGATACACGCTTGTTCTACATCAGAGTACATTTTACATACACAGAGAAGGAAACTGGATTGTAGAATGTACAGATTTTGTCTCTAGACCATGCCAGTGCTCAGGTACCCTCAGAGTAAGTTTTCAAAACCCATCACACTGTTATTCCTTCTTTCTGTATTGAAGAAGGTGTTCTAGAAGTTATTCATGTTAGAGAGTGGATCAAGAATTAACAGAGGGCTTCCATCTATTATCTCCAAGTCATACCCAGTCAAGGCTAGGAGTTACATGGAAATATAATCTGAATTGCATTGGTGGGGATTACTCTTCATTTAAATGGAGGAAAGTTTGCTGACTATTTTAGAAAGTCCGGACTGACACATCCAGGGATAAACTTTCATACCCCCGCAGGGAGGCAGCATAGGGGAATGCTGCTTTTTTCTTTCTGTCCCTGCTGAACTGTGGCTGAAGTAAGGTATGCCCCAGACATCAGATACTAAAAAGGAGGGTAGTACATGGTCCTTGTCCTCTGGAACAAAAACTAAGCAGGCACTGTCAGTAAATTAAGCCTGCCGACACAGGCAGTTTGTGTGTCCTCTGTTCACATAAATGTTTCCACTAAGCAAAGCGAAGTGCCTTTCTTCATACTTGTGTTTCATAAGGATGAAAATCTTCCTTGTGCTGAAGAAAAGTTGTGCAGCCCTGGTCTGCAGTCCTTGAATGGTTCTATGGGTTTCTCACTCAAAACAGGGGCAAAACAAATGTCTGTGATGTCAGTAACCTCGGTATACCAAAACCATACCAAAAAGACACTGCAAAACCGGGATTGGTATAATCTGCTTCCATTAGGGTTTAGGCAGGAAAAGGAAAGGTGAGACCACTCTCAGGGAAAACCAGTCCAGATCCAGAGATCAGAGATAGTTTAATTTTATTCCCTCAATAAAAGAAAGGTAAAAAGCAAGTTGGGAAGGTTGGCATCTTTGTTGCACATTATTGAGAAAATCCTACAGCCTCCCAAGTGACTAACTGCTTGTTCTCAGGAAAGAGTAAGGATGCTGCACATTTGCTGCTGGACATGCCACTTTCCTGACATATTAAGCAGTTCATCAACCAGATTGCTGTATGCAACCTTTTCCATAAACTAACACCAGCGATGATGGGGAGATTGCTGTTACAATCAAGAATGTGGCTGTAAATGCTACAGCTGGTGAATCGCACCCACCAGAGTGAGGGCGAATGCTGACACTCATGCCTGCTGCCCATTCTGAAGGTCCTGTCAGCTTTGGTTTGTGCCTGATATTCAGATTCAATATTTGGTCATTTTCTGAATTGTGGTATTCATGGAGACAGAATTATCAGCAGTCGTGTTTTCACTACTCAAAAAATTGCCTAATTTGTTTTAGATATTGCAAAAACAGGTCATACTTTTACCAGATGCAATAAAGCTAGTGCCTGTAACACAAAAAGTGCCACAGAAATTGTCTTGAACCTTTAGGAAGTAAACTAGGGTTTGCTGTCTTTGCATGTATGGAAGAAAAGCATGTGGGAAATTTTGTCAGGCTTGAGTTCTCTGTCAGTATATCCCAGTTTCTGGTGGAGAGTAAGGACCACACAGATTTTGGAGATGTGAACAATGATCGGCAGGTGTCCAAAGCCAACAAGAAAATGTCAAGAATTCTTTGGACAGTGTCATGGTCTGCAAGGAGTCTGTCAGCCAAAAGAACACTGCTCCTGAAAGACCACTGCAAAACATGCGAGTTATGCCTGAGGACATACTCTGATTTGCAGACACCCGTGTTCATAACCAGGAAAAAACTTTACAGATGTAGCAATGAAAAAATTTATTTTGCCTTCTGTTGCACATGGAAGTTCACTGTAAAATATACATAGCCAAGAGCAAACCAGCAGATGTATAAAAGTTACCACACTTTTGTGCATACCTTTCAGTTTTTCCTCAGTTGTGTGTTATTTAATCATACGTGTTATACAATTACTATTCTCTTTGGAGTGTTTCATTGTAAGCATCTCCTAAAATATAATGTAAACCATCAAGGCCTAGTTAAAAAAAGAAATAAAGTCTCTGTTATGATTAACTACTAACCCCTATAGCAACTAGTTCGTAATTGCTGTGTAGTATAATGCACATAAGGAAAAAATAACTTCAGGAATTAAGAAAATAGACACTTTAATGTTGAACAGTTTATGGAAGTTATGTGGTAGCTACTGTACCTGATTCATGGTAAGATATTAACAATCTTAAAGGATTAAAATAATCTGGCTTTACCAAAACCAATTATTGATGCAAAGGTATGGTCCACAAGACATAACTGAAAATACTGTGGATTAATACATAAATAAACACCACACAGTTGTGCTTATTGTCTGGGGTTAATGACAAGTCTGAACCAGGAATTTATTATTTTAGACAGAAATGCTCAATATAATTTCTCAGGAATGTCTGCTTTATGCTGCATTTTGATATTTTGTCTGACTTCTATTTGGAGGAGGAATTCTGGTCTCAGTTCAGCTCTAGGCTCATTCATTCTGAACCCCAGTCCTCTGGCCAGGAAGCCTGCTCCCGTGCACTGCTTCTAGTTCAGTGCTTTTTGACTCTCTCACTAATTCCAGGTGTCACAGCACTCTAACACATAGAGTTTGCTTCCTTTTCTGTGGTGTCTTTATTATGACTACTTTTCAGGTACAAATCAGTCCTCACACAATATTTTTCTATGCTGGCTTAAAGGACTTTCAGCCTTTTTGTCTCTCTTATAATTTGACTCTTGGTTTCACAATCACAATTTAATTCCTTCCAAATTACCCATACCTTTTTGGTAATGCAATGATTAGGAGTTGATAACTTCAGTTGACTTTCATGACAGACAGTACGGCACTTTGCTGGTTAAGACTATTATTGAAGAACTGTCAACGTGTAAGTGTTTCATGGGTAACTAGTATAGTCTTCAAATCCCTGTATAGAAAGCTGACATGTGTCATAAAAGACAACTCTAGGTAAGGCAAAGTGTAGTTAGAAGCTGTTTTCCCACACCCAAAAGCATACTTGTTGAATCAATAGACTTACTTGTACTTCATGTCCCTCTCCGTACTTCTTCTTTGGGTCCTACCTCCTAGAGAAGACCTGAAGTTACTCAACATGATTTCTATTCCACTTTCTGTTGTGCTTCCAGTTTCTGAAGGGCTCCTGAGGGATTCTCATGTCCATGCTGACACCATCTGCAGATTCCTTAGCAGAATATTTACATGTTCTCCATAATATTAATGATTAGCTCCAGCTGGAGTCTTAGATCTGGCAGTGTTTCTCTGAGAGAACTCAAACCTAAATACTGAACAGACACTATTGATTAGTAACTTTTCTATTCAGAGAGCCAAAACTAGAAACATCGGTCTTCAGTCTGACATCAATTTAAAAAGGACAATGAAGAAAAGGGGTTTGTTCTTGTAATGTATTATTTTTTACAAAAGAGAACTCTGAATTTAGCATAAAAAACAACACCAAACCAAACCAAAAACTAATAAAGAAACAAATTGGAAAAGTCAAAACATTTTAACTTCTAAAATAAATGTTAAAGCAAAACTGATTTTCATTTCAAAATCAAGGCCAAATTTAACAAAACATAATTTAATAATTAAACTAGCATTTGTAATGATGTATTATCCAGTGATTATTTGGGCTGAGGAAGGAGAATGGAGGTGATGAAGCTGGAACTTTAATTTGGACTACTCTAGTAATGAACTTCTGATTGTCTTGGAAAAAACCCAACAAATTCCTTTCTTTTATCAGGAGAAGCCATCTGATTTGTCTGCTGCCCTTAGGTGAAGAATGAACGGATCAAAGGTTTTACATGATGCTTCCAGCCTGTAGAACAATGTTATGCTGATTGCAAAGGAATCCATGTGATGGGGTAAGGTGCGAGCTGTTGGAGCTGTGCCTGGGGTTATCTCTGGTCCCTCTGCCCTCTGAAGGGAGACATGCCATCACAAGTACAGCACCGGGGAGGTCTCCTGTCTGCCTCTCCTTGTGACGCATTGTGCAATGCCAGCCAGCTCCCCTGCTTGGTTTCTCTGTGAGAAAGGGTCTCCTCTTACCAACTGGTAGCTTTTGGCCACATTAACTCTGCCATGACAGTCACCTTCCTGAACACTTTTTTGGCAATTTAACTAAGGGAGTCGGAACATAGTCTCATGTCTGCTGCTGCAGATAAGTGCATGAGAGCACCACACTGTGTGCTGTATGTGAAAAACATCACATCTCTGCCTTTACGGTACACAGAACTACCTGATAAAAAGTTCATTGGTAAACCTAGTCATTGGCTTTTGCCTGGAACAAATATGCTCCCATACAAGATCATCATCATCACCTAGCCACACTTCACTGACTGTTTTTTTCCTTTTCATAAAAGCTGTCTGTACTGCCTATCTCCATACCTTTCCTTGTTATTCCTTTACTGACTTCCCACCCATCCCCTCTGAGAGATTTTTGAATATTTCAATGAGAGTCTCAAGAAGACAGTTTTGGTCCTACTGTGTTTTTTCTGAATGCATATTCCCTGCTCAGTATGAGCCTTGCTGTGAGTTACACCCATTTACCAGGTCAGCATGTGGCTTTTCTTCCTCTTCTGAGAGAATAATTTGAAGCTCTTCTAAAGTACATAACTCTCATTCCTTCCAGGCAAGTGAGTTTGGGTGAGTTCCGCTGCTGCTTCTGACTTTATCTGGATCCACAGAAAAATACTTTAGGAAAATTAATGCTTAGCCCTTGAAGCCCCTGGCTTGTTTTAAGAAAGCTGCTTTCTGGTCAGACAGTAGTCACTAAATATTAACGTTAGAAATACTACTTGGTAATTAACTTTATTAAATAACAAAGAATCTCCTTGTTGCTCTCAGAACATTTTTCCCAATAGAACAATTGGCTCCAAAGAAAAAACCATTGATCTTTGACGGTTTTGACCACTGTAACCGATGCAGCGTGAGTTCTCAGACATGGCAGGATAGCCACCAAATTTGTTTTGCTTGTCATCTGTTGTGAGAACCTTAGCAAAAACAGCAGGTTTCAGACAGCCAGACTGGGGGCCATGGTCTGGCCCAAGGGCCAAGGGGTCCAGACTGGACCAGCAGGGCCTGCCACCCCCTCAGGTAGGACAGTGATGCTGCAGCAGATCTAGGGACAACAGAGTAAGTGACTGGACTAGCAGGTTTGGTGCAAGGGAGGCTGGAGGAGCACTGGCAGAGTTGCAGCAGGTAGGAGAGGAAGGGTGAGAGGCCAAAGGCTTCCCTGCCCTGTGTTGGCAGAGAGTCCCTGGGATCTGTCACAGGAAAAAAAATCTCTTCATCCTCTTTCAGCTTCTAAGGGCTGCCCATTCCTCAAAGAGCAGAAGGATAAAGCACTGGAGGGGAGCCCAAAGAAGATGGTTAGATTCAAGGATCATCTCAGGATCAACCCAGGAGTAGTGTAACCCAAGAAAGAAGTCAGGCAAAAAAAAAGCCAGAAGGCGTGCATTGATGAACAAGTAGCTCCTGGACAAGCTCAAAAGCAAAAAGGAGGCCTACAGAGGGTGGAAGGAAGGTAGCCTGGAAGGAATACAGAGAAACCATTGGATTGGCAAGGAACCAGATTAGGCAAACTAAAGCCCAAACAGAATTAAATCATAGAATCATAGAATCATAAAATGGTTAGAGTTGGAAGGGACCTTGAAGATCATCGAGTTCCAGCCCCCCTACCATGAACAGGGACATCTCCCACAAGAGCAGGTTGCTCAAAGCCCCATCAAGCCTGGCCTTAAATACTTCCAGGGATGAAAAGGAAACAGGACACCTCTCTGAAAGGAAACAGGAGACCTGGTGCTGTTTAACATCTTTGTCAGAGACAGGGACAGTGGGGTTGAATGCATTCTCAGCAATTTTGCTCATGACACCAAGCTGTGTGGTGCAGTTGACAGTCTGGATGGAAGAGATGACATCCAGAGAGACCTGGACAGACTTGAAATGTTGGTCCATGCAAACCCCATAAAGTTCAACAGGGCCAAGTGCAAGGTCCTGCACCTGGGTCATGGCAGTCTCAAGCATAAATACAGGTTGGGTGGAGAATGGATTGAGATCAGCTCTGAGAAGAACTTCGGGTGTTGGTAGATGAGAAGTTCAACATGAGCCAGCAATATGTGCTGGCAGCCCAGAAAGCCAACCACATCCTGGGCTGCATCCCCAGCAGCGTGGCCAGCAGGGCAAGGGGGAGAATTCTGCCCCTCCACTCCACTCTGGTAAGACCCCATTGCAGTGCTGCCTCCAGCCCTGGGGCCTCAGCACAGGAAAGACATGGACCTGTTGGAATGGGCCCAGAGGAGGCCACAAAGATGATCTGAGGGCTGGAGCACCTCTGCTATGAAGACAGGCTGAGAGAGTTGGGATTGTACAGCCTGGAGAAGAGAAGGCTCCAAGGAAACCTTATAGCCCCTTCCAATCCCTAAAGGGGTTACAGGAGAGACAGAAGGGACTCTCCATCAAGGACTGGAGTGACAGGATGAGGAGTAATGCTTTCAAATTGAAAGTGGAGAAATTTAGATGAGATTTTAGGAAGAAATTCTTCAGTGAGAGGGTGGTGAGACACTGGAATAGATAGCCCAGAGAAGCTGTGGCTGCCCCATCCCTGGAGGTGTTCAAGGCCAGGCTGGATGGGGCTTTGAGCAACCTGGTCTGGTGGGAGATGCCCCTGCACATAGCAGGGGGGTTACAACTGGATGATTGTTAAGTCCCTTACAACCTAAGCCATTTTATGGTTTTATGATTGCCTCTCTTTTTGTGCCATGCTAGGGCTCCAGGTATCATCACATAAAAATGTTTCATATATTGTTATGGATTTACCCTTCCAGCATTCCCATCTGGAAAGGAAATAAGCTCTTTTTTCCCACTTCACAAAAAGTGTGTCTGAATGTGTAAACATGTGCATGCATCCTCACCCCCTCCCACTACTGATTTGTGTTGTGTCACCCAGGAATTGCAGTATTTTCCACCACAGGGCCTTCAAGGATCCTGGAGGAAGTGAGTGCTAGTCTGGTACCTTCACTATTGCTTTGGGGAAAGGCTACTACCTGAGCCATAACTTGTGTTGCTACCCAGGGGAGCTGTGGCTACATTAACCTTGGCTTACAGCTGTAATTACATTAAAGAAAAAAAGAAAAAGCTTCCAAGGGTGCCTATTTTCCACTCATCTGCAGTGACTCTGCCATTAATTATTAAACATGTTAAAGGGACATTGCCACGTTATCTACAATTACTACTTTTTAAGCACTTACCACTGTTCTCCCTGTTGCTTGATGAACATATCCTTCTCCTTAGAGATCTCGCAGTTGAAATAAAACAGAACAGCTGCCTTGAGATCTTTTGCTTGAAAGAAAACCCTAGCTATGTTTTTGTATTTAATTTATTTTAGATTTATATAATTAGCTGATAGAAGCGTGAGTGGCTAAACTTTGAGGGCTTTCAAGTCTAACTTTTTGGCTTTTGGTTTCAGATTCATCTTTTCATTCAGTTCTGCTCCATGGACTCAGCTTTGGCCCTCAGTTCATAGGCTTTTTGCAGGAAAACCATTTACTTGTACTGGAAGATTTGAACTGCAGCTCTGGTTTCTTACAGAGATGGTTCTGTTGTGGATCTGCAAATGATACAGTGTGAGTTCAGCAACAAATTGAGGACAAGGCATTTTGTTGAGGCACTCTGAGATAACTTCTCAGAAAAGGTCTGCTCCTTTACATATGTATCAGCCTTCTATTCTTGATAAGTAATGTCATAAATGAGGTCTGTGAGGATATTTGTATTCCTCCTTTAAATAAATGCATTCTTTTTGTAGAAAATTGAAGAATTGGGTGATGTGGAATATTCGAAGTGGTTGGTTTCTGCAAAGGAGAGAAGGGTGGGGCATTTATCACTTTATTCTGATAATCTTTTCTGATCTAGAAGAGAGAGGCTCGTGTGTTACTCATTTTGGACCATCATAAAAAAGAGAAGAGAATGCAGAGTTCATCTCTCAAAGAATTTATGAGGGCCATAGAAGCACTCCTTGTNCATAAAGTTCAACAGGGCCAAGTGCAAGGTCCTGCACCTGGGTCATGGCAGTCTCAAGCATAAATACAGGTTGGGTGGAGAATGGATTGAGATCAGCTCTGAGAAGAACTTCGGGTGTTGGTAGATGAGAAGTTCAACATGAGCCAGCAATATGTGCTGGCAGCCCAGAAAGCCAACCACATCCTGGGCTGCATCCCCAGCAGCGTGGCCAGCAGGGCAAGGGGGAGAATTCTGCCCCTCCACTCCACTCTGGTAAGACCCCATTGCAGTGCTGCCTCCAGCCCTGGGGCCTCAGCACAGGAAAGACATGGACCTGTTGGAATGGGCCCAGAGGAGGCCACAAAGATGATCTGAGGGCTGGAGCACCTCTGCTATGAAGACAGGCTGAGAGAGTTGGGATTGTACAGCCTGGAGAAGAGAAGGCTCCAAGGAAACCTTATAGCCCCTTCCAATCCCTAAAGGGGTTACAGGAGAGACAGAAGGGACTCTCCATCAAGGACTGGAGTGACAGGATGAGGAGTAATGCTTTCAAATTGAAAGTGGAGAAATTTAGATGAGATTTTAGGAAGAAATTCTTCAGTGAGAGGGTGGTGAGACACTGGAATAGATAGCCCAGAGAAGCTGTGGCTGCCCCATCCCTGGAGGTGTTCAAGGCCAGGCTGGATGGGGCTTTGAGCAACCTGGTCTGGTGGGAGATGCCCCTGCACATAGCAGGGGGGTTACAACTGGATGATTGTTAAGTCCCTTACAACCTAAGCCATTTTATGGTTTTATGATTGCCTCTCTTTTTGTGCCATGCTAGGGCTCCAGGTATCATCACATAAAAATGTTTCATATATTGTTATGGATTTACCCTTCCAGCATTCCCATCTGGAAAGGAAATAAGCTCTTTTTTCCCACTTCACAAAAAGTGTGTCTGAATGTGTAAACATGTGCATGCATCCTCACCCCCTCCCACTACTGATTTGTGTTGTGTCACCCAGGAATTGCAGTATTTTCCACCACAGGGCCTTCAAGGATCCTGGAGGAAGTGAGTGCTAGTCTGGTACCTTCACTATTGCTTTGGGGAAAGGCTACTACCTGAGCCATAACTTGTGTTGCTACCCAGGGGAGCTGTGGCTACATTAACCTTGGCTTACAGCTGTAATTACATTAAAGAAAAAAAGAAAAAGCTTCCAAGGGTGCCTATTTTCCACTCATCTGCAGTGACTCTGCCATTAATTATTAAACATGTTAAAGGGACATTGCCACGTTATCTACAATTACTACTTTTTAAGCACTTACCACTGTTCTCCCTGTTGCTTGATGAACATATCCTTCTCCTTAGAGATCTCGCAGTTGAAATAAAACAGAACAGCTGCCTTGAGATCTTTTGCTTGAAAGAAAACCCTAGCTATGTTTTTGTATTTAATTTATTTTAGATTTATATAATTAGCTGATAGAAGCGTGAGTGGCTAAACTTTGAGGGCTTTCAAGTCTAACTTTTTGGCTTTTGGTTTCAGATTCATCTTTTCATTCAGTTCTGCTCCATGGACTCAGCTTTGGCCCTCAGTTCATAGGCTTTTTGCAGGAAAACCATTTACTTGTACTGGAAGATTTGAACTGCAGCTCTGGTTTCTTACAGAGATGGTTCTGTTGTGGATCTGCAAATGATACAGTGTGAGTTCAGCAACAAATTGAGGACAAGGCATTTTGTTGAGGCACTCTGAGATAACTTCTCAGAAAAGGTCTGCTCCTTTACATATGTATCAGCCTTCTATTCTTGATAAGTAATGTCATAAATGAGGTCTGTGAGGATATTTGTATTCCTCCTTTAAATAAATGCATTCTTTTTGTAGAAAATTGAAGAATTGGGTGATGTGGAATATTCGAAGTGGTTGGTTTCTGCAAAGGAGAGAAGGGTGGGGCATTTATCACTTTATTCTGATAATCTTTTCTGATCTAGAAGAGAGAGGCTCGTGTGTTACTCATTTTGGACCATCATAAAAAAGAGAAGAGAATGCAGAGTTCATCTCTCAAAGAATTTATGAGGGCCATAGAAGCACTCCTTGTGGCCAGCCATTAGATGAATTATGGCTCTACCCACAGACCATTGCAATTCTGGGATCTTGAGGTCTGATGAAGGAACAAGCATAAAGGTGCTAATTTATGTGATGACATAAAAAAAAAAAAAAGTAATAGAAAAAAGAAAAAAATATGTATCAAATGATCATCAGCCTTTTAACTTAATTAACCAGGAAAACTTTGTCATTTTTTTGCCTAATCATGTAACTAACTGGGCAGCAGTCCCACTGGTCCAGTCCTGCTGCTCCCCAGTGGAGCAGAATCACATGCATCTCTGCTGATGGGTGTACTTGATTAAAGCACAGACTGAAACAAATGGGGATGTGCTTTGCTGTCAGCAAAGGTAGCTGGCCCAAATTACGAGATGTTATGAGACAATTATAGCTTTTCCACAGCCCAGTGTATAGTTCCTGTAGCAGAAGGTTTGACTGCTATCCTAGGGTGATTTACAGTAGCCTTTCATTAAGCAGCATTTTCACTTAAATTCCTCACACCCTACTGCTTACACATGCATCTTGCTATCAGCTACTTGGTAGGGATGACAAGCCAAGCTAGGAACAGGGAAGCAGTGGTGTTTCTCCAGAGTGATAGACAGGCACTGTCACACTTTGAGATCACATCAGATCACTTCAGATCACATCAGAATATGTCATTCCCTGCAGGCAACTCTCCTGTCTCATCCCAAGTTCCTGCTGGTGGTCAAGGGGCTCCCTCAGGTCTCTTCAAGGCTCCTCCTGACCCAGGCCATTGAAGCTTCCAAGGACTTGCAGCTCTTCTTTCTGAAGGAACTGCAGCTGGAGATGAAGATCTGAGTAGATTTGGAGCCTGTATGTTGTATGTTGCCCCTCTGTTAAGTAAACCTGGAGAGGCAGGGGAATACCAGGCTGATCCTTATCCTTAATAACTGTCTAGGTTCACAGCACTCCACTTGTGTCTAAATGTGCTTGCCTGTCCACGTCTAGAGGGAAGAGACAGAAAAGCTGGGGAGAAAATAGGACACTGTCATGACTTGAACTTCAGCCTGGGAGTAGCTTCTTCTCATCTGACTTCCTTGCTCCTCACCTTTCCTTATGTTGCAGGGCATGGGGAAGGAGGCCTACTCCTAACGGAGATCTGGGCTCTGCACCCTGTCCTGGACTGAGGTAGTGGTGACAGGCTGTCCTATGTTGGTAATATGGCATGAGGAAGGGCTGGCAATATTTACTGCCTCACTCTGCCTTATGATTACTCTGAATTTCTGATTTTGCCAGTGACAAAGAAGTGATCCTGTTCTGCAGCAACAGAGGCTTCCTTTCTCATGACATGCCAGAGATCTGGTTTAGAAGACCAAGCTACCAATTTTGCAGCTTTGGGTGAAGAGAGTCCATCTGAACTTCTTCTTATCTAGTAGACTACTTGGCATAGCTGCAGAGTACAGCATTATAAGGGGGGGTAGTCTATGGCACTACACTGGCACCACACTTCACAGGCACTGGTGTCTTTTTGCCTTGTCTTTTCTCTGCCTGTGACACAAGAATGAGTTTGGGAGCTTCCTCCCAGGTCTCATTTGTATGACCCAGAAAGCACTGTGCATACCACTGTGGCCGGAACAACCCCACCAAGATTTCCAGGAGAGCTAGACCATCTACATTGTTGTTTCAATAAATAAATAGCCCCTGAATCTAAACATATTGTGGTTTCTGTGCCCCATCTTTTCTGTGTCCTGTTTTGTGCAGAGAGAGCAAAACTGGGAAAAGAAGTCGTAGGCAGCCATCTCCCCCACACACCTTGCCATGCAACTGTTCAGAATTACACAACTGCTCCTGTTCTAGAGACAGGAGCTGACCTTTTCCTCCTACTGTCTGTTACCAAGTGTGTCTCAACTTTTAACAGAAATTTTGACACGAGATTCATGTATTTTGCCACAATTTAGGTGAAATGCAAAATTTAAACTTTGTTGGAACAAAAAAGTCTCTCCAAAATCATAGCTTTGGGGTGATTTAATCACATGGTTTTGTCTGATAATTTTATCTGATAATTCCATGAAACACCTTCAGTGTACTTCATTGGTACTTCAGACAGTAAGAAGAGAGAAGACTGGGGACATCCAAGATGTGCAGGTTTGACCGTGGAGGGCTTTTGATATGTAACTAGTGGTGTGAAAGAAGATACTGGATGGTGAAGGCAACCTGGATGGGAAAATCATGAGTTTAATATGGCTACATTAGACTTCAGCTCATATGAAGTATTTTGGGAGAAGACAACAGTGTCAGTCTGAGATTTCACATTGTAAGAAGACAGGTCAGCCAGATGTTGGTATGGGCTCTGTAAACTATGAAATAGGACAGTGGAGACAATGGATTCTCCTATGGTGAGGGCAAGAAAAGATGACCTACAATATGAACAGATAGAAGAAGTAAAAGGAGAAAGAGGAGAACAATGTTTATGGAAGCAGGGAGAGGATATGATGACTTTCAAAAGTCTCAAATGTGTCCAGGAAAAAAGGACAGAGTGAGCTGGGCAGTGTAAGCACAGCAGAGTAGTAGAGACCGTGGAAACCGGAGTGGAAACAACCAAGTCAATTAATGGAATTTGCAATAAGGGCTTTACTCTTTGCTCTAACTGTGTTCCTCCTACTTTACCCAGGGAAGAACCTCTGAGCCCCTATGCAGTTTTGCAGCTGGAAGACAATTTATTCTGGGGTTTTGAGACGGGCTGGGGAACAGCTGAGGACACAAGGCTTCAAGTCAGGGAGTCCACTGGGGAGAGGACAGAACCCTCTGAAGTATGATTTGGGCAAAATGAAGGAAAAAATGAAGGAAATGACTCAGTAGAACTACTGAAAGGAGCACTCAATGGGAGGCAAATTTGGATATAACTTTTTCAGTCTCGTGTAAGAGGAAGATTCTGCCATGACTACTTTGGAGATTTTAAGTTGTGTGCAAAGCAAGTACAGCCTTCTGGGGCTATCACAGGCAACGCCCCTGTGCTTTCCACCACAGAACTGCCTAAATCATGAAGGTGGTGGGTATCTCAAGATCATTTAGATTAGGCCTGATTGCAAAGCTGTCAGTTATGGTCCTGGCTTGCTGGCTGGACTAACTGTGAAAGACCTATTGCTCTATTTTACACTGGACAACACTGACTCTTGAGTAGCAATTGCTTGTTAAACTGGACCAGGCCAAGGTCAGATCTCACTATGACCTCAATCTGAAAATTAAAAATAGCATTTATTTCTGTAGACAGCAAAACCAATTTCCAGTATTAAATATTTCAAAGGAAAGTATGGAGGTCAGGTGGGTCACAGCACTGGAGCAGTAAGAATACCACAAGCATGGACCCATGCCATTCTTTGCACTTAACTCATTGTCAATAAACTAGATGGAAGGCATCTATCCTGATAGCTGGAGGCTGTTTTCAGAAAGGGCTGGTTTTGTAGAGGGTGTTTGTAAGGTCTCTTTGTCTCTTGACTGGAATGTCTGGATACACAATTGTGTGTGCCAACTTTTTTTATCAGAGCTCTGGCTGAAATTTGTATAATACCAGTGGTATAGAAAACGTTCAAAACTAGACAAAAAGTCATGGGTCAAAAGCAATCACTCAAGTTTAACATGAACAGATAGGTACTTTCTCAACTCCAGAACTGGAAAGTGTGAGACTCTCTTCCTCTGCTCTTTTCTCCATCTCAGTGTCAAGGACAGGGTAAAGAAATGTTTTCTTAGGGAAAATTGTTCCTGTGGTGTTCTTGTTATTAATAAGAGTACAAAAATCACCACAAAAAGTGATTCACTATTTGGCATTCAGATTTACCACTACTGAGGTACTTGCAGGTCCTGCTGATGGGAGTACCTAGCAAAAGACCCCCAACAAACACAGTGAGTGATGAGATGAAGCAGATCAGCTCACAGTCTGTTCCTACCTCTGTCTCTTTGACTGAGAGAAGGAATTAATGAAAACTCTGACCAAGACTCAAAGGAAACATAGAAAGAAAGAGTAAGAGGCCGACAGCTGCTGCCAAACTGCTACTTTACATGGGTCAGTGACTCAAAATAACATTTCCAAAAAAAAAAGAAGCTGATTCTTAGTGTTTTACCTGGAAGATGAAGGAAACAACATTTGTACAGCATGTGATGTCTGCTAGAAGAGCCATCCAGGGTTAGAACACAGGCCTCTTTAACCATGTGTCCTCTCTCAAAAGAGGCTGCATAGAAAAGCACACAAGAACAGGGCAAGCATATATGATACTTCCCCTTTGTATGTTTTGAACTTGGATCCTGCTTGAGTCTTCCCTGTAGTTCTTATACTGGAACTGGGACGTTGATTCCTAGCCAGTTTTCCCAGTACACTCATGATTTCAGGGATCTCTCCGATCTACCGTTGCGGTATCTCTTTTCCAGGCTAAGGAGTTATAGCCTGCTGTTTCATTCCATACGCAGAACCTCTTCCACACCTTTCATTGTCCTTTCTGATCCATCTATGAATTATTTTTTTTTCAATTTGGAGACACCCTTTTTTAGACTGGAGAGGCAAGAACTGCATGCAATATTTAAGGGAAACATGATCTGCTCCCACAACAGAATTAACTCACACAAAAGCAGATGCTGCTTTGACCATTACGTTGCTAGTTAGCTTCTTGCACTGCAGGGAAAAACACTACAGAGTTTTCTGTGAGTCTTTCTTTTGTTCTGCAGTGACAGTGATCTGAGGAGCAGTAGGAGGAGGAATGCCGTGAAGCAGAAGACACAGCCTCCAAGCCCTGCTGCAAATCCAGAAGGACCGATTGCCTCCTTGGGCTTTCTCCCACAATGTTGCCTCCTAAAGACCTGCTGTAGATTTTTTTTTTTTTTCAGAATGCTTAATAACACAGAGTGTTGTATGTGCTGTAGCATGGCTCCTGTGGATGCAAGCACTCAAAGCTTGTGTAAATCAGACCGAAAGGTACCAGGTTTGGTGTACAGAAAATGAGAAAGAAACATGTAACTATGTGTATATTTCCAACTGCTTAAACCATAAGATCAGCTAGCAATCTGGAATCTTACTTTTCTTTATCTACTCCTTCAGTGGAAGGGGGGGACACAGCTGTTTTCAGTATATAACCCTAATTCATTCAGAAAAAGAGCACATCTTATAAGTATACTATTCAGAGATCATTTAGAAATAAAGTGGTGTATCATCCTGTACCTAAAGATTTAAAGGCAAGGCTGACATGGAAGTGGATAGAACTAAGACTGTAAGGCAATCATAAATCCTGAATTTCCTGGCTTTGCAGCTTCAACATAGCTAGTGATACAATTTTAACAAAAAGTATGGGATGCCAATGCTTTCCTCTGCCAAATATCCTTTACAGCATTGCACTGCAAAAAGTTGAAACTCTAGCTAGCATGTTAACCAACTCTTAAAAGAAACTGTAAGAGAAACATTGTCACCTCTAGGAGGCAGCATTTGATTGCAAATACACAATGTGTAATTTGGTGTCCTTCTGAAGGTTTTGAGGCCTCTCAAATCTCCTGTAATGATAAAAAAAAACATTCTAATAGAAAAGAAATAAGCATACACTTGCAGTGGAACTACCTATGCAAAAAGTAAGCTCTGCTTCTCCAGCCAGTAAGAGCTGATGCTCAGATGAAGTTGACATAGCCAGGCACAAAATATGCCCTCTTTTCCTGGGTTTTCAATAGCAAGTTAGCAGAGCTGGATGGAAAATCAGAGTATCTGGGTTGTTCACCTACTCTCAGCAAGATAATCCTCTCCTCCTGCCCCACCCCCCCCCTCCCCCCCCCAGTTTAGGAAAATGTTCGCTCATTTGCTTAACTTCATCTGCTAATTGGAATATACTTAACCTTGGCTTGCCACTTTACTGCTCAACACTTTCCTTTCAGTTGAATACACAGTGATTTATTTTCTTTCTTTCATCCAGATCTGTCCTGAGCTGGAGCTGGCACTTTCTCTCTGAATCTCCATTCCTGAGGTGCTAAGACCTCACACTGGAGCAGTTCACCCAGAGAAGTACAGACATTGTTTCTCTGCTACGCTTTGTGATGTGATTTTCCATAGCACAGCTGCCTTTCTAGTTGCAGATAACCCTTTGGTGCTCTCAGAGAACTGTGATTTTTTGAAAAACTGCCTCACACATTAATGTTCTTTTAACATCCCAAGTAGATCCTATGTAAATATGAAACAACAGAGGACACCACAATGGTGGCTTCATTGGTGGTTAAACATCAGTTTAACTGAATGAAAATAGATCCCATAAAAACTGGGATGTTTTTCATATCAAAACTATCCACGGTAGAGAACCCTCAGCAATCCTTCAGAAGTTTCTCCCACCAAAATTGTGCCCATTGTTGGAAATTTGCAACATGTTTCTACTCTGTATTTGTCTGGCATCAGCTTCTGGCCGTTATCTCCTTGTAATGTTATATTTTCTTAACAGAAGAGGACCTCTGTTATCAAAGATTTATTCCCCAGCTGAGTACTTAAGGGTTTTGATCGAGTCACCCTTTAGCCTTTTCATCAATAAACAGGGTGACTTCCTTGATTCACACTCTGATCCACTGCCTTCCAAGCCCTTTATTCATTCATGTGGCTCTTCCCTGAATTCCCCCTAATTTGCCCAGCAAGTTGGTGCTCTGTCCAGCAGAGCATGGTGCAGCATTGCTATACAGCAGACACACCAGTGCGCGATTCACACATTCCAAACCCTTATTATTCCTGACCAATGTTTTTTCCTCTTATCCTCCTTTGGATCACACTACCCTTCACAATCATTTTTGCTTTTTGGCTCCTTCTCCCTGCTTCTTAATGTTGAGCCTTCCACCCTCTGGTAGTATTCATAGAATAGTTAGAGTTAGAAGGGATATTACTGATAATCTATTTCCAACCCCCCTGCCATGGGCAGGGACACCTCCTACCAGACCAGGTTGCTCAAAGCCCCATCCAGCCTGGCCTTGAACACCTCCAGGGATGGGGCAGCCACTTCTCTGGGCAACTTGTGCCAGTATCTCTCCACCCTCACACTAAAGAATTTCTTCCTGATTATGTCATCTACCATTACCCCTCGTCCTACCACTCCACTCCCCGAACAAGAGTCCCTCTCCATCTCTCCTGTAGCCCTTTTAGGTTCTGGAAGAGGCTATAAGGTTTCCCTGGAGCCTTCTCCAGGCTGAACAACACCAACTCTCTCAGTCTGTCCTCATAGGAGAGGTGCTCCAGCCCTTTTATCATCTTCATCCAATGTTGCTGCAAGGAATACAAAAACTGTACCACAGCCAGGTTAACAGTGCTTACTGGTGACAGGGGGTACAAGGCAGCTTCCTGAAATAGGTACACAGCCAGATTTTTTCCACAGATCTCCTGAATCCCATACATCTTGGTCTTAGGACAGTGCAGTGTCCTAGTACAAAACCATTTACCATGAGACTTGCACTGTATCCATGTAACCAGCTGTATTTTTTTGTGTGCTAAATCCTTATCATCATGCTGAGGGCAGCAGAGTAGCAAAGGGCTACACGTGCAGATGGCAGGTACTCCTGAAGGTCTGTAGGTTTCAGGAACTCTATATGCATTAACACCAGCTGAAACACCACAGCTTGAAGCTGATTTTCTTGAGGCTGATCATTGTATGTCTTCCTTTTAGAAAATGATTCTTCGCTTTTCTCTTAATTACTTCAGTTGCTTGATTTATACCTATGGGTCTGTTTCAGTGACAATGATGGAGGGGCCAAGTCCACATTCTACTCACAAAACTTCCTGCTTTCTTTAAAAATATAAATACATAGAGACAACTGCTTTATCTTAATAGCACTGCAAACAATTATTTCAGTGGTCTGTAATACTTAATGATCTGGTGGGGAAATAGTTCACCACTTGGAGGAAGAAAAAATCCCCTTCTTAAAGCATTTACAATCTGAGGCAACAGTATACAGAGGCATAATGGGGTAGATATTGTCATTGTAAGCACAAGCATTTTACCTTCCCATTTGTTTTCACAGTGCTTCATTTTCTTGTTAAAGAAATGCATGAAAGCCATATATGGTTTTCTGTCATTAACTGTCTATTTTAGCACCCAAAGCTGGGTGGTATAAACACCTTGCTATGATCTGGCCTGTTATTTTAGACTATCATCCTGTTCAAACTGCCCCATTTCTGTAGCACAGGATCTCAGAATCTCACAACAAGTCATTACAAGTGAAAACATGAGCTTACACTTTCTAACTAAATCTGACTTGCAAGGATTTCCCTGCAATAAAAAAAAAAAAAAAACAACCAACCCTCTTTTCCATTTCTGTCTGTTAACTCACACTTCTGCCTGGTGAAATGCCCCAGTGAGAGTACCTCTGACAAATACCCACCCCTGATGGAGTGGGCTGAGCCAGAGAAAGTCTGTAACCATCTTTCATTCAGATGTGTGTTGGCTTTTCCTTATGACAGTGAGGGATTCTGGAACTTTAATCTGTGTCTTCTAATGCCAGAATAAAAGTAGCAAATCTCTGACCTGCTTATTCAAGTGGCTGGCAATTGCATCAAAGGGCTTTCTTCTGGTGAGACATGAACTACAGCCAGACAATACAAAATCCCTTGTAATTCTCCAAGTGATCTGTACTACCAGTTCTTCATTCAGAGAAAGCTTCCTTCATGCAGTCAATGGACAGAAAGATCCAAAATACGAGTGGAAAAGCTCACAGCAGGAACAAAGACTCTATAAGCACCAAAGGTTGTCCAGTGCCTTGTATGAAAGGAGCCTACAGGAGAGCTGGAGAGGGACTATATGAAGGGACCCTACAAGAGACCTGTCAGGAAGTGTAGTGATGGGGTAACAGATTTAAATTGAAAGGGGAGATTTAGGTTAGATTCTTTCTTTCCTGTGAGGGTGGTGAGGCACTGGAACAGGTTGCTCAGGGAAGTTGTGGCTGCCCCATCCCTGGAGGTGTTCAAGGCCAGGCTGGATGGGGCTTTGAGCACCCTGGTCTAGTGGGAGGTGTCCCTGCCCATGGCAGGGGGTTTGGAACTCGATGGTCTTTAAGGTCCCTTCCAACTCTAGCCCATTCTATGATTCTATGATATTTTATCATCGCAGAATATTTATGGCTAAAATATCAGGAGCTGAAAACCATGTATATGATTTTGTCATTCTAATATATGCCTTGTAGCAGAATCTGGAGAAAATATGTGGATAGAGTGACTGTAAAGCATGTTGTCAGGCCTGAACCTGCCCATAAAGTTTAGCTTGCAAAAACAGGCTTTCATCTGTCTGCCTTAGCAAGTCCTTTTCCATGGGTAGATGTGACAAATAAAAAAGCTATGTGATTCTGGACACTATCAGTGTGAATTTCCAGGAAGAAATGTCATTAGCCTGGTGCCATTTTTTCCTGCTACTGCTTTAAAGTAGTGATTTTGCTACTGCATCTTAAAACAAGGAAGTGTAAAGCCGACTTTGAAATACATTTATGGTCCTTGTTTTAAAAAAATCAGGATGTGTTAAAAATAAGCAACCATGATAGATAGATGCAGTGATGGTGTGTGCCAAAGCTACAGTTAAATTATGTATCTGTACAAGTTACATGCATCAGTGCACACAGAAAATTCCACACTCTTTGGTCTGTTGCTTGTAACTGCCAATACTCATTGTTTAGCAAGAGCTGTTTTGTTTTCCTGTCAATAGCAGCAAAAGGCTGCTGCCTGGCTGTTAGTATTAAAATATGATATCTGATGATGATTCTCTGCATATTACATTTCACAGGATATACAATTTATGGCAAGAAAAAACTAATCTTCACATATAAGCAGCTAGAAAACTTATTGGAGAGGTGTACTACTAAATTATTGACTTGCAGTAAGATATTGATGTGGCCTTCTTTCCACAGCCTATTGTAAGCAATCTTTATATTAAATTCTCAGAAGAGCATGTAGAAAATATATAAACATTGCATCTCATGGATGGACTGGATGTCTCCTCCACTCCAAATCTCTGTTGATGTATTCTACTCTTAACAGCACCTTCTTCCTTTTCATATGGTTTCCAGATCTCAGGGGCCCCTGGTCTAGCCGTGTTAGATTTCATTACCCATCCCGTGGAGGAAACCAAAGGCATCTAAACAGTGTGTCCATCCTTTTTGTCATCTTTCAGACTCTCCTGTCTTCTACTTTTCTTGAGTGGTGGTAGAAGTCCGTAACAATATGGTACATTCTTCAAATTCAAGCTAAGACTTTACAGCCCTGTGATTATGATGATACCTGTTCAATGATCTGCTGAATGAAATAGTTGCAACAGTCTACTCATGGCAGAGAAAGTTCAGATCAGCAGAGGTAAAGCTAAAGGATTCTATTCAAGGCTTTGAAAGCTTCTTAGCCATGAAGAGCAAGAAGCAACAGGAGCCTTTAGTCATATTTCTCAATCTCTATCTGATGTTCTTCCCACTACTGAACACAGTGAGGGATGTGCCAATAGTCCAGCCTGGTGTGTCCACTTTTATATTCTTGTTTGGACAGAAGACAAAACTCAAGGTTTGCCCTCTGGGGGCTGAGCTGAAAGGCTGATTTTCATGGGCTCAGCAGTGTATTGGAGGGTTGCCTCTGCTTAAGGAGTCTATCGTGATTCTGTTCTTTTTGGGGGGTCAGGAGGGTTGGAAGTGAGGGGTGAGGTGCATGTCTGACAAGGCTGATAGAGTGGAAAGAAGGCAAGATAATGGGATTTTCACTGCAGGCCTAAGGCTGCTGCAGTGTTAAAGAGGAATCTTTTACAATTAAAGTGAGAGATGGATGTGTGAGGGAAGCTTTGTGTCAGGGAGGTGAATATGTCATCTGTAATGGAACAAAAGCTGAGTGGGTTGTCATGAGTAAGATGTGAAACATCAAAAAAAAAAAAAAAAAAAAAGACAAGAAAAATTCATGGCAAAAGTTGAGCTTCAGAAAGATGAAAAAACCTGAATTTCTAAATGTTTCTGTGTGCATAGTTCACTTTTTTCCTGATCCACAGGCATCAGCTGGATTCCAAAATAGAAAGACAAAGAAATTCCCAGTAGAATTTTTTTCCAGGGTATTTTTTCCAGAGCCTTATAAGGAATATTTTGCTTCTTGCTTACTAGTTCCACTCTGGCCCAGGCACATAGTGACCCAGAATTATAATAATCTTCTGGCCACTAGGTACTCCTTGTGAAGTACCCAGAAAATGATTGTAGGTGTCACAAGAGGCACATCAAAAGATGGGATTTATTCTTCTCTTCCCCAAGCTGGGCAGCCTGAGAAATAAGGCAAAAATAAATGAGTCAGAGAAAGTTAATGGCTCCATCACCTCAAGAGGACTGAGACAGACATGTAGACCCTCAGGTCTAGTGATGTAGGTTCTTCTCCTGTGCTCACCAACCCACTGCCTGACACGGGTGTAGTGAGCGGCATGACTAATCCCCAGCATATGTTGTTTGCTCTCTCATCCTCTCCAGAGGAAGCAGCATATGTGCCAGTGTGTCTTGTTTGAGAGAATTTTCTGCTGCCTTTTTAAATAGAATTGCTGCTCTGCATTGATGCTTAGAGAAAGCAGCTCCAAAAGGTTCAGACCCTGCGTTTTTAAGGGAAGCTGGTGATGTGTGGCACAGTGTTTAATTCTTGCCTGTGTTTGTTCCTCAGCCTCTGAAGAACGAGAAAGTTTTGCCTGACTTGCACACAGGCTCTATTCTGACTGTACTGCTACTGGGCATTGCTATCATAGCAGGGCTTCTCAGGCCAGCACCTTTTGGCAATCACTGTCTTTGCCTTCAGATACAAAAATTCAGCCTCTTGAGTAAATTAACAAGCTAGCCCTCAGAGATATTGCTAGGGAGCTGATCAAACATTTGGATGCACTTTCTGTTGAGTTAGCTAGTAAGGCCCAGCCCCTTCTGCTGACGTCTTTCCTCTCTATCGCACATCAGACTTTTCCCAGTGGAGCTGGAGAACAGGCTTCAATGAAAACTGCCTGTTTGCAGCTATATGGAGATTGCAGGAACCACATCACTATTTCCTTTACCTGACCTGGAGCAGAAACTCCATCATCAGGATAGAAAGGTAGCCTTGTTGCCTAGCAAAGGTGGAATGATTTATCTCTGTCTCTAGATTGGTCCCTTTGCTGCACAAGAGAATTGTTTTCAGACTTCCAAGGAGAATGAAGCCAGGCTAGAAATCAGAGTGGCTGTGTGAAAGCTGTCCTCCCACAGAGGAGAAGGAGTCACAGGGTTTCTGTGCTTTTTGTTCCTGTGCAGGGCAGGACAATGGTTTTATCTGCCCCAGTTATAGCCCTGGGGGCTACCTTAGGGACTGCAACCAGCATCCTTGCCCTTTGTGGGCTCACCTGCTTCTGCAAATGCAAGCAACCTGGGAAAGGACACTCAGAAAAGGACCAAGAGGAGGACACAGAAAATACTAAGCCCAGTGTGCTTCAACCAGTCCAGCACGTAAGATACAGTCTCTAATTTACTCTGTGATTTTTCTTTAAATGCAGAGGGTGGGAATGCAACTTCTCTGTTAGGCTAATCAGCATGCGATTTATGCTGCCTATTTATCTGCTTACTGTGTTCAGGATGTAACAATATATTAATGGGAGGAGGAGTGAGGGAAAAACAGAGATGGGCTGGGTGACCCACAGAATTACGGGAGCAGGAGACAGCTGCTACATTGCCGAAGAGAGAGCTGCTAATGGCAAAAACAGGAGAGGAGGACTGGAAATGCTGCTTAACTGTCAAGCTAGATCACAGGGGAAATAATTTCCTGAGGAGAGAAGACTGGACTTTACCAGGTGGCATGCAGCATTGTAAAGAGAAGATGACTCCTGCTGGGATCTCCTATACCAGCTATGTCTCTAACTCTGTTCACAGTATTTTATGGTTCCTGCAGGATAGTTCCCTGTCAAACACTGGTTTCTTTTGAAAACGATCGCTCCTCCACCCTCTGCCCCTTTAACTGAGGGAATTAATTGTGTATGAAGTTAAAAGAAGGCATTGAAAGGATAATAAAATGCAAGTGAGAATCTAGAGTCTGATGACTGGACAATCTTGTCACACTGTGAATTGCTTTTTCACTTACTGGAGGAGTAATGTGGAGTATGGATAATGTCAGGCATCCCTGTGTGGTCTTTCTTGTCAGAATCCAAAATCCTGTTTTACTCCTGAGCTCAGTGCTCAGGAAATTATGGGATGCTTCAATATGCTTATTAATGGGAAGCGCACCTTCAAAGAGAAACGTTTGGCTGATTTTGTTGGCTGAGTATGGTCTTGAGCGTGAGCTATAGCAGTGGTCAGTCTCTGAAAGTATCACCCATCAGCTGTCGCTCAAGATGTTTGTATCTGTCTACATCCTTTTCACTTTCATCTAGCCTTTCAACCAAATGTTATGCCATAGCAGCCAATTCCAAAGGCCAGTAATCCATTAAATAACAGTCTTCATTTGCCTTTTAATTATCTGAGCTGCTTATTATTTTTTTTATTCTTAAAAAGTGTAGCAGGAGTCCTAATTAAACTTCTGTGTAACGTTGGTAATTACACGTTCAGTTTCTCCCTGGCTACCACTCTTAGGCTCTTAGTAGGAAAGAGTGCTGGCATCCTCATGTTCCTGTTACAGTTTGTTCTGAGGAACAATGACCAAATCTACTAATTGTATTGTGAGATCCGTGGCGGATACACAGAATTGCATTACCAGAGCTTCTGGTTGCCAGGGGATGGGAGGATGGCTCCACTGACTGTGGATGAACATCTGCACTGAGCCTAGGATTTCCCAAGAGATTGCTACTAATCCTGACTGTTCATCCATAAGTATGGTGAATACCTCCTAGTACCTGTTTGCATTTTCCTAGGATGAAATTCATCTGCTATTCTGTTTGATAGTTTTGTCTAGGCTTCTTTCTTGCCTTTTCTAACACATACAGGGGATTTGCCAACTGCTGTATAAAAGGACAGTTATGCCAAGATTTTCCAACGCTACCCCCAGATAACATTACCATCACTCTCTTTCTACAATAGACTTTTTGTTGTTGTAATCTAGCTCAGAAATCTCTCAAATCTTTAACTCCATCCTTGGATTGGGCATTTTTAATGCAGCCTTTGGGGAAACAATTTGGGAAAGTTTTAATCCATCTTGGAGTTTGTCCTCTGGGGTGTCATCCTCTTTGCCTGACTGAAATAAGCAATAGGTCACTGTGAAGATTAAGCCTCCAGTACCCAGCAGCTATTAGGTTGTGGTCCTCACATTCATCCAGTTTTGCTGTAACTTAATCCAGTATTTGACCAACAAGGGATCAAATCATTCAACCTGCCCTCAATGTATTACTCTAACCTGAGTGACTGTATTTTTTTAGCGCTTAGTATTTAGAAGCATTATTTCTAATGTTACTGGTTTTGGGGTTTTCTTTAAAGAAATCTGGCCAAATTCTAGCAGCCGAATGAACATTCTGTCACAGAAAGTGCAAAATGTTCTTAGTTTGCATATTCCATATGTTTCACAATTCTTTCCAATTAAAATAATTTTCTTGCCAAGAACATACATTCTCCTGTGATGTCACTGATTCAGAATCAGCCTACATACCTTGAAGGAATGGATCTCAAATTGAGTTCTGAGCTTGTGAAGTTCTATCATCTGTGTCTATGTTTATGAATTGTACTGTCAGGACTTTTTTCTGACTACATTAGTGCACTGTATGTCCTAGTCAGTGCTTGACATACTTAATTATTGAAGTCTGCCAGGGCCCCTGATTCTGATAAGCAGAGATGACAAAAGAAAGATGAGCAAGACTGCATTTTATTCACTCAGCATGTCTCCCGTGACAGTGATGCTTGGATTTGCAATAGACAAAGGCTCCCCATGGACATAACCTGCATACCTGAGGAGGAAGAGTTTGAATACAAAGATACATCTACCGAACAGTTAAAAATTGCCATAAAGTTGCAAAGTCTCACAAAAAATGTGCAGAATTAAGATTCTTAAACACATCTAGCAAAGGCAACAGTCTAGTGCATTGTTTGTGATGCTAGACAGGGACCCAGAAGAGTCAGTAGCTCCTTGCTACTTCTGGTTTCTTTGCTTTCATGCATTTTATGCAAAACTATCCAAACTCATCTGCTCATCTCTTTATTTAGGATACTGCTGCTGTTTTGCAAAGGGAACTTCCATAGGGCACTACTGTGTAACTAGATTAGCAGACAGCACTTGGGAACAGAGCTGGCAGCACAAATAATAAACAGAGGCAGATGCAGTAGGAAGAGGGGGTGGGCTAGTCCCACTGTGCTTGCATATGTCTCATCTCTAATTCTGCAGAGCAGACAGACAAGAGGAATATTTAGGCCCAGTGGAGCTCTTAGTTGCTGTGTGCTGACGGATTTCCTGACTAAATATCTGTCTTTTGCAAAGTGGAATAAAAGGTTGTACGAACAATACCTCACATTTGTATGGCGTTTTTCATCCCAAAGGATCTCAAAGTGCTTTGTGTGCCAGCAACACACAGCAAGGCAGGAGTACGGCTCTGGTGTGATGGGCAGTGACTGGTAGGACACCAGCCTTATATGGGGGTTTCAGGAAAGAACAGCAGAGATTGACCACCATGGCAGGCACTGTGGGTGTGTTAGAAGTAATGCCTTTGCAGAACAAAAGCAACCTGGCTTTTTAAGCTGTTGCCTAGTGAGTCCTAATGGAATTTGCTTAGTTGGTCTGCTTTAATTTTAGAATGGGAAATTGCATTTGAGGTTCAAGTTTCCTGTGGATTTTAGGACTGAAGAGACTCACATGTTTAAAAGAGGGATCTCACAGACCCCCATTGTATAACTTACCTAATATCTAAACTCAGCTGAATGCTAGGTGTGGACCAAACACACTGGCCTTTGTCTTTCTCAATCCACTTCTCTTTTAGAGCCCTTAAAATTAGACAAGACAAAATGTGATGTTACATAGTGGACTTCCTAAACACTGGTGTGCTGGCTGCCTTAAGAAGCTGGAGCTGCCGACCTAAGTAGTTCTTTACCACTACCAAGTGCATGTAGCCATAGTGCTAGGATCCCCATAAGCAGAGTATAACTAAGGAGCTAAAGTCCAAGGCTGCTGTCTTTCTGCAGCTCTTTTTCTTCAGGAATATGTATGCTCCCTCAGGACACGTGAATAGGGACCATGAAGTCCCAACACAGACAAGTGCTTCAGGGCATTATCTATCTACATTCATTATTAATAGGAAACAATGAGACTGATTAAAAACTTTAATTATAATTAAAAAAAAAATTCTGGCTCACCCTCAACCTAAACTTAACACAGAATAGGTTGGCAGGCAGAGGGGTTGGAGAGAATCCCAATGCACAATAAACAACCAAAATGGCAGTTTTACTTCTGCTTTTTGTCTTTTGTGTTTTGGAAACATAAATAAAATCTGTTGCAAAGGTCAGGGTCATTTACTAGTCAGCATTTGTTCTTTCCCATTTATGAATCCAAATATAAATGAACCAGGAATCATTTCACTTGTGAGCAGACAAGATCCTTTCTTGGAACATAAAGAAAAGAGAACTGTTATATTTCACTAAAGTATTTTTCATTGTTTTGAGAGAACAGTAATGCCTTTGTGACAAACTTTGCTTGGGCTGCCTGAGCATTACACTGTCTTTCAGGTTCTTCTTCTTAGTCCATGTCTACTATTCAGCAGAGGTTTGAAATGTTAAGAACAAACTCAGACAGAAATCAAAATTTCAATCCCAGTATATTAAAGGGGAAATGGGTGTCTGATGGTTAGATAATGCTCTGGTCCACAAAGCCAAGAGACAGTCCAAGAGGTTGAGATGACAACTGAATCAACTGCTCTTGGTATGCCATTGCAGGGCTTATTTGTTCAACCAGTTCTCCTTATTATAGCATGGTCGTACTTGCTCCAAGTGACTTTATGATCCATGCCTTTGCCTTTCTAATGCTTACTACATACTCCTGTAAAATGTTCTGAAATCTGTGCATGGCTAAAGCCTCTTGGTCTTGGATTTGACTTCAAACATCAGGGTAAAAAATGCCATATTTCAATCATAGCAAAATGAACTTCATGATTGATTTCTGTGCTAAGAGAAAACATAGACTTATGAAAGAAGCATTAACTGGCACAGGAACAGAGGAATAATCAAACACTAAGAACATATCTTTTTCTTGTTGCAACCAAACCTCTGTAGACGAATAAATCTGAAAAGACATACACCAAGTAGAAGGGTATTTGCTTTAAAAGAACAATCTCTGGACATAGAGGCAGTAGTTTCTACAACCCAAGCAACAATGACAGTAAGAATGACCAGAGGCACTGCCTGTTCTCCCTTTGTCTCAGCTCATTTAACATTGAGAGAACTGGAAGAATTAGTCTAATTAGTGCAAAGTAATAAACAAGGTTTTAATTTTCAGTTCAACATTAAGAAAACTGCAGAGCCAGTCCAGCCTCGAGCACTCCTGAAGTTTCCCAACATTTATGGCCCCAAACCAGTAGTAACTTCACCTGAAATTGTTAACTACACGCAGTACTCCCTGAAGACAACAGAAGAACCAGCTACTGGAAAACATACTGGTTTGGATGAGAACAGGATGAAGATACAAGTCAATGAAGAGCTGTTTGTTCTTCCTCAAAATGGTAGGAGCATTTGCTCTTCAGACTAACAATTGTTTTTCCAGGTGTAGGTCCTTAATACTCCTGAGCATAACGTGATTGTGGTTAGAGAAATAAATGTCAAAATGAAGACACGGGGCACTTTTCGCTCTCTTATAATGAGAACTGTGAGTGAGTTCTGTCTTCAGTGCATGTGTTTATTAGAAAGTAGTCATGGAGCTGATCAGGACATTCAGATAAAAAAGCTGAAGTTGTTTCTGGTTGTAAATTTGTTTTTTTACCTAAACATCTTTTGTGTTGAAGAATCTGGCTCACTAGAAGCAGACATTTTGTAGAAATACATGTATTTAGTGTAGTTTTACTGACAGCAGTTGCCAGAGTATGGGTGAAATATCTGGACAAAACTAAGCAGACTATCTCCTCCAGAACAAATGCTAGCTGTCTAGCAACTGTCCTTGTCAGGGTCGTAGGCAGCAGGGGTTCAAGATTCTACTTAATTTTCTCTGCCACTTTTTTTTCACCAATTTGGTGAGATGATGTTGGCTTGTTGTGATGTGCAGTGAAACCAAAGGTTGATACCTCAGACATTTTTGCCAAAGAGAAATTTTGTTTCCCAGCCATCCCAAAGGGTAACATGCCAAAGGGAACATAAGATTTCTGGAGCCTGAGAGAAAATGCAATGTTAATTATATACATCTGGCAGCATGTCTGGGTTGCTTCCATACTGATTTTTACCTTCACAGCTGTCTTTTAACAGGATAACTGACTCTTATGGTTACCACATTAATAAAACCTTCCTGAAGATTTGCCAGAGACACAATGCCATCTGTCAGGATTTTTTTAAAGAGACCTCTTTTTATTTTTCAAAAATTGCTTGAGATTATATTTTTATCCTTCTGGGAGGATGATTGCTACATTCACCCCTCCACCCTGAGATTTGTGAGAATGGAAAAAAAGTACCATGGGAAGCAGCTGCAGTGGAGGAAGAGAGTGTCTGAGCCACATCCTTAGGTGTCAGGGAGAAGATTATAGGGCGGAGAGGCTGGAGGATGACGGCTGCATGTAGGCTAAAGCTTTATGTAAGTGTGTTGGTGTAAGAGCCTCTCTGCACTGCTAATGGCACAAGCCAGTTTGCTTCCTGCTGTGCCTGATTTCATAGCTCAAGTGTTCCTGAAATAAAGCAAGAATTGTGCTCTCCTTTCAGTGCCTCATTGAGCCGATCTGGGCTGTGGCTGAGATTCTTAGGAGGAAATGTGCTGGTCCCACTATTGTTTTCTGTGTGAATTAGAACTGACCATGCAGATAACAGCTTTTCATGACAGAAAGCTATAGTGTCCCTTTTAGTCTTGCAGCTTGCCTTATTGCAATATGAAATATACACTCAGTTTCTAAATCACATGTGGAGAAACTGTCTCACAGCTGATTACTTTCAAACTGGTCAAGTGCCATGGAAATAGATGTCTTCTGCATGGCAAAGACTGTATTGTTAAAATTAAAAAATGTTTAGAAAGGTCTGAACCAATGCAGAGTTGCATGGCAGTTCAAAAAACAGACTCGAGTTCTTATACCAAAGAACACAAGATTTAATTCACCAGTATGAGTTAAAAAAAAATTAAAACAATATAACGAGTAATGTGTGCAATTTAGACACCTTGGCCTAGGCACAAGGTGAAAGAGGAAATGTGTGAACCGTCTTAGAGCACGAGGTGGTAGAGCCTAGAAGTCTTGTCCAAATGCTGTAGACAGAACTGCAGGTGTGAGGACACAGAGCAAAAAGGAGATACGGTGATGGAGAAAGAAGGAACATAAATTACATTCCTACACAGAAGGTGCAGGAATAGTAAGACATTAGAAAATTCGAGTCAAGACAGGATGGGTTTGGTCTCCTTGGAAGGTGAAAAGCTGCTTGCTAAAGGGGCTATTTCACTTCCAGGTGTAGTCAAGGACGTGTGTGTCACAGAGCACTTGAACCCCGAGAGGGCAGCCAGCTGTAACCAGGCCCCTGAACTGCGCTACTCCCTCACATATGATCAACAAAAAGCCGAGCTGCGTGTGGCCCTGCTGGAAGGTAAGAAACAGAGGTCTTTCACTGGTGATTCTCCAGCTGGATGGTACAAGAAACCTGTTGATTTTATAGAGAGTCACCCTCCTACCTTAAAATCAACATGTGTCCCCAGGACCACTGGATGTTTCACTGGTTCTGAGCTAGCAAATACCTGGCAATGTCACTGTTGAAGTGAGCATTTAGGGCATGGCTTGGGAGCAATCGTTTCCACAGCTCAAAAGCAGAGTCAGGAACCAGGATGGGCTCCTCCAGTCACCAACATGGTAGAATGCAACGTCTTCATTTTATTTTTTCCTTTTGGAGCAGTGGGCAGGGACTTGCTATCTCCTTCCTCTCGATAACTTTCATTCTTCAAATTGATGCATGCCCTACTCCCTCCTAATCAAGTAAAAGACTGAGCTGGAGATACCAGATTTACCTTGTAGGCCAGTGAGGAAAGTCCTTCTGGTTGTGCCTGACCAGGCAGCCAGGGTCCCTGTCACTCGCCAAAGTGGGAACTGACAGCTGTGACAGCTTCTCCATTCAGGGCTGGAGCATCATCAGTTGCTCTGGGAAAATAAAATAAGCTGACTGAATAATTCATGCACAGTGCAGATCTCTGTGGAAACTTAATCAAATCACACCCTCTGAAGTGAGAATTGAAAGGGTGCTCAGTGGCAGCCAGTGCTGCGGGTCACCTGCCAGCAGCAAACCCGCAGCTTCCCTCCAGGGTGGACACCTGCACCTGCGGACCGCCACCTTGGCTATCCTGCTCCTCCCTAGGTGCTCCACTGCCACCCAGGCAGGATCTGGCTCTGCCCCCTTGCAGAAACCTCTGAAACCTGTTCACAGATCCCTGTGAACCGTGGGACCTAGAAGCTCGGGAGCAACTGTCCCCAGACTGGCTGCAGCAAGGCTTCAGTTTTGCCCACAAAGCCATACAGTTTTGTGACCCCTCTGAGAAAGGCATGTTCCTCTTGCTGCAGAGAAGGCAATGCAATTCTGTTGGTGCAACTGAAGAGAAGTCTGAAATGCCATTCTCACTCTAGCCTATATAAAAGGGATATAAAACTTGGGATCACTGTCTCTTGACACAGATCATTTGGGGTGTGGGATGGCTTCTGTTGGAACCACTTACCAGTGGTTAAGCAAAATAACCCTTAGACATATCCCACACTAGTCTGCAGGGGTGGATGTGTGCCAAGAGGGCACTCCCATCTCTGATATCTGTAACTGACCGTCCTGCTTAAAGCCTTGATAAGTTTTTTCTGTGTGCTAAGGTAAAAGTAAATGGGAGCTGCCCATCCCTGTGCCATGCCGTGTCTCATCTCATTGCTGCTCAGTATCTTGCAGCAGTGTGTTTCCTTGAACTCAGCTGTTGCTCTCCCAAACACTAACAGAATCCTTCTGAAGGAGAAAGAGGACAAGGACATTGTGCAGCATGAAGAGAACACCACAACACGGGCTCACAGCTTGGTCTGCTCTGTGCAAGCAGGAACAGGGGTCAATGTCTATGCAGCTATTTTATTTTATGGGTCCCGTGAAATAAGAAATTTAGCCACAGATATTTCAGGGTTGTCTTTTGTGTGACATCCTTACAATTAATCTTCCTTTTCCAGCTATGCATGGGAAAATGAGTGGGGACCAAGACACTGGCTGCCATTGCTACATATTGGGCACACTGGTGAGCAAGTCTGGTATTGCTGAGGCACAGACAGAGCTGAAGAAGAAGGTGCTTCATACCCTCTGGGAGGAGGTCCTGCGATTCCCATTAACAGATGAGGAAATGCCAGAGGGGACACTGACTCTCACTCTGAGAAATTGCGACAAGTTCTCCAGACACAGCATTGTGGGGGAACTCAAACTGAGCCTTGCTAACATGGAGGAGTCCTTCGGGATGGCCCAGTGGGAAAGGCTAAAGACCCCAGAGAAGGTATGGATTCAGTCTGTGTGCAAAAATCTAATGATTAATTGTTTGGACAAGAGAAGCCCTCTGCAAAGATGGCTGCATGGCAGTGGGTGGCTTTATCTGTTTGGAGCCAGGATTAGAGGGGTGATTTGTGACTGCAGAAGTCACTCAGCACTGCTCTCTGTTGGCTAACTATCTCAGAGCAATCAAAGACCCATCAACCCAGCCCTTCCACCCACAGCTCCAGGCAGTTAAGATGTGTCAAAACTCCCTCTTCCTCCCTCAATTACGTGGCAACCTGATGCTGATAACTGTAATTCAAAGCCTATGCCTAGAAAAAGTTACGTGAGTTTCTGTGAATTAGCGATGTGGGACTGTGGTGGCAAGAGCTGAAATACCAGAGAGTGCCTACTGAGCGGGCCAGAGGTTCTCCACAGGGTGGGATATGGGTAAGGCATATGCTGGCACCCCAGGGATCCTTCAGCTAGGAGTGAAATACATTGTTGGGAATCAAATGTTTGACTGAAGACCACTTATACTTACTGAAATCAATCCAGCAGAGGTATTCATTCTGGCACGTGTCACAATATCACTCATTGCATTGTGTTGGCTTTCTTTAATATCAAAACCTCCCTTTCCTTCCTCATCCACACTTTCTCAGCTGTAGAGACAGAGAAAATGGAGGGAAGGTATTCCAACAGTACTTGAAGTAGGTACAGGGGATGCTTTAGGTACACTAACTTCTTGCACATTTCCTCAGGAGCCTTTTCCCTGCCACAAACTAGATCATTCTTTTAAGAGGAGCAATATACTTAACAACGGGGCACCGCTATTATTGCTACTAGTACATCGCTATGAACAGGTACTTGCTGTACTCTGCTATGGTACAGGGCAAGCAATGTGAAACAACACCAGTATGGTCACTAAACATGCTAAAATAAAATATTGCCTGTCACCATCAGAGGTGAGGGTTCCCTCCTGAGTTGGCCGCAAACACAGAGTTAGCTTTTCTGATTTCCGAAAATGCTAATTTATCTTATTGCCTCTTGAATGCTAATAGGGCTGGTAAATCTAAAAAACACTCCAGCAGAGAGAGAAGCAGCAGAAACAAATGAGTGGTCTGAATCAGTTTAATAAACTTCAAGGCTAAATATTTGCCAAAAAGCTGGAAATTGAAATAAGTTCCTATCCTGCTGCTGTAAAAAGAGATACCCAAATGAAATTATTCCAATATAAAGATTTAAATTCCTAAACTGAGATAGATGGAGCCCCCCCACCCCAATCCACTGTAGTATCTGCTTTGTAAGAAATGCCCAAGGACCAGCCTGTTCAAAGCAATAGTCAGTTGTCACTCAGGTACACCTGTTGGGAGTCTTGATGTACTGAGTTCTCTGCCTTGGTCCAGCAGGTCCCAACTAGGCACAGAAACCAGACAGCATTCCTCTCTTACAAGGCTGACAGCACAAGGTTAACGCTAACAGTACTGCTGAACAGTGCCCCAGTTTGAGCTGAGGATGTGCAGTGAAAGCTGAATTTGCGTCATCTGGGACCTGAGAGAGCCAACCATTGCAGAGATAGCTTATGTACAGATCCTGAATCATTCATCGAGAACCAGAGCAGGAGGGAGTCAGGAAGAGCTGATCAAAAAAAAAAAAAAAGGAGCTATTTTTGACAGCATCCATCCAGGAACAAAGTTACTGGGCTTTGTTTAAAGTCTGACATTTCCTTGAAAAGCCATGAGCTGCAGAAATTTCATTCCTACCTTCCCGGTAATTCTCCCACACACAAGTGAGGGAGCTCAGAGGGGAGCTTACAGCTAACCAGGCAATGCAATTAGTATTCAGGAATTCATGGACTGCTGTGAGCAATGCAAAGTGTAGATATTGTGGGCTGATATCCTTATCTTGTCTTCCTTCCCTCCCAGCACTTTGCTAATGACAGTGATGATAGTGGCTTCTCACATAGCACCTTCCCTTTTGTGATTTCATGGTGCCCTGCACGCGTAGTTCACTGATGACCCCCTGGTGCTTTTTATCCTTATTGCACAGAAAGGAAGATTGAAACTCTGATGGTTGTCTGAATTTGCAAGGTTGCAGCAAAAATTGTGGGATATGGATTTAATAGGACAAAAAACCCAACAACAAAACCCAGAAGGAAGGGGAAGGAAAAGTACCTCTGGCTTGGTCTCTTCAAGCAAAACTCCAGCAGAGACCAACCCTTGTAGATTTTGGTTTCATGTGGATACAGGCAAGTCAAAAACTTGACTGGAGTATTATGAGCTAGAAAGCCATAAGCTCAAGATGTGATGTGTGTACGCTGTGTATGTGTGCCTGTGTGCACGTTTACGGAGCCCTGCCACCCTCTGCCCCCCCGGGTCTCTGCTGTATCTACCTGTGCCTGGAGCTACAGGAAGCAAATTCTAGCCAAGAGCTATTGAATGGGACCTGATGAGATGCAAAGGGATAAATAAACAAAAGCGGCTTATGACTTCCCTAAACAGCAGTTACGTATTGAGGCGGCATTTGTATTTGTCCTTCCTTGTCCAAATATCTATTCTTTTGTAGTGGACACACAGCCTCTGTTTTTATGCATGTTTTTTGTTTTTTTTTTAAGATCCACTTAGATTTAGGACAAGATTTATGTAAGTGAAATGCATATGAGCTCTTCGTTGATACCTGAGTGTGTGAAAAAAAGATTTACTTGGGCTGATTTGAGATTGAATTTCAGGCTTCCTTGCTAATGGCCTCCCACATGATTTGTGCGCAACAAATAAGTCATTCAAACCAGACAGTGATGACAGCCATGTTTTCTGGAGAGCCAATCAGTTCATGTGGAGCATACAGGGGCCTGTCCTTGCCTGTTGTGAGTAACCGGGTGAAAACTTAATTCGAAATATTTATGGCTCACTTAGAAGCAAGAGCACAGAAATGGCCTGGAGAAGGGCTGTCTGTCCTAAAGCATGTAAATCATGCTAAGGAGTCCAAAGGGAGTCAATTGAATTGACATTGGCTTTCTGGGACTCTTCTGGGTCATTAACCTCACACTAAACCAGATTTCTGTCACAAACTCCTACTCACTGAGAGAATCATTGCTCCCCTTTTGCCTCTCATCACAGGCTGGCAGCTCTGCACACATCAGCATGGGATTTCTCTGTTCCTCGCCAGCTCCTGAGGATGAAACAGGGAGGGCTGCTGTCCCAGGGGAGAGAGATGGTTGGTGTGGTTATGTCCCTCCACTTCCCCCTCCAGGGAATTGTCCAGGGCAAGCAGAAATGGAGAAGAGAAAGGTCAGGAGGCTATGAGACCAATCAGTAATGGGAAGAAAGTAATAAGAAAAGAAAAAAAAACCAAAAAAGTGTGGCCACCTAAAGTGAACACCTGTTGGTTCAGAGCAGGGTTTTCCCTGGGGGAAATCCCACGGGAGCAGCAGGGATTGCTGCTTGCAGGCCCAAGGGAACACAGGCAGGGAAAGAAGAGGGAAGTACCGTGCCCAGCTCCTGGAGAATTTTGGGTTGGCTGGGTTTTTGCCCTACCAAGGGTGTCAGAGAAGGTTCAACTCCAGCTCCAGGGTCTAGCTGTGTGACACAGACCCGGGTATCACCTACTAGCAACCTGGTCCAGTGGCAGGTGTCCCTGCCCATGGCAAAGGGTTGGAACTCAATGATCTTTAAGGTCCTCCCCAACCCAAACCATTCTATGATTCTTTCCCAGGGAGCCCTGTACTTCTGCTAGGCCGTGTAGAGTGTGGGTCACATCTGGTCAGAGCATCCTCACTAAAAGAGCAGCTGAAATGAAGAGTGAATTATGAAATGAAGTAATGGAAGTAGGGGGCATAAATAAAGGGCAGCCAGATAAGGAATATCTGACTACTTGCATGTAGTTCAGCCTAAGTCCTCTCCTCGTGACTAAATATTCCAGTAAAAGTAGATGTTAGGAAGCAGTTACTAAAACAAAAGAAATCAGTAGCTCAGGTAATTGGGCCTTGTGTGTGGAGGAGCCCTTTCAGACATCTCTTTGCCAGGTTTATGCTCATCCAGTGTATACTGTAAAGATGTCTCTTACAAATACAGGGTGACAACTTGGTCAGCCCACAACCTTTCACCCATCACCTTGTACAATTAAGTTTTCCTAATGTTATAGCCAACGTTGTATAAAAAATTAACCCTTTCTCTGTCTCCATTTCCAGGAGCCATCTACGGGCCATGGGGAGGTTCTGCTCTCTATCAGCTACCTGCCAGCAGCTAACCGCCTGCTGGTGGTGATTATTAAGGCTAAAAATCTCCATTCCAAGCAGCTGAAAGATCTACTTGGCAATGGTGAGTAGAATAGCAAGAAAACAGAGACTGTTGTTTCTGCTATTATATAAATCTAGAAGGAAAGTGGGAAGGGTGGTGCTTGGCAGACAAACATAAATGTTTGGCTTAGAAACCAAAGTAATATGAATCATTTCTAAAAGGTGTAAACCAAACCCACCAAGATGAATCTTTCTTATGTTCTCTTTCTCAGTCTGATGTCACCAGTTAAAATTCTCTTGCGTACATGTTATTGCATGCTCATTGACATGGTGTCTCTCTCCACTTCCTATACAGATGTTTCTGTCAAGGTGACACTGAGGCATCAGTCCTTGAAGCTGAAAAAGAAGCAGACCAAACGTGCAAAGCACAAGATCAACCCTGTGTGGAACGAGATGATCATGTTTGAGGTGCCTCATGAGCTCCTGCGTGCCTCCAGCGTGGAGCTAGAAATGCTAAGCCAGGATGATGCTGGGCAGAGCCACATGCTCGGCAAGTGCAGCCTGGGCTTGCATGGTACGGGCACAGAGAGGAACCACTGGGAAGAAATGCTGAGGAACCCGAGGAGACAGATAGCCATGTGGCACCAGCTCCACATGTAGGCTCATCATGATTACTACCGACCTGATTTCCAGCAGGTCTCTGAGCTTCATTTCACCTTATATCTTTCCCTCAACAAAGTTGCTTGGCACAGCATTCTTCTTGCACCACCTTCTCTGATTTTCCTGCCTCATCCTGCCCATCTGCTGATCATCCCAGAAAGCTGTCTGGAAAATGTATTTAAAGGACAATCTCTCACCTAGTCAAGTGGTTCTCTCGAACAAGGGATTTGGCTGCCTGGATGATTTTATTAGCCTGCCCACTGTCATTTCTGTGAGATCCCTGTTTCTCTAGAGGAGCAGAGGGAACCAAAGTATCATGGCCATGTAAGCCACTCCTTGGCATCTGGCACTGTCACCCAAGTCCCTTGATGACTGCTGGCTCCATAATCACAAACACACAGTGATTTTCATTATACTTTACGAGACTCTGAGAAATGAAGACCACCAAACTAATTTTCACCACAGACCCAAAATATCAATATGAAAGAGGGAATGATGCCATCGTGCAGTAGGTGGATACCTAGAAAAAGATACAGAGCTACAGGAGAGAAGAGGGGGAGAAGAGTGAGACAGTCAACACTACCATCCTACATAACCTTCAAAGCAAACACTGCCAAACAAGAAGTCAAATACCTTCCTTCCTTCACTTCTGTTTCCTGGAGTGTTTGATTCCTTGTATTTAGGATTCAGCAATAACTGCTGAAAATATGAACATTTTGAGATCCTTAGCAGAATACCTGGATCTTCTGTCTTTCTACAGTGTCACCCAGGAAGACCCTAAACATGAACAAAAAGTTATTGTTGGTGTTACCTCCAAAAACTTGGACCAAATCTTTCTGCCTACTGCCATCTTTTCTGTTCGGATTTTTCTGAGCTTGAAAGTTTCAAATATTCCAGTTATATTCCAGGCAACATTTAAGACTACACAGAAGTGGGATCATTTCATACCTTAGCAGTTGATTGATTGTTCTGGTTTGACAGTTAACTTTCACTCAAATCCTCATACCAGCATTACTCGAAGACAACCCTTAAGAACTGCCATGTATTTCATCACTTCCAGACAGAAGGAATTCACTGACCAGACAGACTCTCCAGGGCTTGTTTTTTCATGAGCTCTTTCAAGATTTGTTGTGGCTTAAATGTTACTGTTTACTGTCCTATTTTTTCTTTTGTATCTGAATGGACTGAAAGTCTGGCATTGACAGTGATGGTGTTATTACCCCATAAGCACACTGTTTGTCCAACCATTTTGTTTCAAGTCGTAGACACAGCTTTAAGGGACTTGCATGGGGACAAGGTATCCAAAAATCTAAAAACAGAACCATATAGTTTGTAGCACTGAAAACCTCAAAGAACTTCATTTTTTGTAGCGTCAGCTTGATCCTCTGTTTAATTCAAAATATTAATCTAGGCTGTCTCTAGTATCATCCCATTTTGTTGACTTAGTCAAACAGCTCTAGCATACTGTCAAATGAAGGCTGTGTCCTGTTGGCAAAGGGAAACCACCAGAACCGGTGTGTGAAAATGCTGAAGCACCAGGCACAGAGGACTATGATCAGGGGAGTGAGGTTCAGCTGGAGGCCAGTCACTAGCAGTGACTGGGGCTGGTAGCGGGACTGACACTGTTCAACATCTTCATAAAAGACTGGGAGAATGGGGCACACCATGCCCTCAGCAAGTTTGCAGGTGATACAAAGCTGGGAGTAGTGGTTGATGTACCAGGTGGCTGTGCTACTGTTCAGAGGGATGTGGAAAGGTTGGAGAAACAGGCTGACAGGAATCTCCTGAGGTGCAAAAAGTCCTGCACCTGGGGAGGGACAACCCCATGCACCATTGCAGGGCTCGGGCCTGACCATGTGGAATGCAGCTTTCCAGAACATGAGCCAGCAATGTGCTCTTGCAGCAAAGACTGCCAAAAGTGTCTTGAGCTGCATTAGGAAAAGCGTTGCCAGCAGGTCAAGGAGGAACAATCCTTCCTCTCTACTCAGCAGTGGTGAGGTTACATCTAGAGTGCTGTGTCTAGTTCTGGGCTCCCCAGTATAAGAAAAGTATGGATTTACTGAAGAGAGTGCAGCAAATGGCCAAGAAGATGATTACGGGACTGGAGCACCTTCTGTAGGAGTACAGGCTGAGAGAGCTGGGACAGTTCAGCCTGGTCATGAGAAGGGTTGAGGAGGGAACTTATCAATATGTATAAATACCTGTGAGGAGAAAGATGGAGCCAGACTCTTCTCATTGGTGTCCAGTGACAGCACAAGAGGCAAGGGCACAAATTGAACAAGCTCCCAAGAGAGGTTGTTCAGTCTCCATCCTTGCAGCCACCCAAATTTTGATAGGATAGAGCATTAAACAATCTGCTGCTTTGAGCTGTGGTGGATTTGGAAAAGATGATCTCCAGAGGTTCTTTCCATCCTTAATGATGCTGCAATTCTGTGAAGAGCCTTATAAGATTGATGCACACCGAAAACTCAGTTATCTTTATGCTGCTATTCCCTTTCTAGATGGTGTAGCCTGGAGTTATAGGATCATTCTGAAGACACTGATAAAACCATCTTTGACCAACCAACCAGAAAAGCAAAGCGTGCCAATGAATCTTATATCCAATGTTTTAATCTCTGATATTGCTCCACTGACTAGAGGGGATTTAAGCTTCTTGGTTTGCTCTATGGATCTTTGTTTATTAACCAAAAGTGGTAGGTTACTGTGAATAAACTAGACATGGGGTTTTAGTTGATAGGGAATTCTTAATAGTTGCTGTGTTCATGATTTGCTTGTAGATATGCCTATAGATTTGGAATCATTATTTCCATTTAAGTGCAAAATTCATTGTGATGTTGGACTATTCTAAATACACATTCCTGGCAGTGCTGTGATCCCTCCTTCTTTTTAGTATAGTGATAAGGATAACTTCGTGGTATGATGCTATTTGTCTGGCACCGGAAAGCCTGAAGGGCCAAATATTTGCTTTGCTGCCAAAAAATTTCTCTAGTTTTGCCTCCTGATTATTTTAATGAGCCTTTTATAACATCTTGGTGACTGACTGTAAACAGCATTATCTGCCTCTGCCCCTGGTGATTTTGGCACACCCTGTAATTAGATCGCAATCCTATAGTATCTAAATGAATAGCCCCTCTCAATCTGATTTCACTGTGACAAAATAATGTCCTCTTTTACAGCAGAAAAATACATGTAGACACTCTACTTAACCACAAATCTGTCTTTCAAGCAAAGTGGTGCCATCAGTGTTAAAGCAGGGTGTTGTCCCCTCCTTTGCTGCAATAGGATTTAAATGGAGAAGAAGGGGAGAGTGAAAATGCATGTATCTTTCCTGGCTGGATCATTTTTCTTTTCTGGCATTTCAGCCTGGGAAGAATGTTCCTGGCATTCAGCACAGCAGCCTGAACAAAGGCTGCCAGGTGTTTATTTAATGAGGCAGCTCTTTGCTGTGCAGGGGCTGAAAGCAAGTGCAGTTAAGGGTGCCGACTGGCCTGAGAGAGAGGAATGCTGCGTACGTGTGGTACAGGAGGTGCAGGGATGCTCAGCCTGGGCCCTTTTGAACTCTGCTTAATAGGAGCTGTTTGTCATCACATTCCAAGCACCTGCCCTTATCCCTCTGAACCTCCTGCCTCGCCTGTTTGGCAATGTTTGTCTGCCCCTGAGCCTCACTAGCCCAAGGGCTGGAGGTGCTACACTAGCCCAAGCAGGCATACAGTGGCAAGGTGGTGGGGTAGATGGAAATGTCATGAATATAAATGCAAAGCGTTTGGAATGCTCAATGCCATCATACAAAGCAGCTTCAGCAACACGAGTTGTAAAAGAATTACTTAAGTGCAATGTGGCCAGAGAAAAGGGCCAGACTGTTCATGGCCCCGTGACTTTCAGCCCCATGGCTTTCACCTCCTTAAGCTGTAAATACAGGAGCATCAGCAAAGCACCACAAAACTTGTCTTAAATTAAAGGGTGCTGCTCATAAACTGCATCATAAGAGAAGAAGCAATAAACCAGTTATGGCAATTAAAGTTCTTAAGCTACATGTGTGATCGAAAATAGCTATTAGATTCCCTAATGGCTATTCAGTGGTTGTGCTGATTATTTTTCCTACTATAACCCATTAATATGAAGGAAGCAAAGAGACTGTAGGGAGGAAGGGAAAAAAAAAAAAGAGAGAACAATCTACTTGATCAGAATGAACACTTGTTTTTACAAAGGGCCAGAGAGTCATGAGTTTAAGGACAGGGATTCACAGTCCTTCATCCAGTGACAGAAACCAAATGACACAAGCACTGTAAAACAGGATGAGAAATGGGGCTCCCATATTATATCCAGCACCACCTGGGAGGGGTGGTCGGTCTCCTGTTGGGCCTCAGTTCAGAACAGAGGACTGAGAAACCAGAGGAAATAACTTGTGACTACATTAGGGAGCTAGTTCATTAAAATATAGATTGTAGACATGTTTTTTTGTCTCAACCTGACTTCAGAACTCAGTCTTCCCAGAGAAATGATCTAGTCTGATTTTAGGCAATTTGTGATACAGTAGAAGAGATTAAAAAGCACAAATCATGAATAAACACTAAAACATCTCTGGGAGTTGCAGCTGGCCTCGTGTAAGGGTAATGCTTTTTCAGTGCACAGTTTACCCCTCGCTTCTTGTCCCAAGTATCCTTGCATGGTGATAGGAACCATGTTTTCTTTGCAAAGAGGTAATACATCAGAAAGCAATGGAAAATTCTCTTCAACAGGGCTAGGAACATTTTTAGGCTCAGCTATTCTCCCAGGAATTACTGTGCTTTCAACACCTTGAACAAAAGTACTTCCAATTTTGTTAGTATCTATCATGGATATTATCTGGCAGTAGTGTCCAAAGGCACCCTTTTTTTTTTTTTTTTTTTTTTTTTCAGAATGGAGGCTCTAGAAATGCAGCCAAAGGTTTGCCCAAGATTTCCTGATGTCTGAGTTGACCATGATGATGTTTAGTAAGACACAAGAGCTAAGGTGGCTTGGACCACAGTTCTTGTACTCTTGAAGGTCAGTTTGAAGTTTAAGTGAATTGAAAGGCAGAGCTTTGGCCACATTTTTAAATGTGTTTCAGAATTTAGCTGTCTTGAAATGTATTTGGTTCATTTGCTGACAAACAATGAGTAAATGCTAATATTTAACACATTATATTGTTTCTTCTGTTGGTAATAATCAAATTGCACAAAAATAGTAGCAAAGTGAAATAGTGCTTCAGGGCCTTCCAGCATGAGAAGGCTTTTCTGCTGACTTGTTCCTTTAGTGTCCCAGTGTATTTATTGTACACAGGCAGATATTGTTTGTCAAGACTCTGTATTGTTCGCACAGTCCAAAGCACAAAAAACAGAGCATGAGGCTCAGCCACTGTGTCTAATGTTACAGCACAACATGTAAATCACTGCAAGTAAATAATTCCGAACTGTACCAGCGGTGTGTCTGCATTATTTGCTCTAGGGTGTATCCCCTTTACTTGCAGCTCATGTCATGGGGAGTGAAGTACTGGAGTGAGTCAACAGAAGGTCCTCTGAAGGGCGTCATCAAGGGGTGGAGGTGTGATGAGAGGGGGAGCAGTCAGCAATGGTGTCCTACCCTGGCCAAGAATAGGAAATCTAATGGCTTTTTCAGCAAGGTGGCAGCTAAACAAAGTTGTAAAGGCTTTTCTGCAGCTGCGAGGAAGCTAGGGCCATGGAGGTTTGTGAGGGCCACGAAGATGCTCAGTGGGCTGGAGCACCTCTGCTGTGAGGACAGGCTGAAGGAGTTGGGGTTGTTCATCCTGAAGAAGAGAAGACTCCGGGGAGACACAGACCCCCTTCCAGTCCCTAAAGGGGACTTATAGGAGAGATGGGGAGGGACTCTTTATCAGGGAGTGGAACGATAGGGTAAGGGGTAACAGTTTCAAACTAAAAGTGGGGAGATTTAGATTAGATATTAGGAAGAAATTCTTTACTGTGAGGGAGGTTAGACACCGTCCCAGGTTGTCCAGAGAAGTTGTGACTGCCCCATCCCTGGAGGTGTTCAAGGCCAGGCTGGAGTCAGCTTTGAGCAAATTGGTCTATTGGGAGGTGTCCCTGCCCATGGCAGGGGATTGGAACTGGGTGATTCTATGATTCTGTGAATGGGATTCCACCCAGACACCAGCTCCATCTCCAAAGCAAAACTAGGAAGTGAGTTTGGATTCAGTCTTTTTGCCTTTCTTAGTACTTTCAAGGTGGTGCTGATAATACGCTTGTACACTGTGCATCTGTAAGGAGGAATACCTAATTAGCTGACCTAATACCATCACTGGAGTTAGTTTGTTCCTAACAAGACATAGAGATCAAAAAACTGCAGATAAAAGCAAGAGAAAGCAGATATGGGGGGCAGGAGTGGAAAGTATTTACTTCATTGACAGTTTGGGGACACTCTCTCACCCATCACAGTCAGTGTTCAAGCACAGGAGAAAGAACAAAAGGAGTCTGCAGGAGCCTCAGGCTGCTGTTGACTTCCCAGCCAGGGTTGTCACCAACCAGTCAGCCACACAGTGAGGCTGATGCTATTGAAGCCTTTGCTGTAGAGGAAAATGGAGGGAAAGGAGCTATATTTTTGCTGCACAGGGAGTTGAACACAGGTGGTGCGTTTGCTAGGGACAATCTTTCCCATCTAGGAGATTACCATGGGGTTACTTGATAATTCCCAACCCAGTGTATTGAACAGCAGCAATAGCTGCTGCAGAACCATTCTTCTCTTAACCCTGCTGTTCATTGTCAGACTGGATTTATTAGAAGCTTTTTTCCCCCCACAGTATTTAAAAATTAAAATGGGACTGGCCTGTAATCCTCTAGCTGCCAGGAGAGAGTGGTACCTAACCCAGCAGCTGAGTTGCAGCCATTACCAGGGCCAGCCCTGGAGGTTCGGTGCCAGTTCCTGTGCTTCTCTGAACTCTTAGTGACTGCAGAACATGGAATAAACCCAGGGAAGGGGCCCCAAGATACCCCTGAGAAAACAGATCAGACCTGAAACCTAACTGCTACCCAGTTTGCTGGGACAGCTCTCCCAAGCGTTATGAAGTGCAGCAGCAGCCTGGAGCATGGCTCTGCAAGCCCCATCCCCACAGGTCTCCGTCCCAGCCCCAGCACCTCCACACTGCTCTCCCATCCCTGCCTGCCTCTGAGTCTCCCCAGAAGGGGAGCAGGCTGACAGCAGCACAGGCAGCACACTTATTTTTCCCCTTGGATCAAAACAACTTCAAACAGCAGACTTCAGAGAGCCGAAAAGTCTCGTTAGCACATATGCTGTTTTGCAGGAGCCTTTGATTATCCTTCGGATATTTTTAGAGCCCCTTGTAAACGAGGGGGGCTCTATTCATGTGGTAACAGCTCTGCAAGAAGCAGCCTGTGGTCCCCTGTGCCCACTGCTCCGAGCCACTGTGGTGCCAGCCCCAGCTCCTACCCTACTCCAATTTAAACACCTCTGAGGGGAGGCACCCGCTTAACCCCACTGGTGTGCTGGGCTGCCCATGTTTTCCCTCCCACCTCAGGAAAGGCAGAGAGGGAAGGCAGCCCCCAGAAAGCACTGCACACCCCCTCTGGTTATGCCTGCAAACCCTCAGCATCGCAAGCACCACAGCCCTCCTGTTTCCAGGAAGAAACAACACACTGGATATTTTTGCTAAAGCACGTTTAAGTGCCAGCTGCTAACAACAGCCATCTCCCTGTCCAGGACACCAGCAGAGCTGGGGAAAAGCACGCCAGGCTTTAATACCATGACAACCATCACAGAGGAATTTTTCAATTTCCTTTTCACTCGTATTGACAGGAGAATCAGCTATCCTAAAAATGAAGGGCACCTCTAGCCCTAGATCAGATAAATTTGTGCAAGTTTCCCTTCCTGACACCGGCTCAGATTGCACACTTGGCTTGAAGGGATCCTGCTTTTAAGTCCTGGGTTTGAAGTTACCGGCAGGGAGGCTGATTGCTGCCAACAGCAGTGGTCAGACGTCCACAGCACAAAACCACTTCTAGGAAATTAATTACAAATCAGCAATGCATTTCACACACCACTCTTCCTCTTTATACATGGCTGAGCTGCTGAAAGCAAAGCATTGTCCTGCTTTGTGTACTGCTAATTGACTAGCAAAGGCAAAAAAACCCAGAGATGAGGTTTCCACCACTGGTTGCCGGGTGCCCCGCAAACCTCAGAGCCCATTAAGTTGGAGCTAAGCCCTGACAACCACCAGCATTTTGCTGGGTTTGCTTATTGCTCAAAAATAAGCGATTTTAAATCATCACAGTGAAATCTGCCAGAAAACGGCAAATAGTTTGTAATATTTGGACTGCTCAATGACTTTGAGGAAGTCATTAAAAGCAACCATTTCTACTGAGTCTCTCATTTGGGGCTATTTTCAGTTCTGAGTCTGGAAATCAGCTCTTGATTCCAGGCTCTGTGACTACTTGTCCCTGGTTAAAATTGTGGGACGCTCACTCTGAAATCAGAGCTTCTGTATGGCAGGGACTAATGCGTCCTCTTCCCGTGGGCCCAATGCCCTCTCAGCCCAAACCTTCTTCAAGGCCAGAGTTTCCACCCAAATTTCCTTTCTGTTAGAGGGACCAGCAAGCTACAGAGCACTGGCACCTTGCAACAAGAGCGGTCACCAGTGCGACACAGCTGGGCATCAGGTTAAAGTCCAAGGCTGTGAGCATCTGTATGGCAGTGTAGCCTCAAAGGGGGAGCAAAAACCTTTTTACACCATATAGATCCATCGCACTAAATGTTTGCCAGAGGGCTAAACTGCCTGCCCACTTCATGGAACACTGGCTTACCTGCTGGTATCCATTCCCAGATACCTTACCTAATTGCAAAACTGAGATCCTTCCAGCCCCAGTCAAATTAAAGAGACAGTCTTGTTTGTGAGAGCTTTCACCTCTATGTACAGAAGCTCAGGAATATTACCAGTATCAGTACTCGCAGTGCCACATACAGGATCTGTAGTCGGCTGCACAGCTTCCTCCTGTGTTTTCTAGTTCCCCCCACTGACAGACACATTTACAGCTGAGTGAGCCACTTTCTAAGCAGTAATGATCTTTTTCTGCCTGTGTTTCTCTCTAGCTGCAGTTCTCACCCTGTAACAGGGATGGCCTAAACCTCTGCAACATCTTCTCTCCTTGTGCTGCCGAGCAAACTTGAACTGTGGTGACAGAGGGACATGGTCCCTCCTGTGCCTTCCTTGTGTCATATCTCCAGCAGCCAGGTTGAGTCCAAGGAGTCTGTGTCCAGCTTTGGCAGCTGTTTGGACAGAAAAACAATTCACAGCCCAATGCTAAACCACAGGCACTCTTACTTGCTTCAGAGGTTCATGGTTTTCTTGCCCACACTGATTTAGCAGCTGTAAGAACCTTCACATGCAAAATTACTCTTATTTCATTGAACTATTTTAAAAGTCACACCTTTAGTTAATATACATGAACCCAGCCTCAAACAAAACTTTCATGTCAAAGAAGAATCCAAAGTTAAACCAGCCCTTTCTTTTAAGCGTAGAACAAGCCCAGCTTCCCCCAGCTTTGGAGCATGCAGACTCAGGTAAAGACTCTCCATCCTTCAAACCAAACCAGACACACACACAAAGCCAAAGACACCACCACTGTACCCGACTGGAAAGGGAGTGAGAGGTTGCAAGGGCACCCACTGCCTGACCATGGCAGAGGGCTGCAATGGACCCTTCTAGATAAATTAACTCCAGACCCGCTCCTTAAAGTTCAGGGCTGGGAAGGAGGGAGTGTATCCCTCTTAGATGCCCTTGCTTTGGGAAAGTTAACCTCCAAGAACAATGTAAAGAATTAGCAACCCAATTGGGTAAATTTAAATGTTTTTTTATTAACAATCATTTTACATTACAAGGATAATATGACAAAAGGAAGGTTCTCGTGTACATACTATGATATATCAACATAGCTCTATTCGTATCCAGTGTCCTAGGTCCTTTCACACAGGTACTATAAAGCATAGTCTGTAAAGTAATAACATTTTAATGTTCTCCAAAAGAGTGATATTAACATATTAATACATATGTAGTAATAGACATCTAGATATTTTTGTCTCATTGTGTGTGTGTGTGTGTGTGTGTGTGTGGTGGGTGGGC
>VZRU01011551.1:492816-535714 GCA_013398155.1 Pedionomus torquatus
TATAAATGAAAAGCTATCAACTAGCAGCAATGGTTCTAGAGATATCTTAGCACCAAGACCAAGGGCGGGGGTGTAACAGGAGAAAGGAAAGGTTCAGTGTTGCTGATACCACCATCATGTTTCCAAACAACACAGCTTGGCACAAAGCTCGTCCCTCCGGGAAGTGAGAACCCATCGGCTCGGACACCTGGACAACAGGTTCTCACTCCCACGATGGGCTGGTCAGGTTGGTGCTGTCCATGCCGCATCAGCGGGGCAAGGCACTAGCATCTGTGGAGTTTTTGCACCTTTTTGTTTGTGTGGTTTTTTTTTTTCTTTTTGTTTGTCTTTTTTTTTTTNTCAGCTGGACTCCGCATCCCTTCAAGAAAGGAAGAAATATTTTGCAGGAAGAAGCGGAGCATCCCTTCTTCCTGCTGTCATCAGTCTGCTGTGCTGTGGAACATGTTACCTTGGTCACAAGAGAATACGTGAACCTTTGTAGGACATCATCACATGAATATAATCCAAGATAATCTTGCATTGATAGCTCCTGCCACCAAATCGTAGCAGGTTTTTCTTTCAGTCATTCCAAACAAAACAAAACAAAACAAAACAAAAAACCCACAACAATCTAGGATTATAAAGACATAGTATAAATAATGTAATTTAGAATATAATTTTTTAAGCCTCTGAATCTCCGCCTAGAGATGGCTCTTGACTCATTGGCTGTCTAGCTTCCACAGCAGCCCTGGTTTTGAATGAATAGTTGTATATATATATATTTTTATCTCCTACAATATAAAAATATAAATGCAAAAATTTCCCCCCGTCTTCTCTATTTTGCTATTTTATAGTCTGCACATGACATCATGTTATAATATATGTATCATAGACTGGTACTACAGTTATCATAAAAGGAGCTGGAAGCCAAATATTACTCTACAGCCCAAAAGTAGGGAGAACTGAGAAAGGGGCATCACAGTTTAGTGGAGGCATTTGTTTCTAAATCAGAAGAAAAACCCCAAATCGCACCCCCAGCCTTTCCCTCCTGCCAGTAATCTCTGTGAGCGAAGAAAGCTCCCACTGGAGCGAAGAGAACTGGGTGGAGCGGGAGAGCTGGGGACAACACAAATGCACGGGATGCTCTGTCGGAAAACAGAAATCTGACGCTCGTCAACAAAAGGCTCAAATGGCTCAATGCCTGGACTGAACAATGGAAAGAGAAGCAGAGATTAAAACTGAGGGGGGAAAAAACAAACAAACAGCCAAACCCAAAACAAAACAACACAAAAAAAACAACCCAACAAACCGACAACACACATACAAAGGAAACCGCCGGGAGGATGAGGCTGACAAAGACCCATCGTGTAGCTTATAGATCACTAGGTTTGAACATGTAGAGTATGGCCCCAGCACATGCTTCTAAAGAATGAAATGTTGCCACCTACACTGCAGCTGCCATGGTTGGAGACACCAGTAAATGTCTAAACATTGTCCCAATCTTTAAAATTCTGCTTAGCTTCTATCAGACGCACATCGTCTTAACTTTTAAATTTTCAGTGTGGGTTTTTCCTTAATATATATAATATATATATATTTTATATAATATATCAAAGTTTAGAGTATAGATTAAAAAAATTATTCAACAGCTTTCTGATCTGAGGCATTCCTTCCTAAATATCGGGGTAAAACTCAGAGCCATGGTCCATGCTCTGCAACATCGGCTTCTGATCGAGAGACGACATCCTGCTCAGCATTTCGGCTGACAGCGCGTAACTATTGCCTGACTTCTCTTCAAACCAACTATCTAGTGCCCTTTTGCAATCAAAGTTGGCAATGGGCGGCCCATTAACGGCAATCGTCAAGAGATCGCTGAGCTGCTCCAGCGTTAGCCGAGAGCGGTGGTTTTTGCGCACTCTCTGCAGGGCGCTGCGCCCCTTCTCACAGCAGGCCGATGAGGTGGGAAGGACTTTAAGAATCTGAACTATTTTATTTAGGAGGGGGAATCTCTGTTTGTATTTACAAATGTGACTGAGCAAGTCTTTAAAACCATTTTTGGTATAATAATCCACCTTGAGTTCTCGCCACTCCATCAGCAGACTCCCACGGGTGTCCATCCCCTCTCTGTAAACCTCTCTGGAAAATGATGGGACCGTCTCCAAGTGTTCAAATATTTGTACCATATCCTCCTTCCCATAGCTCATGAGCTCATCAGTGCTTCTGGGCCAAGCTGCAAGGTCAAATACCTGACAGGCCTTCACAAATGTCCGGCTACGGGAATCAAACCTTTGGGCTAGGATCACCTGGGTCTTCTGGCAGATCTTTTCTCTGATCGACTGGAATTTGGCTTCAGCCACCCGTAGGTTTTTCACAGCAATGCCATTAAAGCTTTCACGGAAGTTTTCCTCGAATTCCTGCAAGTACTCCCCGGGGGAGTCTGCTAGCCGGCTGATCTCCTGGATGGCCTCTTCTATTTTATCGTCCACCTGCGACACAAGAAGGTACTCCCCTTGGAAGACGTAGGCAAGGCGTGACAGCACAGCAATCACATCCAGCAGGAAGTAAATGAGTTTAATTGACTGGTAGTCCATCAGGAACTGCAGGAGGGCCAGAGCAATGGCAGAAGCGTCTGCCCTTTGGGTCTGGCCACTGACGTCTTTGAGATGGGCCACGACCTCCAGGTAATCCTTGATTAGAGCATTGAGAACGTTCTGCTCTCCAATGATCCACTTCACCGCTCGAATGTCCCCCAAGAACTCGGTCTCCTCACACAAAGTGGCGGCAGTGACCCTCAACTCACACATGAGTCGGGGAGAGTAACGGTAGAAGCTGAGCAGTTGCTTCAAATTGTTTTCTAGCTCCTCCAGGCACGGCAGTTCCTTCCCACTGATTGCATCCAAAATTTCCAAGTGGGGCCTGTGCACCATAAAGGGCAGGCAAAGAAGCCAGGGCAAAGTCTTTCTGATTGTCATGAACAAGTTAGCTCTCAGGCTGGCTGTAATGTTAGCACCGTCAACTCCCAAGCCAATAGTTGGCTTCTCATCCTGCAATCGTATTCCCAGGCTGGAAAAAGCCCTGTCTAATGCTTGGAGGTAACTGTCTGTTGTAGAAAAGCCCAGTTCCTGAAGAGAGAGGAATTCAGTTGCCGGAGGCCCATCACTGCTCGTGTACTGTACATAAACCGCAACCGTGTCTGCAAGCAAGTCATCGCTCTGCCCGTCCAGAATGATGCTGAGGAAGGGGGACTGCCGGATGCGTTCAACCAGATCCTCTCGAAGAGCCCGGGCAATATGGTGGATTAAGATCTGGCAGTCTCCCTCGTTCATGTACTGATCCACCACCTTCAGTTCACATTTTCTCAGTAGTTCTGCCAGGGGCCGAAAGTCGTAGTAGGGCCTGCCCTCCAGGGCCAAGTGGTAGGCTGTGTTGAAGAGCAGGGTCATATTCCGGCACATCTCTTCTGTCTTCTCTGGGTGCATCCTGAGCTTGTAAAGCTGCAGGCACTTCTTGTGGAGGTTGCTCTGGCTGTGAAGCTTTATCGTGTGAATCTTGAACTGCTTTGAGCCAATGATGAAAGCTGAAGTCCGAGAGGATTGCACTGTGTACTGCCTACAGACATGGCACCACATTTCATTCAATGTCGGGGAGTACCGCAGAAACCAAAACTTTTTAAGCCACTCTTGCTTGAACCGCCGTATCCTCCGTCCTGTTGCAGAAGACATCTTGGAAGGCTCGTCTGTAGCAGCGATCATGTCATTGGAAACCGATTCATCAGCAGAATCCACCTCTTGGTCATCATCCTCCATGATGGTGGGCACAGAGATGATGCTTTCTGAAACTGTAAGGAAAAAAAGGAAAAAAATACCGTATTTACAAAGTTGCTGAGCTAAAAAAAGCCTCCTACTGGTGACAGTAGAGCCACCTGAAGAGGTGGCCACAACCTGCCCTCTCCTGCCCACAAGGCACCATGGGTAGAATCTGAATCGTGGCTTTGAAGGGTAAATAAGTAAGTGTTTCTGCATATGAACTTTGTCTCCAATGTGCCACAACAGACAGCAAGAAAGGACACTACATCTTGGCCACTCGCACAATACACGGTGTGACACAAATATTCCTTTTGGTGAAGGTTCTTGGCTGCTCAACAGCATGTTCCTGGAGGAAACGAAATGTATCTTCAGAAAAGGATGCATGTTTGTGTTAATGCAGTGGAGGAAAGAGAGGGCTTTCCAACAGGGGACACAGCAGGACATCATTTCATACACAAAGAGCGCACATTTACCACAGAGTCATTCAGACTTTCTCGGTAGCCTGTGAGGCACTGTGGAGGGACTTCTGCTGCAAGAGAGTGCATCAAAAATACAGCAAACAAACTGTCTGCAATGGAATGTCTTCTTTATTGGCAGTGCATTATCGATTACAACAGCGACAAATAGAGCAAGTTGTCATACAGAGTCTTTCCCAGACAGTGTTTTCCACTGTGCCCAGAGCTGTGCCCAGTCACAAAACCTGACAAGAAGCCTCCCATGGAGCCATGCGTTCACCTGAACACTCAGAGCAAAACACTTTAGGAGGGTACATGGCACACAGGCATCTCACCACCCTCCTTAGGCAGGGTTTGGAGAACGCTGTTACTCGGCAAGGCTTACCTGTGGGGTCCGAGAACTCTTGGAGCTCAGGTACCTGAGCCGGTAGCACAGGCACCTCGGATAACTTCCCAGATCTCAGCATGTCTAGCTCGGCCTGCAGCTCCCGGATCTTCTTCTTCAGCCGGATGCAGTTGGGGCAGAAGGAAGTGGTGGGGATTTCATGGGAATTGCCTTGTGCAGAGGCCAGTGACAGCTCAGTTGGGCTGTCTGCTTTGAGCAACAGGGGGTCTTCTTCCTCATCTTCAAGGAAGCCCACCTCTTTGGCTGAGCTGAAAGAGGAACTATGGGGAACCCTCCATTCCCCCTCACTCCGGTTTCTGCTGAGGTTCAGGGAGCCGTGCTGCATGGCACTGCCACAGCTCTCAAAGATGTCTTCAGCCTGGTATTTAGGCACTTTTCTGATGGAAAGTGGCGTACTCGTTGCTAACTGGTTCTCTTCAAATCTGGCAGACTCCAAGGAAGCCTCCAGGACGTCTTTGAAGATGAGGTCAATCTTTTTTTTCTTTGTTTGGGAGTGGCATTCCCCCTCGTCACAGCTGCGCTTGTAGGGGCTCTTTCCTTGCTTCAAGGTGGAGGGGTGGAGTGGCCCCCTCAAGTCCTCTTGAGTCTCCACATTCCTTTCTGACTTTTCTCTCTGCAGGTTTTTGTCTCCTGGAAAGGAAAATGAGGGGTGGGGATTATCACCGGGAACCGAGAAACTTCCCTCAATCTAAAATTCAAATGAAAATAAAAGAACAAAAAGGCAGGCTGAATCCCTGCAGGTCTGCACGTTCCGTTACAAACCAGGGAACTGACAAAACTCAGTTGGAAACCAAGGCTCACGCGAGGAGGAGCCCTGCTAATGGGCAATGTCTGCAAAAACAGAGACAGTCCTGGGCAGCCACAGCCGAGTAGGACCCACACGCTTTAAAGAGAAGAGAAACTACAGGCAGCTTGTTTAACCTAAAGGTATAACCACCCTATGCTGAAAGAGGACTGTGAGGTGAAAGACTATGAGGTGAATGACTGATCGCAGTGGAACCTAACGCCTAGAGCCCAAGAGCCATCCTGGCTGGCTGGAAGACCTGTGCCTGTTTTGACTTGGTAAAAGGTATCGAGCGTACAGCAGTGCAGCGAGAGATTTGGACTGTTTCGTGACAACCCCAGCATCTGTGCACAACACGGCACAATGTTTGCGAGCCCCTCTACTCTCATTCAGTTTGGAGGCTGCTCCAAGTGAAAATAACTTGCACTCTTAAAGCCCAGGGTACTCATTGTCAACTGAGCTACAGCGGGTGAATGTCCTCCAAGGATGGGACATCTAGCTCGTCCCGGTGGAGTCTAAGAGTGTGGCCATTCAGTGATCAAAAAAATAATAATAATAAAAGCAACCTCATACAAACTATTAATTGTTTAAAATAAAGGGAATAGCCAGATTTCCTTACCTGGAAATTCAAAAGACGATAGGTTTGGCTCAATTTCCATCATTCTTCTATCTTGTAAATAACTTCAAGCATTGATGGCTTCCCAAACAAGACGCTGTGTTAAGCTGATTTTTGGTTTTGTTTGCTTTTAAAGTGTATTCATGCTTTCATAAGAGTTACGGAGCAAAAGCTACCATTCCCTCTCTAAGGAGAGCAATGCTAAGAATGCAGAAAAGATGCAAGACTCGAAACAGTTAGAGTAAGGCACCGTAAAAAGGGCTGGCCCAAAAGGCGGGGATTTTGTACTGAGTTTTGATGCTCGCTGGCAAACCCAGCCACTTCTTGAGTGAATCCATAACAACAGATCTCATTTTCAACACATTGACGAGAATTTCTATGGGCAAAGCTCTGAGTTTCTGTCTTAGTAATTCCCCTGTTACCGACTATAATGACTACTGGCAGATGTAGGGATTTAGAGAATGGTTTCTTCATTTTTGGTGAGTCTTTTCCTCCAACCCATGGAGTAGCTCAGCCCTATGGAAAAGCTGGAAATCACAAGATGATCCCTCATATTATTGGTCTGAACTCCATTGATGAGGCGGGTTAAAAACCACTGACAGAACTAAAACCCAGGAAACCGTGTTATTTTTCTGTGAGTTAATAAAGCATGCCACTTTGCTTGACAGGCCCATCTGCTGGGGATTTGAAACCTTCTAAATAGGAAGTGACATAACAGATTTTGGTGCTGCTCCATGACCACCTCCCAGGGCCTTTCCAGCTGAAGCTGGATGTCTTGAAAATCTAGCAGTGGCCCACGATGCTCCCTTTTAACAACCTCTCTGTGCTCCTTTTGTGAATGCAGGCTGAGCCCAGCTTGCTGCAGGACAAGCTCATAGTGATGTCAAGGGGTTTCTCTGACGGCCTCTGCAGCCACATGGGTTTCTACATGAGTGTGTGGTAGGCTACGATGGGTCCCGAGAAACCCAGAGGCAGATCTTTACCACAGTCATAGCACAAAGCAGGCTGTGAGTGACCATTTCAGCTTACATGAACCATGACACACCATAACTAAAGGCATGTCTGCATGGCAGGGCAATTATTCGTAGCCTTGGTGGCCCTTCCCTCTAAAGCAGCTTCTCCAAGGGCATAGTCCTTCTCTTGTAGTACTTTCAGAAAGCACTAAGCCATCTGGACAACTAACCTGTGCACAGCATGCAGCAGAAGCACTGCAGCCTGTACTTAATCACTCAGTGATGTTTATTAACATAAAAAAGCACGTTCACACCAATGTCAATTCAGAAGTGGGAATTGCCCAGGTACAGCCATCAAGACATAACACTGCAAGTGCATAACTCCAAGGTGATAGAGGATAACCAGCTTTTTCAGGACATCTTGTCCACCCCACGATTAAGAGGAGACACCTTTTACCAAGTCAAGGCAGCAACAGCAGCTGTGTAATAATACAGATGGGAATCTTAATTAGAAAGTTATACTTAGTGTGGCTGCCTCTCAGAGGCCCTGACATTCCATGGATAGGCCTGGAAAGAAATGCCCTTAATTAACTTCAGATCTCAGCATTGTATAGCGGAACAGATGCGCTAAGAATTTTTGCCTTCCTTTAAAGCTTTCCGTATTGCTGACATTACACTGACCTAAAGGACCGCTGGGTTTGTTCCAGCATGGCTACTCTTAAGATAACAATTTTTATCCAGAGAAGAATCAGTCTGACAAGTACAAAGCCTCCTGTACGTTGTACATGTGCTCTAAGGTTGTGAGACTAAGGAGTCTCTAGCTGATGTCGTGCTGCTCCCAAATTATATTTCTGAAGAAAGAGGAGATAAATTAGGCAAGGAAAATGGACATACAAACACACCAAAGAAATCTCTCTTTCATATGTACACCAACACAGATGGAGCACCCTAAAACAAGCTGCTCACAAGAGCCAGAGAAAGTAGATGTTCAGAAGAAAAACCTCATGCCCGTCTGTGGGACCAGCAACTGGGCAATCTTCAGGCCAGAAAGACTTGTGACAGAAGAGCTCTGTGATCCCTGGCCTTTGCACGAGGCCCTTGCAGCACACACACTACATGCCACACCACGACACATGACACAACACAACACAGCACAAATCTGTCTTGCATGATCTCCATGACAGCAGTTGTATTATTCTTCTTCTACACTCATCCATCCAAAACGCACCCACAGGTGCTCTGCTTATAGAAATGCAGCCGTCTTCCCACAGCCTGTGCATCACCTACTTCACCCACTATACGTGGTCCAACAAGTGTGGCAGCCCCAGGGGACCAGGGGGAGGCTGGGAAGGGAGAGGACTCACCGCTTGTGAGATTTCTGTTGATGGTCTCCTGGGACATGCTGTGCAACCGCTTCATGTAATCCTCACTGTACCAGACCCGCAGCTTCTCCCCAGGGCGGATGTCACGGCAGGCACGGAAGTAAATCCTCTCGCTGTGCTGGAAGGCCATCAGGTTCTGCTCTCTCTCTTCCCGGGAGATGATCACGTACCTGAGGGTGAGGTGACAAGGCAGGCATGAAGCACAAACTTTTCTCCCATGCCCCACTTTGCGTCAGAATGACAACCATCATGAAGCCAGAATGACTTTCAGAGTGAGCCATCAACAGCCAGACTGGAAAGCATGGAGTTATAAGTAATGGAGTGCAAATTGCCAGAGATACAAGACAACGAGCATGGACACTCAAGGAACGCTACGCCAGTGGGTCCATTCTGCTGTGGAAAGGATGACGGCAATGTACGTACAATCTGAAGGAGTATCTCTCCCAGTAATGGTGACATAGACTCTCATGGGCTGAAATTTCTTTGCCTAGTGATGGAAATAAGGGCTTCTGGATTTCCCACCATCACTTCACCTCTCAGGGCCTCCTCCTTTGCTCTCAGGAGCATCCAGAATATAATAAGGTCCTTCTACCTGTCGTTTTCCCAAAACCACCATCTTTTTAGCAGAAAACAGATTTCCTCACTTCCCTTCTCTTGGACAAGCAGAATTGAGGTACTCAGAGTAGAAACAAGGAGACCTAATGTACATGGGGATATTCACTGGTTGTCCAAAAGAAAAGCAAGGACATGCTAGTACTGGGAGGTTTTGCACTTGAGTGTTCAGCAGGGTGTGACATAAAAACACAAACAGCCCTGCAAGTCTCAGGAAAGCCCAGCACCACGTTTTGGGAGTGCTGGCAGAAAGATCGCTTTCTGGGCATGAGGTTTGTTTTCCCGATTTAAAAAAAATAAATTTCAGCTCAACAGAAATGTATTATTTCACACTCAAAACAACTGGCCCTCTGTGCAACTTGGTGAAGACAGAGAGCTATTGCAGGGATCATATTATTTGCTCTCACACTCCCCATGTTCTTGCTAGAGGAAAAGGCTTGGTAATGCTGATTCCAGCTGCCACCAACATGAGCTCATAACACCCGCCCACGACCAGGAGGAGGCCCTCTCATGGAACATACAGACCCCAAAAGCAGATCTGAACAGTTCGCAGCTAAAAGCTTTTGCTTCTCTTCTACCATTTGCCTCTATTATTCAGCACTTCCTGCATTAGTAACATTAATGAAGGTGAGCAGCATATGGCGCCGCTGACATCTTCTGCTGCTACTAGTCCTTATTCTAGCATTCCCTTACATCTCACAGGTAATATTTTTGGCTTAAGAAATCCATCAATTTTTTCCTTGAATGCTCACCCCTTCTCCAGCCATGTGCATGCATATAAAGATACAAGCCCAACTGCACGTGATCACACCAACCCACACATGTAAGGTCACACACTTGGTGAAACTTCCCGCGAAACACAGAAAATGAGTCTGTGATGTCTCAGACTGCCTGAGGCTCCAGCAATTCTGGTTTTAATGTTGAGCAACTGTGCATGTGCCTGCAATCAGCTGCATTCTTCCTAATGTGTGCTACACAGGATGCTCTGAAATCTTCAGCAATTATTTAAACAGCAGGCTCTGGCCAAAATTAGCCCAACATTGGCTTTAAATAACCCTTATTTTACTGTTGATCACAAAACAAAGGAACTTTTAGACCACCAATGGGTGTATTTGAGAAGGAATGGAGGCCTGGACCAGGGCGGTGGGAAGAAGGTCCTGCAACCGAACACAGCTCGCCCTGCCAGGCTGTCCCTTCTGGGTGTCAGTGGATCATTCCACAAAAAGTCTATCAGGCATTTAGTCAGCTGTGAGATACACAATCTTTGAGATACAGCAACGTGCTGTGGCCAGACTGATGCCCTGCAGCACAGGAGACCCTAGAAGATCTCTCCCCAATCCAAGCAAAATGTCAGGATGCTTCCCAACACCAGCTAAGGAGAGATCTTGCGACTGCTCCACATCCCTCAGCCCAAACATGAGCGGGAGCAATGGCAGATCAGGCTGCCCCTGTGAAGGGGGTTTATCACCTGAAAGCTCCTTAATGCAGCACTGAGGACCCATATCCCCACAGCCAGGGGCACTGAGGAATTCATGGGGCAGCAGCTGGACAGTCTGGTACATTCCCAGCAAACTGCATTTAACGTCAAGATTTAGAAAATTCTCTAAAACACAACTTTGTGTGGGAAAGGGAGAGCCTGGGTAACTATTCCTACCGGGGCTCACTCTTAGAATGAAGCATTGCATTAAGCGTGAGCGTGCTTTTCGAATTCACTGCTCTCCTCCTGCCTCTGAAGCTCACCAAGTTCCTGCCCTAGAGTGTCCTTCAGCTCCGCGGCTCTGGCTGCTTCCACAGGGGGTGGTGAGGAGCTGAGAGACTAGCACAGGCTGGATGGTGAGAGGCAGAGTCTTGCTGCAGCCTGACAGCATGGCCACCAGCCACCCACTCCTGTCTGGCCTCCCCCAGCAGGTAGAAAGCAAGCCCTTAGCACAGACTTCTGGAATAAGCCAGTCAGAAATGTGTTCCTTCCCATGCTGGCAGCTAGTAACTAGCTTACACTCCCAGAGAGGAAGCTTTTACATCTGGGATGCTTCTCTGAGGTAACCTAAACGGAGATGAGCTCATTCACATAAATGAACTGCTTTTGAACCAGCGCTGCCCCCACCACCACCCCCACCCCCAGGGACACCAGGGACACCAGTGACACAGGTTATGAAGGACTGCACACAACCCAAATTCCACCTGAGGCGCTAGGGCATCTTGTGGCCCAGCACACCATGGTTATAGAACCATGGAACTGCCGAGGCTGGAAGGGACCTTTCAGATCATTGAGTCCAACCATCAACCCAACACTGACAGAAACCATCACTGAGCCATATCTCTAAGCACTATGTCAACCTGTCTTTTAAAATACCTCCAGGGATGGTAACTCCACCACTCCCCTCGGGCAGGCTGTTCCAATGTTTAATAATCCTTTCAGTGTAAAAGGTTTTCCCAATACCTAATTTAAACCTTCCCCAGTGCAGCTTGAGGCTGTTTCCTCTTGCCCTATTGCCTGTTACTTGGGAGAACAGATCAACGCCCCCTTGCTACACCTTCCTTTCAGGGAGTTGTAGAGAGTGAGAAGGTCTCTCCTCAGCCTTCTTTTCTCCAGGCTGAACACCCCTAGCTCCCTCAGCCGCTCCTCACAAGAGTTGTGATCCCTCACCAGTTCCGTTGCCCTCCTCTGGACACACTCCAGCACCTCTAATGTCCCTCCTGTCATAAGGGAACCAAAACTGGACACAGCACTTGAGGTGGGGCTTCAGAAGTGCCCAGTACAGGCGACAATCACTGTCCTAGTCCTGCTGGCCACACTGTTCCTGATACAGTCCAGGATGCTGTTGACCTTCTTGGCCTGGATTAGAACCAGGTGCTTTGCTGAGCCCAGAGGAAGTCCCTCCACAAAATGGCAGGCAGGGGCACAAGCTGCCTGCTGAGGTGAAGAGAGACTGTACTAGCCTGCCTTTACTGACCTATCTTCCCAAGGATGAAGTGCTCATGTCCTGAATAACCCTTCCTGCCAAGGCTGGAAAGTGGCCAGTCCCCTCCTGATGTCAAACACTCAAGCTGCATGGAGGCAAGAAACCCACCTGGGTGTAGATGCCCAGGACAGACACAGCTCAGTGGACACAAGCACTGTGCATAGACGGGCACAGCCTCACCTAACAGTGGGTTTCCCAAGGGACCATGACCCCCAGAGGGGAGGGACCAGCAACAGGGCAGACCCACCACCCAGAGGTGCTCATGGTCCTGAACTGCCACCAGCTGCAAATTGGTCATTTTATGTCTTGCTTGGTCCCTGGGGCGATCCAGCCTCAGGAATACCACAGATTCTGCCCAGGCTACTGAGAATCAGCCGTTATACTGATGGAGACCATTTATGACCCATGTACAGGTACTGGGACTTGGATCAAACCCATGGCTGTGCGAGGCAAAGCTCACTCCGCAGAGGCACCTTTCCCAAAATCCATCCTTGTCTCCCTTTTTTCTAAGCCAAAACCCACTCAGGACACCAAGTTTCAGGATGACCCAGTGAGCATGCCCAGAAAAACATCAAGGTAGATTTTGGCAGCTGGGACCATTCCTCTCCAGGAGGGGAATAGAGCAGCCAGGAGAGACAGTGAGGAAGGAGAGCCACACAGCTGGAGGAAGGCTCAGGCTTCCGCCTCCCCAGAATTTGCCCCATGCCTCCCCTGCCCACTGTCCCCACCAGTTACCAGCCCTTCCCAGATCAACACCAGGCACAAAGCAAGGGCAGGAGATCCGCATCAGAGAGATGCCACCGAGCCCAGGTAAATGCCATGGGGTGCCCCACATCATAGAATGATTAGAATTGGAAGGGTTGCCAGCTATCCCATGCCCAGTGCCCTCCAGGAGACCCAGCATCTGCAAGAGGCTTGTTATCAGTTTAGGAAAAAAAATGTACAAGAGAAACAAAGGACTCAACAGGAGCGGTGTTAAAAGTCTTATATATTTATTGCATTCTTAACAAAAATACTTTTAAAGAGAGAATACTTTCAGCACGTACAAGACATGGATACTGGGGATACAGTTTGCTTTGACACAGGCACTTACTTCTACAGCCAGGTAACCTGATGGGTGCAGGAGGAAGCATCCTTTGCAAGCCAGTACAGAAAAGCCATTCCACCAAGGGGTCTACACAGGGCAGGAGGTATGTCCCCAGATCTGGGCCAATCTTTGTCCACAGAGGAAAATGGGGGAGACATCAGGCAGCTTATAACACAAGGTCCTTCCTCCTGACCACAGCCCAGCCTTTGGGGGTTTGCACTGAGGGCTGACAACAGGGTTCTTGCTCATAAACGCGTCTATGCAGGCAAACTGGTGGCAGAGACAGTGCCAACTCCCTCCAGTGCCCAGCACCTGTGGGAGTCTCCTCCTCTACAGACCTGAGGGTTCCCAGAAGGGATCCCCTTGGGCAACATCAGAGGAGCTAATCCTATCAGTATATCCATGGGAGAACATCAGCAGGGACCAAGTATTATAAAAATATAAAATACTACTTCTAATATATAGCAGCAGCACTACAGTGACTCAGAAAGCCTTTAAAACATATCACTATTTTTTCAGTTATCTATGATTCATAAATTAGATCCACTTCTAGCAGATTTACCAATCTTCCCTTCAACTGAAGGGAGACTGTGGCTTTTGCAGAATACAAATGTTACAACAGAAGTAAAATGACATCTTCAGTGGCAGGTGACCGAGTCCTGCCCTGGTCTGGCAACAGCACTTTGAGGAACATCCTCTGCATGAAACTGGCCTGGGTCACTCCTCAGAAGAAAGGAGATTTTTTTCTCCTTGCCAGACCTCTACTTCCTTGAGCAAGGGCCTTTTACCACACCACTAAAAATAAATTACTTGAATCAGAATTACAGAACAATTTAAAAGAAGAAAGGAAAAGCACATCAGGAATGCCTGACAGCTGATGTGCAGTGAACTTTACAGGAGTATAGTGTACTACACTTTCCAAGGACAGATTAACAAAGATCCTTCGAGACCACATAAAATGAGAAATCCTTCTGCTATACTGAGCTGCCTATGTCCAATTCCCACTGAAGTTTATACAACTTTGCGGCCAAGTCTGTAGTCCAGACATGGCATGACAATGTGCATTCATATTAGCTTGAATAGTTTTCTGCAACCCACCTCCACGTACAACCAGACAGCCCAGAGAGCAGCGGTGTGCTGACTGTGCGTGGGTACCACCTCGGCCTTCTTCCCTGCTGAAGCATGTCACGATAATGATATTATCCAGATTTTTCCAGAGATGGGGGCAGCACAGTAGGCACAGATGTGCAAGCCAAGGAGAAGACAGACATATTGTAAAAAAGCTGCCACATACATTATCACCACCTGAGGTGACATTATTGAAGCTTAGTTTCAGAACTGGGGTTGTAAATAGGAACCTCATGCAGCACTAAAGCAATTTGAATGTTGTAACACAGTTCTTTCGGTTCTTTCTCACAGATGCAATCTGCATGAGGAAAGAAAGCAGTACAAAACCAACATCTAAGATTTTAACCTAAATATCTGTGAATTTAGATTGTAAACTCTTCATGACAGGAGAATACTGTACAGATCCCACGCTAAATAACACTGAGTAAGTGCAAAGTAACTGTACTGAAGTTGACAGAATTACAGTGATATAAAACCCAACTGTCCTGAGGTCAGAAGCAGGCCCTGGATCTTCCTTTGTTTCTGTGCAGCCTCTCACATTTCGATGAGAATGAGATGGTTCAAATCTGAAGATTATAGCATGCAAGATAATAATACCATACAGTTCTATTTAACTGTTGTAATATTATGAAATAATTGTATTTTAACTGCAATTGTGGGTGGGGTTTTCAGACCAGAGCAAACAAAGATTAAGCTCTTTGATCTAAGTGCGGAAAGTACTGCAGGATGCAGGCATGTGCCATAGCAGCCCTTCTCAGCAGTCCCGAATCACGCACTGCTCAGACCTGTCCTCCTGTCCTTAACATTGTGTCTTCTGCCCTTCCCTGTACAAGCCCTGCTTTTCCACACTTCTCCCCAAAACCTGGCTTTAGATCACAGTAAGCCCTAGACTGCCCATCATTGCTCAACACAAGATAAAAATAACGAGCAGCAAAAGTCTCTAGAGCTGTAAAGATGTATCTCTGCACAGTGCACATACTCATTTGCAGTAAGATGATGGGAAGGCAGTAGGTAAACTAAGTTTCTGGGCTGATTGCAAAGGGAGCTCTATAGTACACTGTCCCAGTAAATAACGCTTCACAGGCACTAGAAGATATTCAGATGACTCCTACTGCATCTCTTAGCTTACAGAGCATTCAAAGCATGGGGACGCCAGTGAAAACTCCTAATCTCTATCAGCAGGAAGATGTCCTACACTCCAGGCTCTGCAAGATCTGAGATTCCTCTTTGCCATCGTTGAGGGCCAGCCCTACTACTCAGCTGCCATAATTCATGCTCCTCTGTTTGCTAGCAGGGGGAAGGACGGTCTGGGGTGGCTGCTGACCTTCTCCACAGAGTACTGGTACACATGGAGCATGGCCATGTGAGCATGCAGCATGCTCCAGAAGGGGCACCCTTCTTTACATGAAGCAGACTAAGAGTGGTGTTTTCTCTTTCGTGACCTGGTAGTCCGTGCAGAAGGAGCCTGTTTTGGGGGTTTTTGGTTAGACTCTGCACTGGCCTCAGGGGGCTGTTTTGAGCAAGCTGCTTGCAGAAGAGACCCCTGCATGACACTAGGATCCTGGATCCTATGGAAAGCCTGGACCCCGTCACGGATTTCAGACAGGGTCTGGCACATCTGGCCAAGCTGGCTGGTGAGGTCAGCCATCCTCTGACCGATGATGTGCATGCTGTCTGCCATGTCTCTGTGAACAGTCACCAGCTCCTGGCAGAACTGCCGGAACAGGTCTGTTTGCTGTGTGTGTGCATGGAGAAGCTGGCGACTGAAGCTGGAGAGGGGTGGGCTCCTTGTGCGGGGGCGTGGGGGTCTGCAGGACGAGGCAGTGCATGGGGATGGACGGCGCAACTCCTGCCTTTGGCTGGTAGCTTCCAAGTGCTCTGATGAGGAAGAAGTGCGTAGGAAGGACGGGCCAGAGAGCTGGTTGACTCCTCCTCCACCAGCCCTCTGCAACGATGAGAAGCGGTGCTCCTGAGAAGTACCTGGCATCTCTTCGTCTTCGTCAGCTTAAACAGAAGAGAAAGCATGAATTATTAATGTGAAATCCCTCACAACTCTGACTTCTGTTTCATGGTATCTCAAAGCACACGGACAAAGGGTTTTCTCCTCTCCCTGTCTGCCAGTGGAGACAAGCCTGTAGCTCCTGATGCTTAACTCAACATGCATGTGCTGCAGCATTAGCATCTGCGTGACAAACTCAGCTGTAAGAGGGCTGAAAAGCAGGCAAATCCAGTCAACCAAGGGGGAACCCAAGCTGCCATGGTATCCTGTACACAGCATTGTTCATTACTAGAATATAAATCCATTTTTGGACAGTAGCAACGGCTTCCCTTCCCCAAAACCATAAGTAGCTGGAATACTACAATGATTTGGAGGGACAAAGGCTCCTGGCTTTTGGTCCAGTCTTGGAACTCTGATATATTCAGTTCCTCAGGCAAACACCCTGCTTCCATGAATTTTTTTCCATCCTCTGCACTGAGAAAAGCACAGACATAGTATTGGCTGCTTGCAAAGCCTGTACTGCAAGGCCACTGTGTGCAAGGCCACAGATGTGCAGGCAGTTACGCATAGCAGCAACAGGACCCTTTATTAATCAGGAAAGTACACTTGATGCAAAACCAAAACCAAAGCAAAACACCATGGGAAAGCTCTCATTAGTCTGATAAATATCTAGTGTTGTGCCAGTTCACGTGTACAGGCACATCAAGAGTAAGAAGAGACAATACTTCACTTGTTGCAACTGCCCACTGTCTCCTGGCACAAGCTGCATTCGTTTTACCTCTGAAAAAGCAAAACTGGCTTCCAAGAGAGATGCAAAGAATGACAAAGTCCCACTTTGTCAATTCTTGAACATCTTTGTCTTTGCTCTCCCACTAACAACATTACTTCAGATATGAGGTAAGACCTGACACGGTAAGAGAATGCCACCCATGAAGCATTAGTTGGCTCACTTTCCAAAAAGTTATTCCCTCCTCTCTTTTGTATCCCCTAAAAGCTCACAGACCAAAAATCTGCACCTCCATGTAAGAAAACCATGTGTACGCAAGTGGAGAAAAAAACTGTGAAAAGCAGCCTGTGGTTCAGCACTGGAAGGTGCCTGAGTGTTGTGGTGTAAGGAGATTAACCCAGAAAGCAGGGTCAGCAGTTTCTTAAAGAACAGTGAAGAAGGGAGTCATTAGCATCTGCCTTTTTCACAGCAGTTGTGCTAGGCCTTCAGAACACTAGTGAGAAATCACTAGTGGCCTAGCATCAGAGCAGAAACACCAGTGATCACTAAGCCCCTCCAGAAGCCCTCTTGGAAGACAGTTACCATGCAGTGATCTGTTAGGGACCAGCACATGCTTCTCAGCTTGACAGCACTGCTGTTTTATTGGGGGGGTGGGGTGGGTGGGGTGTAAGATGAAGAACTCCTAATCCTTTACAAACACTTTTTCACAGACCAGAGATAGTTGCACTTCAACTACAGATGTCCCTCACTTGTAGGATTAGTTCAGACTTAAGAAAGTGGAATCTAAACCATGTCTACCCTTAGAAGACAGTATGGAAAAGCACTAGATAAAAAGATAAAGAAGATGATCTTAACTTGCAAACAGCTTGCCCTCAATCCAGCTCAACGCCCCATGATCATCAGAGCAGGCTGTCTTGAAACTAAACACGGCAGTAGGACTTGGCTTGACAGGCATCTCCCGAAACACACACCACTCTTCTGGTGTCAAACTGATTTATGCAAGCATAAGACAAAGAGGTGTTAAGGCAATGATACTTACAGCTTGTTGACGGGCTGTCAACCACGTCCAGATCCGCTCTCCGGAAGCCGTGCATCTGGCGTGACGAATGCAGCGTCGACTCGATGGCTCTCTCGTGGGCGGTCAGGACGATGGCCGAGGGCCGCCCCGTGCTGCTGGGGCTGGAGAGGGACCTCTGCATGAATGCCAGTTTGTCCTTGGTCCTTCTCTTCATGTCGTCCCATCTGTGTTTAATGTCTTTTACAGATCTGGGGACCTGGCTGACTGATGTGATCTGCCTGGCTATGCCTTCCCAGATCTTGTCCCTGTCAGCATGGGATAGACGCATTGTCTCCCTTCCAAACAGCATGGCTTCGTTTCGGGTCACCTCAGTGACCAGAATGTCCAGTTCTTCCTTGGAAAACTTGGGCTTCCTCTTTCGTTCAGCCATGTTCCTTGGGTTGAACATCCCACAAAGCACAATTGGGTAAAGAGAAATCAGTGCAAAGCATCCCCCTGCATCCAAGCATTTGGCCAGTGTGGCAATGTGGCAGGTGAGTTCGGTGGGATCCAGCTCCCCCCACCCGCAACAACGTCTCAGTTTTCCTCAATAGCACCGGGGAAAGGCAGCTGTTTTGGTTTTAAGAGGCAATTTTCAAGCTTAAGAAAAAAAAAACAACCACCAAACGACACTAGTGTGAAGGAGCCTTCTCAGCTTTACAGTTAAAACGAAAATTTATACCTCGTTTCATGCCCTGACTTATGCATGAGAATTTCAGTTCAGCCTCACATCACTTGTGACTGTTTGCACACAGCAAAAAGCATGAGAACTCACAGTCTAACTAAAAAGTTAGCTTCTAAGATGGCATTGCTCAAAAATTAGTTCTTGAGAAAATCTAGAGGCCTGAAACCTGCCCGGCACAACATGCAATGGAAAGTTTTATACCACCCTTTTTGTTAAAACTGTCAGGATGTCATGCTGAGGCTACACCAAACTGGACTTTTTTGCAGGGAAGGGAAATTGAATGTAGAGTCACAGGCAATTTCTGCAACTTGCTTTTCCTAAGGAAAAGTCTCTTCTTCAGCAGCAGGAGGACTGCACATCCAGCATTCGCTTCACAACAAGCTCTTGTTTTACCCAGAAATGGTTGTCGTTTCCTATTGTTCTCAAAAGGGATGAGGCCACCCACTTGCTTTAGCCAGCTGGGCTGGGCTATTGCTGCTGCCGGTGGGAGTCTGCACCCAGTTTCTGGTGCTTCCAACAAACAACTCATGGCCTCAGCCCATAGAGAAGCCATGGCAGCCACCCTGACAACAAACAGTTTTGTCCAAAGCTGGTGGGGGTTAATTTTCCAGACACAGTCAAAGGAAACTTTAATAGTAAACAAAAGACTGGTCCTATACATGGCTTTTTATTGGGGGTGGGAGGGGGCAAATCTCTTTGGCAGGAAAGGAGAAAACAGACTGCGTGAACACATAAACAAGGTGGGACTGTGGACAGAGGAGAAATCCACAGCCAGGGCACTGGACACCTGTGTATAAGGGTGCAAAACAGCACTGAAAGGATCAGAAGGCCACAGAGGAGCAGACCCCTTGTGAAAACTCAGTATACACCTTGATTTGAATTATAGCAAAGTAAAATGTCAAAATGGTTATTCTAGTGCTATATGTTAGAAAACATGTCTTCTACATGTCTTCACACTATGATTCTGTGATTCTTTGATGTTCATATCATACAGTTCTTAACACTTTAAATTGAAGTTCTCAGATAGAAATCTACATGAGTTATGGTGGAGAAAGCAACACCCATCTGAGGTAGAAGATTTCAGTGTTAATAAAAATCACCCTAAAAAGCTGTCACTACAAACCCAGAAAGTTAATGTTTAAAAAGGATACTAAGATGTAACATACAAGAAATAAGACATCTTAATGGCTAGGACACCTAACAAATGAAACACTGAAGCGACACCATGGGAGGGAAATCCTACTAGCTCCCCCATGTGTTAGTTTTATTTCTGCTAGATCATCTACTAGTAATATCATCTTTGGTTTCCTTTAATTTAGGACCTATTGTTAGCATCTTTGCAATGTTAGCAGAATAAACTCTGGCTGGGATGACTCAGACCCTTCTCTTTCAAAAAATTACATTAATCCTATTGCCTTGGCTGGCTGTCCTGCCTCTCACAGGCAAGCTTTAGCCACCCTGAAGTACTTTCTGAAAAGCTGGTGTAAGCAAAGGCCTCAGCAGTCTCCCCACTGGTCCCAAACTGGCAATAGCCCTGAGAGGTGGTCTGGGATGCACTCATGGGAAAAGTACTCGTGGGCTGCAGACTAAGAAAAACCTACAGAAAGGCAGTGACCCTTGTCAAATGTCATCCTAGTTTCCCTTAGTGCTATTACGCTGCTGTTTAATGAATCTCAGAGATGCTGCTGCCCTCCATCGGGTACCAGAAGGTGTTAACCTTGGTTAAAACTGGAAAACCAGTAGGAAATGCTGCTCAAATCCAAGCCATGCACAGGGAGAGCTGGGAGCTACACACACCAGGACAAATGTGAATGCATCCTTGAGATACTACTGTTTTGGTAGAGCTTCATTTATGGGGGAATAAAAGGCGCATTTAGGGAAGATGCTAATGAAATTACAGAAAGCCAGCAAAGCACCTGCTATACTGACCTCAAGGCAAAAAAAAAACCAAAAGCCCAAGCTTTAAAGGGAGAAGGAGGTCTCCCAGCTAAACAATGAAAGGAGGGAACAGGCTATGTGGTATATTGAGCAAGGAAACATTTACAACTTGATTTTTATCACACTCAGTAAAACTGGGCTTCGTGTATATTCTCTGCAGTGTATTCTCCACAGGTACCCCTGGCTCACAGTACCACCAGTGCCTCCATGTGGTGGAAACAAACCTCCACTGACAAGCTGCTCTGGTGACAAGAAATAACAGCAATGTGCAAGACAGCCTGGGTAGAGGTGAACTTGTGGAAGTCCCTCTAGAGCTGCTGAGACCTCCTGGTGGGGTCAGGAGACCTGTGTCTCCTCTGCCCTGCTGAATTCATGGCTGCTGGAAATGGCAAATGTGCACTGATGGGGAATTACAACCGCTTTCAGCTCTTCCCAAACAGGGCAGCCCAGCAATCGTATTTAGGACAACCTGTACTAGACCTGGATATTCAGATTTCAGGGTTTCCCCTCATTTGCTCCAGTATGACTTAGGTCAAAGCTATTTAAGATATCTTAAGTATTCCAACAGCAAACTCACCACACAAAAAGTAATGAGTCCTGGCCACTTTTAATCACCAATTCAATTAATGTTAAGTTCCCAGCAGGCACGTTAACATTCTCCTTATAAAAATGCAGACAGAATATACTGTCAGAGAGACCTTTTTCCCCTTGTGTATTTCCTCCAACATGCAAGTCTGTCCCTGAGAGCAGTCACTGATATTTGGAAGTACCTCCTGGGGATGGTGTGTGGATTTTTTGCTGGGTGGAGCCCCAAAAGGGCTCCAGCAAATTCACCCCTCCGCCCAGGCCAATCTGAAAGTGCAAGACTGTACAGCTATTTCTTTAAAAAACACACATGACATTGTAAACTATGTGAACAGTGAGCATTTAACGATCACTTCACAAAGATATCAACTGGTTCCACTTTTCTTGGCCTCTAAAATGCAAGCATATAATCACTTCAGAGCCTTGGGGAATTTTTCTTTTTTTTTTTTTTTTTTTTTTTTTTAATGCCAGGATCCCTTTGCTCTGCATAAATTTCAGTCTGTAATGCATAAGAACATTTGCTTCACTTGCTGCGAGGTAACAGAGACCAGTTCACTGTGTTCAAGAAAATAACCTATGCATAGGTGGGTGGCTTTTACTCCACCTGAACACATGGGCAGACACAGTAGCTCTGACTTTTTTTAACCTTTGATTTTTAAAAGGCCCTGTAAAGCCAAAATGGCAGCTCAGAACTTAACAGATCTACTGATCTAAGCTGGTCCTGCTTTGAGCAGGACATGGCAGCACCTGAACAGAGCTCCCTTCCAGGCTCTGTTATTGTATAAAGACTAAATTGCAGACATCTTCATTATAAGGAGATACAGGAAGACTTGCAGACCAGTCTTGCTCCCCATGAGCCCTTTGTTACTGTGTTTGGTAGGCAAAAGGGGGCACAGAGGAAGGCAAAGGAGGAAGAAGTGAGGAAATCTTGCACCAGCCTTTTCACGTGGGCTGAGGTAAGGAATGAATTTGAACTCTGCCAAAAGCCTGAGAACTCAGGTACTCACATGTAAGAAGAGATACAGACTGTAAATGCCAAAACTAGCCTGGAAACCCCCGACACTAGGCGCTTCGCTCCAAAAATAGGTTAGGCACCACCAGTTTGGTGGTACTTCCTATCCTGTGTCTCAGTCTGGGCCAAGCGATATACACATAGAGGGATGTTTCCTGGACTTTCTGAATTATTTTCATGTTCTGGTCAGATTCCTTTTTTTCTAAAAAGTCCCCAACAATTCAATAATGGAAATTCCTCAGAAGTAACCAGCAACATCAGCTAGTTCTGTGCAATGTATTAGAAGCCCCAAGAACTCCCACCAGCAGCAGTTTATGGTTCGTGTTTGAGAGAGTACCAGTTTCACTTGAAGTTTGCTGCCATCCATTGTAATCGGTAAGCCAGAGGAAGAGATTTGCACACATCCTTGTAGGTCAAAGCCAGGGAGTTTCATAAAGTATTGGAAATAACAGCACCTTACTCTGGGCAGACATGAACAGTGTATTATTCTCCTCAGCTTAGGAGAACAAGCTCCCAGCATCAGGGGTTTGCCGCAACAGACTGGCTGAAGAGGGAAAATACAACAGGATGGTACCATCACCATGCCCTTTACTTCACTACAGACTCCTTCCTCCCCGCCACACACTGCCCTGGGCAAACGGCCACCTGAAATTAAACCAGAGAGTGCTGCCATGCACACATTTTCCTCACTGGGAACATGAGAGTGGACTCAGATGTGGTAGTCAAACAACAAAAATGACAGCCAGATCTACAAGAAGAGAGGGAGTCAGCCCGAGCTGCCCTCCCCATGCCATACCCACCTACTCAGAGGGTGAGTAGATCTGCTTTGCAAAGCACTCCATCTGTAAGTGATGGCAAAGAGCACCATCTGAAAAACAAAAAGAGCGCTGTCTACAGCGTCCTGGAAGTATCATTTCTGTGGGTAATCTCCACGACAGGTGATGTCCTAGTACAGGAGACCAAGTGCACCTTTGTTTGAAAGCTGCTAACAAAGAAAACCGAGGCTTTTGAGGATTCTCCTTGAACTGTAAGTCAAACTCTACATAATATTGCTATTAGAAGAAATTTTCAGAAGTGAAAACCAAAAGATGATTAAGACTGGTATAGCCTGCACAGGTCCTTTCACACACCCTTCCCCACAACAGTTGCACCATCCCCTTTCCACAAAACCGTAACCTCTTTGCCCTTCAAGACCATACAGAACGGCCCAGACCACGTTAATCCAGAGACGTAACCACGGCAAATACAAGTTTAGGCAAGAACATTCTGCTCTTTGGTGCTGGGACCATGAGTAGTGCCCATTTAAAGGCAGACACCAACCTTATGTTCACAGCACTAGGAAGAAGAATTCATCATAGGATTTTTGCTTTCCAAGACTCTATTTTCCCCCAGCTTCACTGTTATCCACATCACAAAGATCCAAATCAAGCAGAAAAATCTCACTCTGATTTTTGAACTTTGCATTCTTTACTTCAAGATATACATTCTCATACTTATCTATCCACTGCTTCTTTTTGAAGTGACAACTCCAGCCTCAGCCCAGGTCTAATGTTTTCTCTCATCCAGCAGTGAGCAAGTGTTAATGACTGATAATTCTTACAGAAAAATGAGATCCTTCACTGAACTTTATGTACATAAATTTCAGAACAGCTGCTGCCCATGTGAAGACTCAAATACCACTCACAAAGTGGTGCAACTAGCTTTGACCAGCTACATCAGTCCTGCATCTTCCTGTACTTCACACTCTCTTTTCCTTTATTGAGCGACAATTCAAAATCCTAGGCATTCAAGCCAAAAACAAAGTTAATCCCCACACTGCTTTACTCTTGTATGAAATGCCTTTTTGGCAACAACTGCTTCCAAAATTCAGGAATTGGTCCTAATGTGGGATGGACCACAACGCGCAGCGATGTCCCTACTCTGGTAGCTCATCACGCACACAAGGCATCTCAGCGCTTTGCTTCTGCCTCAAGAGGCTGCAAGAGTGACCTACATTTTGCAGATATATGCCAATACGTGAAGCACCACGTCACGGTTAAACATGTACCCTTACTGCTGCAGCTAACAGACCAGCTGGATTTGGGCTCTGTTCTGCTGAGTCCTGGGGCCAGCAGAGGGAGTGCAAGCTCAGGCATCATTTCTGCCTTCAGAGCCACAGCAACTTGCTCTGTGTTTCTCCTAACACAGCAAAGATGACAACACCAATGACAGCCACCACAGACAATTGTTTCAAGTGAAGCTGGGAAAAAAAAAAAAAAAGGCACCTCTTTCAATGTCTGTCAAATGGGAAAGGGCAAAAAGCCCCAAACAGAATCATGGGAATTGGGAATAATGCAAAGCATTTTGCAAATATTTGAATGTGAAGTGGAACAAAAAGATAAAATAATGAAGCGAGATCTGTCAGCGTTTGTAAGACTAGATAAACAGGATCATCTTTATCATTTGTCCTCATTCCAGAAAATCGCCATCCTCCATACACACATCCTTGTTTTAGTCCCTCTCATTGAATCTGACTCCAAAAGATTTCTTACCACCGTAAATACTGAAAGAGCACAAGCACGTCCTTTACAAAGGGGGATGTGGCATTTTGGTTTCCTTTTCTGTCGTACAAAACAATCAGGAGTGTGTGATGGCCTGTCTCTGGAATACAGAGCCCCAAGATGAAGGCAAAAGAGAAGTGGACTCACCTCATCCAGTTTGCTTTGGTTTCATCTGTCCCATCAATGGATTTGTAGCGGTTGTTCTTGTCAACGATCTGCAGAACGAGAGAACAGAAGCAGCATGTCAACTAGCTGGTCCAAACAGGAGAAGGTCTAAAACTCTAAATCACTGCTTTAGTTCTAGCCTAAAGTCAGGACATGAAACACTTTCACATGAATCTCAGCTATTTGAGTAGGAGCTGCTGCCCTGGATATTTGTGTGGAGGCTACTCTGAACTGATGAAGAGGCATTTTCCTAAGAACACATACCCATAACATAGAACTATGGATGTAGCTGACAAAACTGTTAACAGTTTTACATCAGAGATGTAAAAAATTAACTCCCCTTTCAGGGCAGGTCCAAGTCACACATTTATTTTACAGACAGAAAAGCGTGAGCAACATTTCATATCAGCAGCTTTTAAAATATTTCCCCACCCAAATCTCAAGTCCCACATCTCATTTCTCATAATAAACAATATCCGCCCATCTAGTGACATCTCTACCTCATAGGCTAACCAAGGCATGGAGTACTACAGAAAAAAAATACAGTTTTTGGTGCTAAAGTCTGCAAGTAGATCAGCTCCTGATGGACTGAATCTCTTCCTCAGCCCCTCAGGCCATCTGGTCTGTTCAAACAGAACGGGAGGAGTTGCTGGAAGTCCGCAATCTCTGAATGCAATCTTTCCTCTGTACTTGAAATGATTACCAGAGCAGAGAAAGGTTCTGGAGCTCTCGAGTTTGAATGGAGATGGAAGAACATGGTGAGAAGGAGAGGAGAAGCGAGCTCTGCTTCTTACACCTGTGAGGTCAAGTCAGGTGCTGTGGCATCCAACCTCTTTTCATGTCTCTATACTCTTAAGCCACTAATAATTATGCTGGGTCCATGTTTGCCTACTGCCCATGTCAGGCAATGGAAGATCTTCACAAGAAGGGGAAAGATTGCTAAGGTTGGGCGTCACAGGCCCGTCAGTCCCTCAGCTCTGAGCTGCATGGCAGGGGTGTCACTTTGTTAGGGAAATATGTCACTCACCAGCCATGAGAAGAATCCTGCAGATTTGTCCTGGCTAGAGATCTGCCCCTCATACGGCCCAAAGATATGACCTTTGGGGATCACCTCGTTCATACAGCGCACATCGTTCTCCCCGTTGGGCTCTTTCACCACCTCCATTCCCGGTGGGATGGTCAGTGCTGCCCGGTCTGGGATGCCAACAGGCACTGGGGTGTCAGAGACGAACACAGGGGGGCCGTGGTTTGGGCACTCATCCACGAAGTACTCCTGGCAGGACTCACAGACTGTGGGTATGAGCAGAGCAGGGGTTAGGCTTGGCAGACATGATGCTCGCATGACTTATAGGATGCAGAGTGCTCAGGACAGCATGCCCTGGCTCTCTGGCCTCCCCTGGCCCGCTTGTGCCCCCTCCCCAGAGCCTGGCCTCCATGTGCACAGACGCTTCACTGGCTGCTCACTGGTTTCACCACACATCTCACAAAGGCTCTGCACCAACCCACAGCTGCCTGACCAACACCAATGCTTGCATGATCCCTGATGCCCTGTGGAGATTTGCCACCCATGAAAAGACCCCATAACAGTCCACAGAGACAGAGGCTGGAGGCTCCACGCACATCACTGGTTAGCAGCAATGTCCTCACGCCAAAAGGTTTAATTCCCACACACGAGAGGGAAACTAAACCAAGCATTCCTGAAAACAAATACCATTACCATACAGACTTCATTCTGTGCTTGGGAGAGAGGCAGTATCCACAGGCACTCGCCTGGTGGCCAGACAAGGACAGAGACCTACAATTTGATATTTTGTAGGTATGCCAACATAACTGGCACCTGTTTTCTTTCCCAGAATATGGGGCAAGGCAACAAGCTGCCATCTGTGTGATGCTTCCTTTACAGTTTCTGAATTCAAGCCTTTGGGTTATGCTTCCAGCATGCTTTTCACCTACTTCCCTACCGCTGCACAGCCCCACCATGGACAAGCTGCTTTGCACACCAGCTTTTTGTGCCAGTCTTTTCAGGAGAGCATACAGATTTGTCCTCAGCTTTCTTCTTCCCTGTTTCCCACTCCAAACCAGCAGGGTACCTACTAGGAAAGACCCAAGTCTATACAAGTGGCAGTGTTGCTCTTTCCTCACTCACAAAGACACTTACACCAGAAATCCACTTGCTGGAAGCTCTTGGTCACAATCAAATCCCGTTTCCCTTTCAATTTCTTGGGCTCCACCTCCATGGACTGTGGGTCAGGCCTTCCAGAGCTGAGGAGGTAACAACAAAAGATGATGTTAACCTACCAAGACTGCACATAAGAGCAGAGACAACGTGGCCCAACCAACTCTCTTTGTCCCCACACCTGCAACAGAGAAATGGTTCAACTTGCCATCCTCCAACCTGCCAAAAGCTAGTGTCTGATATGGCTAAAGCCTACACCTGTGGCTTCAGCTCAATCACCTCTGGGCGTGGCACACACTTGGCCTGTCCCACACAGGGCAAGGCAGTTGGTAGAGGGGGCTCCCACCAGCAGAGAGGCTCCAGCCTGGGAAGCACAATGCTCAAAGGCAGTAATTACCGTCAATGCCTGGTGCAAACCACCATAAAGAGCAGACGTGTAGTATAGTAGGTGACCACCCCTTGTCATACATCTCAAGGCAGAGTCTGCAAAGCAGGGTTTTAGTAACTTTAAGAAGTTCAACTATATCCCTCAAAACCAATTTAAGCCACGGGAGAGGTGGAGAGAAGCAGATTAGAGCACACCAGACTAAAGGTCAGCTGCGTACCAAGGCTGTCCATACTCCTGGTCCCGGTGTGGAGAGCAAGCTTCTGTTTTTATCGTCACCATCTCCCCTAAGGAAGCCTGGGTCTGGATCAAACAGTCTTTCAAGTTTTCACTCATGTTCTGAAAGGGAACAAAGGAAAGGAGAAGAAAAATGAGAGGCCAGGAAATCACAACTTTTCTCACCCAGGAACCACAGTCTCCCTTGCCCAGGTCAGGATGCAGCCAGCTGGGCAGACTCCCTCCCAGCACCAAGAGCCACAACCACAGGCGAGGGCATCTACTTGTGCACGTAGGTGGGAACCCCCTCCCACATTGCAGAGGGAAGAGCAATTCAGTCGCAGGGCAGGTGAAGAGGGCGAGACACCATGGAGCAACCTGAGGAATGGGGAATCCAAAGTACGCTCCACAGTGCCCACAAAAGACATTGTGTGTGGAATTTAAGACTAATGGGTGGGATGTGTTATGGAAACACAGAGGACCATTACCTGAAAGGAGGTCTTTGGGGGCAGAATGCCAAGAGGAATGCAAGTGGTAGCATGAACCAGGACCTACAAATGTAACATATGCCAGTCTCCATCTGGGAAGAGAGTGTAGTGTATTACACCCCTGCAGACAGAGCTTTCCATGTGCTCCAGACACCTCTGACAAACAGCTAAGTATCTTCAGCACCCTGACAGACTCCGTCAAAATTGCCATGGTCTCTACCTTTCTGTCCCTTATGACTGGACCTGAGCTACTACCCCCTTCTGGCACACAAGCTACTCCACTGGAGAAGTTTCTCCCTCAGCTCAATGCAAGCACCAGGATCCACTTAACGATGTCTAGAGGCAGCAAGCTCCAAAATGATACCACTTCCTTTCTCCCCCTTGTCATATGAACAGTGCTAAAGAGAAAATATTGACATGGTGAGTGATGATAATTTGGAATTGGTTTAATTAAGATTTTTGAAAGGGCCACTAAGCTTCAGAGCATCCCAGCTTGAAACAAGGAATAAAGAACACGGCTCATTTCTTCATGGCATTCGTCTTGAGGCTTCCTCTCAGGCAAGCAAACTGGCTGCTCAAGAGTCTGGCACCACATCAGATCAGAAAGACTTCACAGCTGCCCCTTCCAAAGTCTCCCATGTCCTCCCCCTTCCATGCCAGCTGCCTGAAGGCATGCTGCCTCCCACTGGGCACCCACAGCACCCGACAAAGGGGCCTCTGGGGTTAGTCAGACCCTCTTCTGCCAGGGGAGCCAGTGGAAGAGCCCATCCCCATTACAACCTGGCTCTGGACATCCCAAAACTTGAGTTCTGAGGTTACAGCCCCGTGAAAACATCAATTTTCTTATTCCATGCTTGTATAGGACTGAGCACCACAGGAGACTGGTCTGTGTTTGTGCCCTGTTTACAGTCAGAGAGAAGGCCATTCCCAGCCTCTGCGGGTCCTGTTTGTGCCAGGGGACAAATGATTAATTTTTCAAGCCCAACTTCTAACATGCCAATGTACAGCTTGAAAAACCTTTATTGATCCTGTATCAAGGAAGCACCTCTTAATATTCATGTAGTGCTCTGGAGCAAAAGCTTCAATGTAAGTACAACTAGGTACAATCAAACATATACTTTTTAAGCCTTTACAAGGTGCCCAAAACAAGACACATCTCCTTTCAGCATTACCACAGCCAGTCAAGCAGGAAAGCAATATTAAGGGCAAGGGTAGGCCTCTATTTTGGCAGACTGAGGCACTGGTCTGCATTCTCCAGATTGAGAGGGAGCCTCTCCCAGCCCTGTCCCCATGCACCAGAGGGTGCTGCAGGCAAGGGCTACCTGCCCTCTCCAGAGGAGAGGGAAAGGTCTTCCCCCAAAAGCATGTGCAGTAAAGCAGCTCAGGAGGAAAAAAGCAGCAGCTGGATGACAGGGAAAATGTTATAAACCAAGAATAGTTGGGTTCTGCCCCAGAGCTGGTTAGCTGTGGCATCTGTGCTGGTGCAGGAGAGGTGGATGTTGGCAGTGGGGCAGATGCTACCATCAAAAATTCCCACCCATTTGGGAAACCTGGTGGACAGGGCACATGGAGTTTAAATGCCCGCAACGCCCTACCATTTCCCTCAGCTAGGAAGAGATGCAGACGCCTGTCTCAGAAGAGATGCTGGCTTTTCCTTTTCTATTTGTCCCTCACTGAGACTCCTCTCTAACAGAGCAAGGGAGAACCTGTGGTGGTACAGTCTGGCCAGAGTGCTCCCTTCAATGAACTCCCAGTTAAACTACAGCATACCACCAACAAGAAAGAGAGGAAAAAACCAACCAACCAACCAACCAACCAAATAAAAACAACCCCAGAGAAATCCAGTGCTTATTTTACACACAGTGCTCCTCATTTCACTGCATGGCACATTTTGCAGCACTCCCTTCTTGCAGTCCTCCCTGAACTCTCTCCAGCTTATCAGCATTCCTGGGCAGCACCGGCCACAGCACCTTGCACCGAGATAACACCCTTCCTGCCCTGCTCAGGTTTTCCACTGTTGCATCCAAGCTGTAAGAGCCCTGGCTCCTACCACAGCTCCCAGGCCACCAGATGCCCCGCCAGCCCTCCCACAGCCCCTGTGACTACTTGCCTGGCTTAATGACACTCACACAACTCTTTGCTGTGTCACCCAGTGTACAGGTGATCACAGCTCCACCACTGAATTGCCTCTTCTCATGACCTGAGACTCACCAAGACTTTGTGTTGTCCACAAACATCACCAAAATTAATTTTGTGCTCTCTTCCAGACTTGTTGATTAGCATCAAGACAAAACTCTGGATTCCGAGCTGACGCTATTAGAAATACACTTGATCAGCAACGTCTCTCCTGTTGTCACACTGTGACTTTTCATTTAGTCAAGTTTTCATTTATTTGGAGTACAATCATTGTAGCTGCTTATTCCAGTGACCCACGGCACAACTTCAGCGCATTCAAGATGCAAGACATACCAACACTTCTACCTTTATCAAGCAAAACAACAGCAACATGAGAAAACTACATCAGGGTAGAAAAGACCTATTCTCCAAAACCCTATACAGATTATTACAATAATCTGCCCCCTAATTCAAGAGCAAACAAATCCCTATTGGCTACTGCATTATTTCACTGGAAGTCAACATCGGACAGCTGCCAGCCTAATATCCTAGTTTACCCAGATTAGACTTGATATTAGCTTACTTGTTTATGACTAACACACAATTATTTTTTTTTTTTCAGTCTAACTCACTACAATTTTATTTTTTTTTTAATTAGCATTTATGGCCCAGAGAGCGCTGCTCAGTCAGCCCTCTTAAAATCCCTAGATACAAGTCAGCCAGAACAGCAAACTTAAAAGCTTACTGCTGGAGTAGCTGCTGTTCGGTAATTTCCCAGGCTACTGTTGGAACAGAGAGCGTTGCCCGACTGCTGTAACTGGTAGCATCACCTCGCTTTTCTACCAGCTACAGGAAAGGAACATTCAACATTTCTTCAGTTTCAGGCATCAGTAGATGACTGTGCTTTTAGGAGTCTTTTAGCTTCTGTCACATTTAAAGCTGCTTTTAATTTTTCTTAATTTTATTGCCACTAGGTTCTCTTTCTTGCTCTTTCTCTTTCCGCTCTAAGTTTTCTACAACTGCAAGATTACAGTTCACGTTCTGTACTTTTCACTCCCTCCATTTATCTTTTTAAGGCAATTTTTATAACTGTTTGCTCTATCACCTAAACATGAACTCCCTCTGAAGATTTCGGCTAAGGCAGAAAAGCAACATGTATGTATAAGCAGAGCAGGCTCTTGCCCTATTGTTAAAGGTATTCTAGGGCGTATTCAGCACCCCACATGCATATCTGTTAAAGGTATTCTAGGGCTCTAAAAGACCTGCTGCAAACTCCTAGCAGCCTCTTGGAGAGGACAATGTCTAGGTCAGAGGGACATTGTAAAGATCCAGGCGCCACTTGCCCACAATAGCGAGTCCTTTGGGCAGCAAAGGCAGTTGTGGCTGCTGCAAATTCGAAGGCACAGGGTCACAGGCAGTGCCATGGAACCACTCCCCTTTTCTTTACAAGATCCTGTCATATTTCTGCACAATACATGTTAAGATCTCCAGCAGCTTTACCATTTTGCTCACAATCAGGAAAGCAGAAAACACAGGAACATTTGAGCTGTTAATCTCCAAAGGGAAAAAACATCCAAAAAAACTGGGGTTAAGCATGAACGAACCTGTGAATTCCTGTCCTCAAGTATGCCACTTTTATCACTGCCCCTCTTGTAGTTATTAGTTAACAGCCACAGACTCTTATCTGTGTGGATCAGCCTCCAAAACAGAGCTTTAATTTTACATTTTACTGGCACGTTTCCCAGATTGGGACATTCTTGCATGTGAAACAGCCATATAGGAATCCATCCCCTCCTCAGCACACAGCTCCTTCACTCAGTTTCTCACTGCCAGCCTTCTGGAGGTCATCCCCTCTTCTTTTAAGAAAGATCTTGCATAGCTTGTACCGCATTTTAAAGTGCAGGCCCATGGTGAAAGATGGACTTGAATTCATGTGCTTTTTCTACAGTTGCATATTATTACCAGAAATAGTACTCCAGAACAGTCAGCTACTGATGATGAAGAAGGGGGAATAAAGCACAGCATTCAAGGCTCCAAGCTCCCCCCAAACTGCCACGGAAGAGCCAGGCCAACTGCTCTCCTCAAGGTAAATTCACTTACCAAGGTCCTCGGATATGCCAACCATTTTGGGTCACTTTATGAAGTACCAGCTGGCCTGGCAGCTCACGCTCGGAGCCAACACAAACACTGAGAGATCCCATGAAAGAAGAGGGAGAACCAGTTTGCCTAGAGGAGGACCACTGTCCACAGACACTAACCTCACGCTCCATTGGGAAAACTGCTTCTGCCTCAACAGTTGCCACAGCACTGGCTTGGCTTTACCCTCCACAGTACCATGTTCCTGTGGGTGAAGCTGTCCTCCACCCAGCAGAGCAGTGTCCTGTCATGGCGAAGGCTGGTAGCAAGGGAAGAGCCGATGACCTGCCTCTCAACAGCCACAGAGCAGGGCTGAATGAAGCCCGTGCAGCTGGAGACAGGCCGGGGCAGTCACAAAACCCAAATGAATTAGTGAAAACGACAGGGTATGGACCATGTAGGATTTGAGCAGCACGGGCTGCGACTAGGACTTGTCATCATTGCCAATTGCTCCACTATAGATGGTAGCCATAAATTCACCAAAAGAGAAGTATGACACATTTTCTTGGAGTTTTTAACTCTCAAAACACTGAGGAAGGTCAGGACTATGAGATACTCGGAAGCACTGCCAGTTTTGCTGCAGCCTCCTGAAGCAGCTTGCAGAGCCTCAAAACCACTGAGACTTAAACCCATTTTACAGCAGGGAGAGCTGAGGGTTCCCAGTGGTTTCAATGACTTGCTCTAGACCAGCAACCAAGACAACAAACAGCATTGGGATGCCACAACACCAAGTTCCTGGTGTCATCCTGTCTGCTGATAGGCTGGGAACAGGGAAATTCCCCATTTATCAACCTGAAAATCCTTCTGTCATTTCAAGTAGATGTGAGATGTATTCATACTCTCATGTGGTTCGTTAGCACAACATGCCATTAAAACCTGCCATTATCTACTCCAGGATGGATACATTCTGCATTTCAGAGCACAGAAGGAAAAGAACCACTGAAATAATCCCTGAACTAGTCTTAAGTTTATGTTCTGGTGGCTTCTAGTCAAGGTAGAAAATGCCGCTGACTAGAGGATTTGACACAAAATTCTCTATTATGTTGAGTTCAAAGCATTTGTCCTTGATTGATCTAAGAGTAGGAATGTAGCATGATGGATCAGCACAAGCCTCTGGAAAGCAGGTATTATTTGGTGTGACTTCTCTACATTGAGTGTTGAATAAGGACTCAACACGGAGGGATACTGACAATACAAAGCATCAAAAGCATCTCTTGGCCAGCAGGCCAAGAGAGGTGATTTTGCCCCTCTATTCCACGCTGCTGAGCACTGTGTCCAGCTCTGGAACCCTCGGCACAGGAAGGACAAGGACCTGTTAGAACAGGTCCAGAGGAGGCCACAAAGATGATCTGAGGGTTGGAGCACCTCTACTGTGAGGACAGGCTGAGACAGTTGAGGTTGTTCAGCCTGAAGAAAAGAAGGCTCCAGGGAGGCCTCAGAGCCCCTTCCATGACCTAAAGGCTACAGGAGGGATGGGAAGGGACTCTTTATCAGGGAGTGTAGGATGAGGGGGAACAGTTTTAAACTGAAAGAGCGAAGATTTAGATTAGACGCTAGGAAGAAATTCTTTCCTGTGAGAGTGGTGAGACACTGACCCAGGCTGCCCAGGGAAGCTGTGTCTGCCCCATCCCTGGAGGTGTTCAAGGCCAGGCTGGATGGGACTTTGGGCCAACTTGGTCTGGTGGGAGGTGCCCCTGTCCACAACAGGAGAATGGAACTGGATGATTTTTAAGGTTCCTTCCAACCCAAACCATCCTATCATTCTATGATAAAGCTCCCATGTGGCCTAAAAGCCTCTGAAATGGCCTGGCATGCCATAGAGCCAAGGCAGCTACTCACTCTGAAAGAACATATAAGTGACTTGCGTTTTTTAAAATACATTAAGAATAATACCCTTAAACCAGAAACTTTTCATTTTTGCTATATTCGGCTTCCTGCACTGATCTCACATGTTTACAGTTTAAGGGCAGAATCCTGTCAACCTGGCTGATGCCCTCTGTGTCACATGCCTTTACAGTTTGCCTACAAAGAGGACAAAACCTCCATCCGAGTCTAGCAAAGGGAAGAGAAGCCAACATTTCATCAAAGTTCATTTCACTCATTAATCCTCATCACAGACAAGCTGTGTGTGATTCTCCAGTTCTGGGCACTAGTCAGCATTTCTTTCAAAGGCCCTGTGCCTGGTGGCAAAGACTGGAAAACCTGGCATGTTGGGATGTTGCTTTGAGCACATGGAAAGAATCACTTCCCAGGTTAATGGCTGTAACAAACCTCACTATCTTTGGTCAGGACTGACAATTACACTTCTTCACCTTTGGCTTCTTCAACATAAATATGTAACTACATTTATAAATTTTAAACAAACAGGTACAAAACTGTAGTACTAAAACATGATGCTATTCTACCAACATTTTCCTCCCCAAAGACAGAATATGCGTACAACCAAGTAGCAGATGTAAGCCTTGTTTCTTAAGGCACAACTGAAAGGTGTTTGAATAACAACAGTGATAAGCACCGAATACAAGCACATACATAGCAAAGCCCTGGATTTGTACCCCTACTATCTTCTCAGTTTTCCAATAACTTTTGTCATTCTTATGTGCAACTCTTACAATTTTCTTCAGGACACTGGCCCCAGAAAGCCACGCTGATACAAGACTGAGTCTCAAGTAAATATAAAGGTGACAGACATAAAACCACCTCATCACCCTGATTCCCTACCTCCCGATTTACATGTCCCAAATCACATCTGTCTTTTCGAGCCAGGACCTGGCACAGAAAGCTGCCTGGAGCCACCTGCCTGTTCCGACCCCCACCTTCTCATACAGGGCTGCTCAGGACACAGCCTCCCCTTTGCAGGTCACGTGCAGGACATGCCTTTCCAGGTTCGTAACACTCTACTTGTCTGCATGAAAATGATTCTGTTTCAATCCATCCATTTACCAAACAAACTGCATTACTCCATCCTTCTTCCATCGATAGCTAAAATTCACCAAACTTGTTTCGCCTACACATTTCGCTAGTGGCGAATCAAACTTTCTTCGGCATCATTGAGTGAGCATCAGGCAGAATGGATTTCTCCCTTCCTCTTATTTAAAAGCAAGGGCCATCGACTCCACTTCTCTGAAAATGCAGGCTCCATATATCATGTTGCAGAGACTCTTCTATGAAATGATGAAGCTCTAGCTTAAAATAGCTGGATTATTTGCTCCCCTCATCTGAGGTGGCAATGCCAGAACCTTGATCTTTTGAGACTGAAAAACCATTTTTCTACATTCATCTTAAAGTTAATAACAAATGGTCGATTTATTAGTGTGCTCATTCTGTCCTTTTGCTTAGAGTATCCTTCATCCCCCTTACTGTTTACACTGCCACTTCAGTTTATTTTTTGGATGCTGACTCTCTATCAATCACTACTTTCACTTCCTAAGCCACTCGTGTTTTATTGATATTCTTTGGCACCCAATATTAATTGGGTTCTCATGCACTGAGTTAACTGCCTTACATACCTAAGTATACCATATCTGTGGATCTTTCTTTAAACCAATGCTAAGCTTCTCAAAGAACAAAATCAAATGTGTCTGAGAAGTGTAAAACCCTTTCCATAACATCAAGTTTCAAGCATGAATTTCTTCCTATTTACCCAGGATGGGTGTCACACTACCCAAGTGACCATTTCCCACTTGGCCATTTTCAGATCTGTGCCAACACAATTACTCCTCCAGTCTCCTGGACTTGCTGCGATCCACCATTAAAAATTACCATCAGCAAGCTTGAGACCTTTATTTTATCTAGTGCTCACTCTGTTTCAAGGGAATGTGCTTTTTCTAAGCACAACTGCCAGCAAAACTTACCCAGAGGACCCACACAACGGAATTACTAGATCCCTACGCACAGGGCTCAACTTCTGGATAATCAACTTATCTTCCCCTTGGCCAGAAGACAGCCCTGACAGCAGTTAAGAACACACAATGCAATGAAGGGTTTGGGTCTGGAAAAGTTAAGTTTTTCACCACACAGACACTTTTATAGAAAGATGTGAATTTACTGCCCAAACGACCTGCTGCTCTCATCCACAGACAAAAAAGGCAGGGGTGAGGAAGCTCTCAGTAGCCATGGCACAGGCTGGGCTACTGTGGGGCTCCTGCTCTTCTGCTGTGCCAGGAAAGGGAAAAGACACCGGAGCGCTTTTAATGTTTTATAAGGCACAGGCAAGAAATTCAAGACGCCCCAGTGGGGTCCTGCCAGCTTCACCATACTCTGGGGACCCTGCCACATCGCACTCAGCACCCTGCCAACCCAGCCACCAACGTCGCCCAGCCATCCACCCCCAGCCCAGGCCTATCCAGAAAACCCCCTGGACTGTCTTCTAGGCTGTCCAGCCTTAAATTTGCTGTGGGCGAGCGACACCCAGTGATTCACATTATGTGAACATCGAACGGAGGTAAAAAGGGAAAGGGAAGGGAAAGACGTGGGGGTGGGCAGGAAGCAAACCCCAGACACTACTTTCTAAATAGCAGATGTGGCTATTCTGGCTAGCAAACTTCCACTTTAATTTCTAACCCACAGAGATGGGAAATGATTCATGAAAAAATCAACAGGATAAAATTAGCTGGAAGGCAGGGAGATAATTCATGCAACCCAACCGTCATGGGCTGAAGTGCCAGCACTACCAGCGCTGCCTGGCATTTCAGCCTCCGGTGCCCTTCAGTGGCTGGCACCCAACCAGCAATCAGCTCCGCATATATTTCCTTAGTGTCTAAATTAGCCCCTCCGGAGAGCACATCCATCTTTTAACAAGACAGCCTTTCACTCAACACTTTTCCAGAAGTTCCAACTTTTTCTGCTCTTTTTTTTTTTTTTTTTTTTTAAGAAAACATGAGGATTACCCGCAGTACTCTTTTTCTTCCACTGGTGAGCACTTAGTGGTGTTGGGGGGGATGGACTGGTAGGAGGGACAGGTTTGCACACATGTCTGTAAGCCATGGCTGAGCTACACATGGAATTAAAACTGCCCCCCTGAGTCAGAAAGAGTATTTCACTGGGCATATTCCACCAGAATGCCCTTTTCCTGCACAAAGCCACCAATGAACTCAACAGTGACAACTGAGCACCAGTCTGCCTTTATACACACAGATATTTTTGCAAGACTGCCCCAAAATTCTGCCACATAAAAAGCATGAACTTACAAAACAGTTTCACCCTAAATACAGCCACACAACAGCAAGTTTCTTGAGCAGACGGAATTACTTACAAACCACAATCCAAAGCTTTTTATCGCAAAGGCAGATGAGAAATCCCCACCCCTCCTAGAGACCTGTGGACTTTCAGCAGGCACTGGATAGTGGAGCAATGCCCCTTTCTACCAGCCAACTCAAAAGCTTCAGGAATCAAACATCAAACTCTGAAGCCTCTGCAGCACCAACACCTCTAGGCAGGTAGTCTCAGTGGCACGGGAATCCCCATTTAACTGGGACCTATGGGTACAGATGCAAAATAAAGATGAAATCCTGCTTTTGTACAATTTGTCCAGTTGGTGCCTGTTCGTTTCTGTTGAAGGATGGAACCTGACAGTTCTTCAATGTTGGTTACAGTGGTCTGAATTTACCTGTGCTTCAGGACATGGCAAGTGGCTCCTTTCTTTTTACTTATTCAGCAAAAAGAGAAAGAATATTTGTGGGGGAAACAAGCAGGTAGGAGCAAATCAGACTCTAGTTTGTTCCTAAAATTCTAACAAACTAGCTCAGTCCTTCAAAAACACTAATGAAAACACTAGGCAGAATGAGACCAAATCAACTGTTCTGCAAAATGCAGGGGAAGGGAAAGCAAGAGCCATATTTATTTCTCCTCATTTGTACCCTCTTGCAGGCCATTAGGGAGATAAGATCTCACAGTACAACAGACATTATTCAGGGCTGGTAAATCTGTCTACAGGTTTGGGGCTCACATTACACTGCTTGGACGAGTCCTGGCTGAGCATGGGTCACACCGACCCCCTTTTCCTTGGGGCAGGCAGCAGTCCAAATACTCCCCGTGTCAGATCTGCCAAGAAATCAGATATCCGTGTGCTGAATTCACAACCACCACCATTTGATCTGCACATTCCCTTCCATACAGAGAGAGGGATGTTCAGACCCAGTATATTCTAACACAGCTAACTACAAAAAACTTCCAGCAGGAGCCAAGCACTTCTGGTCCATTCCTTCAACCTCCACTCCTCAAGTCTGTCCTCTACATAAAGGTATTGGGTTGCACAGAAATTCCTGGTCCTTTACACTACAGACATCTTTAAAATGCTGATTAGCAGAAGCATGGAAAGAGCCCAACAACTCATTCAGTTCCAGTCCAAAAAGAAGAGGAAGCACGTCACAATGACTTCATACAGGGAAGTCACTGAGGGACTACAAAAATTCACCAACTACCCAAAAAAAATTCAAATGCAACATTTCAACACCTGACTACAGAATGAGACCTAGTTAAAAAAAAAAAAATAAAACAAACCACCAACTAACCACCAGTAAAATCCAACAGACCTAAACAGGGTATGCCATCCAGAAGGACCTTGACAGGCTTAAGAGGTGGGTCTGTGCTAACCTCATGAAGGTCAATCAGGCCAAGTGCAAGGCCCTGCATGAGAATCAGGACAATCTCAAGCACAAATACAGACTTGGTTCCGAATGGATTGAGAGCAGACCTGGGGAGTGGGACTTGGAGGTATTGGTTGATAAGAAGCTCAACATGAGCTGGCAACACGTGCTGGCAGCCCAGAAAGCCAACAGCATCCTGGGCTGCATCCCGAGCAGTGTGGCCAGCAGGGCAAGGGGGGGGGATTCTAACCCTCTGCTGTACTCCAGGAACACCTCACCTGGAGCACTGCATCCAGCTCTGCAGTCCTCAACACAGGAAGGACATGGACCTGTTGGAATGAGTCCAGAGGAGGGCCACAAAGATGCTCAGAGGGCTGGCGAACCTCTGCTGTGACGATAGGCTGAGAAAGTTGGGGTAGTTCAGCCTGGAGAAGAGAAGGTGCTGGGAAGACCTTATAGCAGCCTTCCAGTACCTAGAGGGGGTACAGAGTGCCTTTTTACAAGGGCACGTTGTGATAGGATGAGGGGTAGTGACTTCAAACTGGAAAAGGGTAGATTTAGATTAGATACTAGGAAGAAGTGGTGAGACACTGGCCCAGGTTGCCCAGAGAAGCTGTGGCTGCCCCATCCCTGGAGGTGTTCAAGGCCAGGCTGGATGGGCCTTTGAGCAACCTGCTCTAGTGGGAGGTGTCCCTGCCCATGGCAGGGGGGTTGGAACTTGATGATCTTCAAGGTCTCTTCCAATCTAAACAACTCTATGGTTCTATGTTAGCATCTAATTTAGTTGGTGCTAGCTCTCAACATGTCCAGCAGATGCAGTAGGTGGATCCACCTTTCCAGAGCTACTGCCTTTGCAAGCGCAATGCCACGTTAGCTGGTGGGATTCTGTACTGAGTGTCAGGTACTGCTGCACCCATCCAGCCGTCCTTCACTATGTGATTTAGGAAAAATTTCTCAAGGAACAAAGCAACTTACACGCATATCATACACAAGAAACCTCTCTTCCAAATTACAAAGAGGGGAGAAATTTAGTAATTAAAAAGCTTCTACTCTTGAGAAACAGAATGATCTCATTTGAGCTCAAAAAAGATAATCTGCATGTCTAGGGGCATACACACAACTCTAGAAGTTACTCCATTCTTCACAAAATTCTATTCATGTGTCATCAGCATTGATTTTGCCTTTGGTCAGCTTCCAAGTGTTTTCACTAATTTCCTTGGAAGGGACAAAATTACTATCTTCTGTGCAAACATTCACATTAGCCTTCCCAAGCAAAAGATCTCCAGAAAGCGGCAGACCACCTAAAGTACTGCAGCAGCCTCAGAACAAAGGACATTAAAAAAACCCAAAAACCAACAACCAAACACCGAAGAACCCAAATAAAACAACCACAACACCAAAAAACCCCAGTATACAGAGACATGAGGAAGTCAAGGTTTATCCAAAGGAAAGGTGTGAAAAGATGTGAGGAGTGGAAAGGTAATCCCAGCCAAATTTACAACTTCTTTCAAGGAAGATGTTGTGTATACTTAGTCTGCTCAGCCGTTTGAATCTGCAGTTGAAGGACCACATTTAACTCTACTCAGCATATTATGATGCATTTTCAAAATAAAGCTTCATTGTACTGAAAAGGAATGTACCAGACAATATTTCATGTTGGTTTATCAGGCTGGAAACAGCTGATGTCCCTGGCCAACATCAGCTCCAATTACTGGACTACAACACCCTGAACCACACTGGAAGAGGGTCCATAGGAAGCCACAGGAGCTGCGTGCCCACGGCACCCTGATCCATGCCCAGGAGCCTGGAACCAGTGGTCCCCAGTGCACAGGGGTGACCTGGCTCAGGGACCGGCAAAGGATGCTCAGTGCTCCCCGCTGGCTCTCAGAGGTAGCTTATTAAAGCGATTCTAGAGCTGCCACAAGAGATAATCTCCCATGTCACCTCCGGTGTGCTCTCACCACTCCGTCCTCATACATCACTCCCAGTACCCGCAGTCAAGCTTCCACCCGCAAAAGCCAGCCCCCAGCCGGCACTGCCGGCCCCGGCAGGGCTCCACGCCAACACTGCTGTCCGAACAGCAGTCCCTCCTCCAAGACGAGTCACAACAGTCGAAGTAAAACCAGCCGTGCTGGAAAGCCAAAGCCTAAGGAGCAGAAAAGAAAAGGGGCAGAGAAACAAAGACATTTATCAGTGTGCTGAAATTTTGGACGATTTTGCTTACAATACCCTTTTGATGGGCCCCTTACTGATGGCTGGCTGCAACTGAGGGACTGCACTGACACAGTCTTCTGCAGTATGCATTACTGATCTCCCTCTGGAGGCTGCCAGTTTCTGCAGCTTAAACCTTAAATCATATGTGTAATGTTTTTACCTTCTGACTGCGGAGAAACTGCTCTGAGCCTGAAATGCTGGAGTGCTCCCTCCTTGCCTTGCAGAGAAAGGGAGGAGGCCTGGGCCTTGTGGCTCTGGGGATGCTGGCCACCCAGCCTGCACCAACACCGATGCCTCAGAAGCACCACTGCAACGCCCGACTGTATCTCAGCAAAAATACAGATTCTTGCAATTATGTGCAAAGTTTGGTATGGAGGGAAGAAAAACACCAGTGCTGGCATCACCTTCACCAGCTCCAGCTGAAGTCCAAAGCCTGCATTGTGAGACCTCTAAAAACTCACATTGGACAAGAGATTCCAGATGCTAAGTCAAAATTTACACAGGTCCCCCTTCAATTCTGCTTTCTGCTCTCCTTGCTCACAACCTTCCTGGCCTTTTCTATTAGTAATGTAGTGCCTACCATGTGATGGACATTTGAAAAAAAAAACAACCAAAACCTTATCTAATGCAGGATGCCCATGTTGGCTTCCTTGCCAGGTTTCTCCTCCATCCACCTTGGCTACTCCCCCTTTCAAAGAAGTCACAGGACTGCTCTGTGTTCTCCACAGCTTTCACCTTCAAACATTCTCCTTTTGCAAAGTAATTTTCCCTCAACTTCTTTCTGAAGATGTCACGCAGAGCAATACAAGCCTGTCTATTGTCTTGTCCCCTCCATTTTTAATTTGGGAGGCTGGACATGCTATTGGAATCCACTGGCATGGGCCAATTTAACTAGCAGGGATTCCTAAAAAGCCACACTTTACAGCTTTAAACAGATCACTGCTCTACAAGTCTTCTTTAAAAACACTGTCAGTAGCAGAGAAGTCACGGAAGCATCTATTTGGGTATGTGTCTAACTGACTCCAGAGTTCTTAAAATGCTAAAAAGCCGCAACACAAACCGAGGAATATGTTTGCTTGTTTGGGCTTTTGTAGGAAAACCATTTGTTCACATGTCTCAGATACACCATTCCCAACGTAAAGTAGTTCCCAGGTGTGCTCACGCCACAGGGAACCAGACTCATTACTTCTTAGAGCTGCCTGGCCTCATGTATTCAGATCAAGTTTTAACATTGTATTTTTTCCTTCCAGAGGTCCCCCAGTTAATCTACAACTTATAATCTATTTGACTGGAAAAAAAAGCCAAGCTCCAAACCTAAAACATTTTGTCTTTGGCATCGTGTTAAGTTCCTTCATGCAAATCTTGACATACATATATAATAACACTAGATCAGCAACAACGATTTTAAATACACTACTCCAAAATGCCATGGATATTGGATTGGTTTTTTGTTTGGTTTTTTTTGATGGTGAAGGCGATATTTTAAGAGCTTTGGACATGGTTAGTAGCATGTATCACCAAACCAGTAGTAGAGAGGCCCCGCTAACAGCAACTTCAAGAATAAAGATATAGGTAAAAGCAAGTGCTTCTCTCCATAAATGGATATGGGGAAGAAAAATCCCAACAAAACAGTTTTGCTTCAGAATTAACCAACATAAGACAGAAGTTACAAAAGGTAAAAAAAAAAAAAAAAAAAAACAAA
>VZRU01011551.1:539171-562482 GCA_013398155.1 Pedionomus torquatus
CCGCCCCCCAAAAAGCAACCCACCCAACAACAACGGCGGCGACAACAACAACAACAAACCCTACACTCGGGGGCTGTGCAGAAATTGCGGGCAACATGACGGATGACAAAAAGTAGGCATAATTTAATAAAGAGAGGAAGCATGTCTCACCAATAAAACAAATTCTAAATAAAACCATCTGCAAGCATTAAATTTGAAACAATGCAAACTGTTGAGCTGCTTTGCCAAAAGAGGCACGGCGGGGGGGAAAGAGAGGGACGGATAAATAGCCATAATTTTCCAGTTCCTTTGGTTGACAATGGGCTTGTATGCAAACAGGGCTGTGGTGACAATGGGCATGCTTGGATACTTGGAACTACTTCACTTTTTTCTGTAGCCCTGAGAAATACCCTTTTCTGCAGTCCCAAGAAATAAAATTCTTTCCGAGCATCCTCCACCCCGAGGTGCCTAGTAGAAAAGGATGGCGTGGAGCGGCGAAAAAACAGTGAGGGCAAAAAGCAAAAAGGAGGTAGCCCAAGAAAAATAGAGGCCCACTATCTGCTGCCCTTGGGATACTCCCACTGCCGCCTGGAGAGTTTGGGGGGTGGCTGGACTCCAGGATCAGCTCTCGATGTATCACTCAAGTCGGCAAAAGAGAATTCATCTGGCAAACCTGGGAGGAAGGTAATCAACTCGAAACAAGCGTGCTTTGCAAAGGCAGCTGGTGTGGCACAGGTGATGACTCGGAAGTTCAAATGTGTATCATTGGTCAGATCTGCAGCTGCGGTATGCTTTTTGTTCCCCGTTTCTGACCTCTGGGGAGAGGATTCCTACTCAGAGGGTTGAGCATGCTGTGTAATTTTACCCCTTTCAGTCATCGCAGATAGATTGACTTTGAGGCACTTGCGCTTGCCTGGGAAAGACATATCATAAGCTGTCAGCACCTTCAGACTCCTCAGAAATATTGGAGATCCTCATAGAGCTGCCTGAGTTTGTAGTTTCTGTCTGTGTACTGAAATGTGTGAGAACACTAAACTGGCAGCAAGTACGACAATGGGCTTGTAAATATGATTGATGAATGAACTGAGAGAAAAAATAATAATTAAAAAAACAATAAAAATCATGGAAGTAATACAAATGCATGCTGAATGCCGTGCTAATTTGGAGTAATAGTTTTGCTGTAGCTGTTGTAGTCTAAGTCTGTAAGAGCAGGCTCAAAGGGAGGCATAAAGCTTTTATTTATAAAGAAAATTAAATATGTAAGTACAATATAAATAAGAGCTATTATGTCTCCTTGCAAACACAGGCACGCTAATTTATTGGGAGGGAGCTGCCTTGTCTTAATGTGTGCCTGTTCTCTCTATGCGTTTAATAGTCAGGCGATAAAATCCCCATGACTTTGTGTCTTTTCTGTCTAGAAAGTAATTACAGGAGGAACACAGCACAAACTCGTAGCCTTTCTGCAAAACTCTTACCTTTGGGGCTTGGAATGCCTTCCTCAGCAAATTGCCCCCTCACTTATTATTATTATTTTTAATGAGCGCTCCAGCACTTTTTCCTTGTGTTCGGCCCCCACTCCATCATCCACAGCAATTCCCCTCTGTCTGCCAGGCTCTCCAAAAAAACTTTACGAACAGCAACATCAGTTAGGAATGAGGTAATTAGGTGTCAACTTTCCAGTATTAGGCTGTCAAATCTGTTCCCCCATGAAATGCTGGATAGTCTCCCAGAGAGTCAAAAAGAGTTCTTCTACTGACGCTGAGCTTTTAGCCAACGGTATAAAAAATAATGCGTGCAATAGCGGATAAAACAGAATCCAGCTTGTCAACAGCTACACTTAAATGGTCTTCAGAGCTCAGGATGCTGGGAGTCCGCAGGTACCTCTGCCAGCCGCAAACTCGGACCCATGCAGCAGAATTTTGCAGCAAAATACTCAATGTATTTTGTGCCATTAGCATGTCGTTCCTTAAAAAACGCTGATGGCTCAGGGCAAAGAGGGGGGAAAGTCAGGACCCCTACTGCAGATGGGCTGGTGGGGGGCTGCATCCCCTAGGGCTGCCTGGATGTGTCCAACAGCACGCCCAAGGAAAGGTTGGGGCTCTTCTGCAAGCCAACCTGCACAGCAGCTGTCACATTTCTGATTATTGTCTCATTTAGGTTTGCCAGCGTCCTACAAATGGGTACCAAAAGGCTGATGTCTGCTTCCCAGGCTTTGAGGAACAGGTTGGTTGGGTTTGTAATGCCTCTTTGTCCAGGAAAGGTTGCTCAGTTGGAAGCAGTAAGGAAAATCCTACTGCCATTGCTCAGACAACACCTTTTCTGCACTCAGGAAAGATGCAAATCTGCAGGACCATCGTGCTGATGCTCTCAGTCAGTGTAAAGTCAGCTGGCTGTTAAGTCTGTTAACCAGCTTTTAGCATTAAAACACTGGTAAGAAGTCATGCCAAAATGAGGGACATTTCCGCAACTGAGGGGTTGTTGGATGGTGAATTGGAATACAGATTTTTCCCTTTGAAAATCCGAAAGTGTCCCACAAAATAAAAGAAAAAGGAAATTACAGGACTAAGAAGGAAACTCGGCCAGAAACACATAGTTACAAATGACTGTAGCAGGGTGGGACAGGCCCTGAAAGGGGTGCGGGGGAAGAGCTCTTTGAAGAGCACTGTGCAGAGCTGCAGCTTGTGTTTATTTCTGCCATACAATAGAAGTGGCCGTGACCTTCACCCAGCAGTGCTGTGTCTTTTCCCTCATTGTGCGATAGGAGTCTTTTACCGTTACTGGTGGAAGAATATGAACACAATCAGCACTCTCCATGAATTTATGGATGTTGCTGGATTAAGCCCGATGAACCATCCCCAAGAGGCAGATAAACATGGCTGAGTTCAACTGGAAAGCAAGAAACTTCTGGGTGCAACCTTCTTCCCTTTTCCCCCTATTTCTCTGGTAGTTGAGCTGATCTTGAGAGCTAATCTGAGCCTATGCATCCCCATGGCTACAGCAGCTCTGGTGCCAACAAGAGAGGACACAAAGGCGCCAGTCGTTGGGACAGTGGGAAGGATGGGATCATAGAATCACAGAATCATAGAATGGTTTGGGTTAGAAAGGGCCCTAAAGTCTCATCCCCCTGCCATCGGCAGGGACACCTCCTACTAGACCAGGCTGCTCAAAGCCCTGTCCAACCTGGCCTTGAACACCTCCAGGGATGGGGCATCCGCAGCTTCTCTGGGCAACCTGGGCCAGTGCCTCACCACCCTCACAACAAAGAATTTCTTGATGATGATTATGATGATCCTGCCTGGCATTTGGATCATTGGTGTAGAGAGCCAGGGACCCGTCCCTGTGAATGCTATAGAGCTATAAGGAATTTGAAGTATGGTTTGATGATAAAGGTCCTGTAATACAGTGAGTGGGTAGAGACACCCCAGTAGGCAGTCCCTCAGGCTGATACTGCTGCCCTCTCTGGGCTGGCTGGCCAACCCAGCAGAAAATTAGCTAGGCAATTGCCAACATCATCAAAAGGAGGTGGTGGGACCATGCTGTCAGGGGAGAGGAAGAAAGCTGGACCTCTCCCGTGGTTATTGGATCAGCCTCGGCATCCCAGGGCTGGTTGATAGGATTTCCTGCTCTGTGGTATGTGGGTGCTGCCCTGGCAGTCCAGCCCCAGCCTGGCTGACAAGGCTGTTTGCAGGCTATGAACTGGAGCAGAGAGCTGAACTGGGTTAAAAATAATCCAAAAAAAAAAAAAAAGGAGAAAGCTGCTTAGTTATCCTAGTATTGGTGCATGCCTGCGGATTGCCTTTTACCCACATCAGCACCCACGTCTCGGGCTGTGGGGACGGCTGCAGGAACCAGCAATCAAACTGTAGCCAGAAACCCAGAGTTTAGATCACCTGCCCGAGAGCAGTCCTGAGATCTTTTGGACTAGATGAGGAATATCGAAATAGTGCCATTTTCAAACACTGGGGCTTGAGAATTTGCACTGGTGTGTTTTTAAGGGATAATCAGAACTGCTTTTCCATATGAAATGGTCTCTCTGTAGCTGGCCCAAAGACTGGAGAGTGAGGAATGTCTCTGCTCACAAGCACTTCAAAACTCAGTGGTTTGTTTCTAGGCTTCCGTCACATGCTTTGGCAGTCCATAGGAATGCGCACTTCTGTATATCACAAGTAGCTACCCTGCCCTGAGCCAAATTATTTGGGTTAAACTATAAGGTTGTCTTTAAGAAAGACACAGTTCTGAAGAAATCAAGAGACAGAGAATTTATCTTTCCCTTTGTCCTCACCCTCCTCATTATAAATGTGGGCTTGGATTGTCTGTATTAATTTGGCTGCATCCACCTTTTAGCTACTGGTTCTTTTTATGCTTTTCTTTATACTTCGATACATTCTGTATATTTCATTCTTGAGAAGACATTATCTACGCTGAAGTCTAGTTAACTCAAAATTTTTCTTTCTGGATAAGTTAACAAAATGATCTCTTTAAACCTTTCAACAGAAGACATTTTTGCCAGTCCTTATATAGTTTTCCTGTGAACCCTGCTCGGTTTTTCAACATCTCTTTTAAGATATGGTTGCCTGAACTGCCCCAGGCAATACAGGGTCCACCTAACCAAAAATACACTTACATATATATATATATATATATNTCATCATGTCATGACACAGCAAGTTCCAAATGAACTGCTTTGTCCTTTTACTCTTTTTGGAGCTGCTGTTGCCCAGGGGATGATCTGTAGCTCTGTGGGAATTGCCACCAGGCATGGCACTACCCACAGAACCCCTTCCTGGGAATGGGCCCATGCTTCTGACATCCAGCACTTTCAGATCAGAGATAGCCTGACACCTCCTCTTCCCTAGTTTGCTAATCTTGATGTCACCTGCAGAGTTTGTCAGCAGTGATTTTGTATTTAACTTTCTGGTCACTGATTGAAATACTGAATAGGTTAGATGTAAATACTTCTTCCTAGAAAGTCCTGACACATCCTGTTTGCTGGGGATTCTCCACTGACAATTTGGATTGGAGATCTGAAAGGAAACAGTTCATAATCTAGTTAATGGGTGCATTATTAATATAAACAATGCTATTCTGAATTGATTAAAATGCCAGCAGTACTAAGGTACCAGGTTTCTGTAATGCTGATAATATGCAGTTAATTCCTACCCTGGTGGTACAAACTCCTTGCACTAAGGCTTCTAAGCTGGAGAAAAAAATAATTCTTCTCTTATGTAGAGAGACATGGGTTTCATCTGTTCAGGATATGCTGAATTTGAGCACAAATCCCAGCTGCTCTGAAGGCAGCTCCTTCCATGCAGGTGGCCTAGCAGTGCCCTGCCTGACCTGCTTCGGCCACCAATGGCCGAGGTTCAGCCCTGCGTATGACTCCAGATCTGGCTTGGTGCCGGATGCCATTCCACAGCCTGGCATTTGCCTCCCTTCAGCTGCACCCCAAGTGGCAGAACCCTAGTATCCTCTGCTTCTCTATCCCATGGGACCAGCACATCCCTAAGAAGAGAGCTAGGAATGCTTTCAGCTCCCTTCTGAGATTCATGGCACCATCTGTGATGATCCATGCCATCATTGGTGATGCCTCTTGAGATTCACGGCATCGTCTGTGATAACCTCCTGAGGTCCATGCCATCGTCTGTGATGCCCCCCTGAGATCCATGGCATTGTCTGTGCCATGGGTGGAGCTCCAGATGCTGCTGCGTATTTTTTTGGCTCCATATCCTCTCCCAGGGCTATTTATCAGTTCATTACTTATTGTTTGTCTATCACAGTGCCTTTGAGGCTGAGCTCCTCAGCAGGGGACACAATTTGAGAGAGGCTGTCGTTGCTTCAGCCTAAGTCCTGCAGCAGATGTAGTTTTGTTCTACATTTACTTTTGCTGGACCCTCTCCCCACTCTTCTTACTCCAGAGTTGCAGCTACTTCCTTCTGCTGTTGGGAAGGCTAGGGGATCCCCTTTGCCACTTGCTTCATCGTGAGAGGATGGTCCTTGTGAAGCAGCTCTTACAGTTTGACGTTAGGATGGACCGATGGAATGCCTCCTGTGCATATCATTTATTAATATTTCATTTTGGGGAGGAGTGGGCGGGCAGGAGTGCTGCACTTCCAGAAATGTTAACACAGTATGTCACAGACAGTCTGTGCTATAGTTATCTACCAGCTGATGTTTCCCTTAACAGGGTATTTTATTAAAATAAGATAATTCAACTGCACAACCACAGCAGAGAGCTCCAAGGCAAATAGTTCCAGCAGATTTTTGCAGGCAGAGCCTCTACCATTCACTGCTGCACCGGCATATTATGTTACAGGCACTACATCATGAGAACATGATCTATAAATCTCAGGATACTCTCTTCAAAATTAGAGACGTGTAGATCAAATTTAGCTCGGAATTGAAGTTTTATTTAGAGTAACCAAATTCATCTACATCAAATCAATACTTCCGCATGGTTTTGAAGTCCTGGAGAGAGAAAAAAAAAAAAGATTTTTGTAGCAAGTAATTTGTTGCCTGTTTTTTTGCAGCCCAAACCATTTCATTCTTTTCTAATGCATCAGAGTCTGAAAATGATTGTGACTGGAAGCTAATAATAAATAAAAAGGAAAATTACTGTCCAGACCTTATTGTCTGTAATGAGAAGCAAATTGGATATAATTATAAACCCTTGATATTTTTTTACTAATCTCGGCTGTTGATAATAGCATAATTGAAGATAATAAAATTGCGTTGAAAAAAGAGCATTCACTTAAAGGGCAACACATTGCACTTAACTATAGTATTGAAGAACGTAAGGGGAAAACAGCCTTTAATTCTGCATTAAAAACAAGATCTGAAGAAAAACAGTGGTAGAGGACTACAGTGTTGCCAACTCTCATGACACTTGGTATTTTCCTAAAGCTTCTGATTACATGGGTTTCTCAGCTTTCATTTTAAAAATAGTGCTTTCTTGTCCTCTGGCTAAGAGGTTGCAGAAAGTCTGAGCTTCTGTGCAAAATATTTAAAGATTCCTAAGCTAGAAGAAAATAAAAGGCAGCCACCTTTTAATTATTACATTAAATGTCATGATTTGAAAGCTGGTTCTGGCTGCTCTGGCTGGGTTGGTTTGGTTTTTTTTGCTCTCCAGGCTACCAGCACTGCTGCTTAATGACAGTGTGTTTAAGAACCATCTCTCTGTGTTCTGGGTTTGAGTCACACCTGGGTCATCCTACAGTCTCTACATCTTCCATTAATGCAAGTAAGAACAATGACTAATACAGGTAATAACAGTGACTATGATGCAGGGTGTTTTTACAGCAAAACAAACTACTTTATCAAAAGCACAAACATTAAAAGTATTCAAGGTAAAGAACTGCATCAGAAAAGTCCCACTGAGTTGAAAACAGTATTTTCATGGATAAGATTTGCATGGATTAGATATTTACAAAAAAATACCATTTTTGAAAAATGGGTAAAAATTATTTTATAATTTTCTTTACTTTTTTAGCTCATGAGCTTCATTTTTAGGTGAGCCTATAATTTCATGGTTTTGCCAAGTGAAAGCTTTAGTTTCCCACAAAGGCTGAATTTCATTTTCCTTTAGCTAGTAACATGGTTATTGACTTGCTCATAAAAGAAAAAGCTTTTGTCTTACAGAAAGTACCAAAAGTGGTTTTAATAACTATTACAATAAAAATATATACAAACTGATGAAATCACTAAAAGCTTCAGTATTTTACTTTTTTTTTTTTTTTTTACTGTTTTGAAATTAAACCAGCTTCAATGCTTTAAAAAATGTCACTCAAAAGGATTTTAATGTTTTGATCAGTTGTCAGAACAAGTGCACAAAGAAATTCCTTAGAAGTATGGAGTAGATTCAGCGGATTTTCCCTACTAAGAATGATTTTATTTTATTTGAAATTTCCACTACTGGTTTCATTCAGACGTATCTGAAGACTACCTGGTCTAGTGGGAGGTGTTCCTGCCCAGGGCAGAGGGGTTGGCTTTAAGATCCCTTCCAAATCCAACCATTGTATGATTCTGTGAAAATAATTTATTTAATGTTTTTATAACTAGCTTTTAGGAGGAAAAAATATGTTGGAGGATGGGTTTTTTTAACCCAATTTACTTTGTGAATATGATAGTACATTGCATATATTCCATTTCATTTTCTCCCAGTGTGGGCATTTAGGCAACTTCCCCTGTTTGTGTGGGTCTTTCACACCTCAAAGAAGAATCAAGAAAATTCTCAAGCCAGTCCACAAACCCTTGCAGGTGTAAGCCTCTAGAGGCTTAGAGGCTCTAGAGGCTTCAAATAATCTTTCCAAACTGGCCAGAGCTGAAGGTTTTGCTCGCCGTGCTGGCTCCCCAGCAGCACTGAACCGAAGGTGTCCACCAAAGGGCGTGAACTGGGGAAACCCATCTTCATCCCTGCCACGAAGCCATGGCCCACAGAAAGATCCTGAGGTACCTGCTGTTTTCGTGCTCCATGTCCCTGGTGTGGAGGCATTGCCAGAGGGCCGCCTGCCAGGATGCTCCATCACAGCCTCTTGCTCTTTCCCACTCTGGGAATGTGGGCTGGCTCCATCCTAGCAACGGAGCATCTCTCCCATCACCTGCAGTCCTGAACATAGAAGGGATGTGGACCTATTGGAATATGTCCAGTGAAGGGCCACAAAGATGATCAGAGGGATGGAGCACCTCTCCTATGAAGACAGGCTGAGAAAGCTGGGGCTGTTCAGCTTGGAGAAGAGAAGGCTCCGGGGAGACCTTATTGCACCCTTCCAGTATCCAAAGGAGAGTATCTACAGGAGAGTTGGAGAGGGGCTCTTTGTCAGGAAGTGGAGTGATAGGAGAGGGGTAATGGTTTTAAATTGGAAGAGGGGGAGATTTAGATTAGATACTAGAAAGAAATTCTTTCCTGTGAGGGTGGTGAGGCACTGGAACAGGTTGCCCAAAGAAGCTGTGGCTGCCCCATTTGTGGAGGGGTTCAAGGCCAGGCTGGATGGGGCTTTGAGCACCCTGCTCTAGTGGGAAGTGTCCCTGCCCATGGAAGGGGGGTTGGAACTTGATGACCTTTAAGGTCCCTTCCAAGTCTAACCATTCTATGATTCCATGAAAAAACAAGCAATCCCATGCACTCGCAGTGCAGGGCGCAGCTTTCCTGCAGCCAGGCCCTGACTCTTTCCAGTCCTTACCACCGGGACTATGTTGCTTATTTCCCATATTTTTCTAGCTTTCCTCACCGGCGGGATTTTCCTCTGGCACAGTCAGCTGTCACCCCCTCGGGTCGCTGCCGCTCCCCGCTCGCCCTCCAGCTGCCGTCGGGGCCGAGGCTGCGCGTCCGCGGAGCCGGGCGCGGCCACGGGCGGCCAGAGTCCCCCCCTCTGCCGGGCATCCCTGGGCTTGCAACCTCTCCCTCCCCCCGGCAGTGAAAAGGGACTTGATCCCGACGACAGACATGGGACCAAAAGCCATCAGCCCTCTGAGGGTGTCCCGGCAGCCACGCACCCTCCGTTTTGCCAGGGAAAGAGAGGGTTAGGGAGTTTCAGCTCTGCTGAAATGGGAGAAAAAAGCAGCCTAGTTTTGGGTTTATTTCACAAAAAGCAGGTGTAACTTCCACTGCTCCACATCCTTTGCAACGGAGACCGTATTGTGGCCTTTCAAGACTTAAAGGCGGCTTGGAAAAGAGAAACACGTTTTACCAGGGCTAGTGGAGATAGGGCAAGGGGTAACTTTTAAATTAAGAGGGTAGATTTAGATTATATATAGGGAAAAATTTCTTTATCATGAGGTTGATGAGAGAGCAGAAGGGGTTGCCCAAAGAAGTTGCGGATGCCCCGTCCTTGGCTGTATCCTTCTCTCATCATCAACACGGACCAATTTAAAACGATTTATGCAGGAGGCACCTCTGGCAGTTTCTAAGGATTTCCTTTTTGGTTATTCCCTTCACATCTAGCTGGTTTTGAGTGCCATTTTCAAATGTGTTTTCTCCTTTCCAATTTCTTACTTGACATACTTACTTCAGAGAGATTTTTGTTATTTGTTTCATTATTTAAGTTTTGTATTATTTGATCAAACTACAAAATTTGTTAATTTCTCATAGAATGCAGACATTTATTTTGAGAGCAGAAATTGTTGTTTTGCCCTTGCAATTGTCAGAAATGTGGCTGCTGCTTTTAACTTCGGACAATTATGAATTAAAAGAAAGACCGATTATGAATTAAAAGAAAGACCGTCAGAAAATTAGCCATTCATTTATGCACAACCTAGATTAAAAACAATTTTGTTTTGGGCTGCTACAGAAATTTAATTACCAATTCCCTCTGGCTCACTCAGTTGCCATCACTACCAACAGAGAAAGCATAAAGGAGGAAATGAAATGTTAAAAGACGAGTCCACTCACTTTATGCTCCATTAGGAGCATTAAATGACAAACAGCAGTGATCATGTTTGCCAAATAATTAAAAAAAAAAAGAAAAAAAAAAAAAAAAAGAAAGAAGGTGTTATCAAGAAAACTGGGCTTTCTTCTGGGCGGGAACGAGACGATGGAGGCAGAAGAGCAGCTTTGGAACAGGATCTTGCAAGACATTTACTGGAGCTCCTCCTTTACCCAAAGCACAGGACATAAAGTGTAGGATTCCTCTTGCAAATGATGCTATTGTTTCTTTTTGCTTGGAGGAATCAGCAGGTGCAGACTGATTTGTGCACAAAGTTTTGCCTCTACATACGGGAATTTCCATATTTTTCCTACCTGAACTCATTTCCAAGGGTGGAAACTAAGCCAGAGTGAGAGGGTATTTTCAGGAAGGTGTTTTGGGACTGGGACACCGGAGAGAGAATGATGTGGAGGGAAGGAGAGGGGAAAGTAAAGCACTGCCAGGAGAGGGTGGCATCGCGTAGTAATGGTGAACCCTGAGGAGCTCCTTCCCACCCGAGCACTGCTCATCCCTGAGCCAAGGACAAAGCCTCCCAGATAGCACTGGCAGAGCTGCAGCTGCCCACCTGGCAGGGTTGGCTCCTGTTAAAGTAGCATTAACTACTTGCAGTTAAAGTAGAATTAACTACTACACAGCAAATCAAAACCACTTCTGTTCTTCTGCCCTTAGTCAACTCTGCACAAGACCTGCTCGGAAGGTTTGGATATCTCGGTGCTGTGGTCACTGCACTCCACATGGTGCTGAGTGGAGGCTCCTGAGCTGGCCTGGAGCTTGCTAACTCAAGTGACGGCAACAGCCCAGTGTGAGCTAAAAGATACCTGACCGCTGCATGGCTGTCAGGATACCCGATAGCTATTTCAAAGGCCATTTTAACACCCTTATACTGCAACACAGTAATTTCTGTGCCATCTTCCTATATGCCATACAAGCATCTAATATGATTTCCCATATACTAGTGTCTGTGAAGTGCTCATTCAGATTTAAAAAACCAAAGAATATGCACTGTATTTCATCAGAAATATAGTGCCAAAATATGGCAGGCCCATATTATTTTAAATTTAAACCTATGTGTTTGGGTTTTTTTATTTTGTACTACTGGAAATTTGTTTTCGGCAACCTCTTTATACATGGGGATATAGATTCATGATGTACTTGGCTTTTCTTGTCCTCCTCGGTTTCCCTGTTTGCTGTCCAGAGCTCTGTTATTGCACTGTTTCTCCAGCAAGGGGCACGGGAGATCTTCAGCTGAATCCTGAAGCCACTTAAACGTATCTTTCTGGCTTCTTGGCAAAAGTATTTCTCCAAGTCCATAGAGTGCATGTTTCTGTACATCTCTGACCCACCTGGAAGGACTGAATCAAAGGAATGCTCAAAGTACATTGGCAGGCTGCTCTCTTTTGCTAACCCCATGCTAGCATCGACACCAGTTTGTGTTAAAGACTGGTGGATTTGGAGTAGATGGGAAAATAAAGTATTCCTTGTTCATTACTGTCTATGCCTTTACAGGTTTCCTGGGTACTTGCAGTGGTAGAACATGCCCCATTTTGTAAGTGTGATTTAAAGCACAGTTTCCAAGGCACTGGTACGGAAGGATGGTATCTTTCCTCTCTCTGAGCAGTGAGCTGGCCTCTGCAGCCTCAAAGCAGCCACAGTCCCTCTCAAAGCAGTGTCAGTGTATACTGCGAAAGCCCTGAACGGGCCCCAGCTCTGAGCAACATTTAATGGGAGGTTTGCTTCCATTTTTTCCTTTCTTTGTGTCCTTCCAGCTCCAATGCCTGCTGTCGCTAGAGAGGGAAGTTGAACATGCCCTTTGCAATGTGTTAGTCCTCTCTGGCTTTATACTGCTCTTCTCTCTCCCATTGCAGCCACATGGTGAGATAGCTTGGACCAACTGGCTGTTTCCCTGTAGCCCCAGAAAGGGCAATTTTCTGAGCAACCGCTGGGAGGAGAGACAGAGCAAACAATACTTATGGCAGGAGAATAAGCAGTATTGTGGCTGACTGATTTTCAGCTCCCCAAGGGGACAGACCGATTGCCACACTTAAGTGGGACACATTTCGCACTCTACTGGAGCCTCTAAAACACAGGGATTTGTGTTGTTTACTGAGATTCACGTGTTGGGCACCGGTGCTGCCTTAGGTGCAGTAACCACTTGCATTTAATCTTTCCATCAAAAGCTGACAAAGCTTTTTCCCTAGGCGTGATTTATCTCTCCGCCTGGAGAAGCTGATGTAACAGGTAGATATGTCAACCCTCATGCCCAGGAGAGAGCAGGGAAACTGCATTCAAAGGGAAAAATAATATAGAGGGAGCTTGACAAGAGCAAGTGTCAAAAGAAATAAGAAGTGTTCACATAAATGAATGAGACCAATGCATTTTCACATAAATGAATGAGACCAAGGCATGACTGCACGTACAAACACAAAGATGATTTCCTTGCATGCCTCCCAGTGCTTAGGAGACTTGAAGTTTTCTCTTTTCTGTGCAGGTGCATTACCACATGCAGCCTTTTCAAGTATCCAGGTCTCCCTCCATTAGCAAAAGCTACTCCTGGCATCATGGAAAAACAAGGAGAGGAATGCACAGCCTCTGCCTCTTCGGTGGCCATTTGCTACCTAAGAAACTTTGAGAAAGGTGAGAGGATGGTCACTATGGATTCAACCCAAACAGTGCGGTAGAAGCAGGTGAGGGTTAATCTCACCTGTTTGGAGTTTCAGGCTGGTCAGTGAAACTGAGGGTAATCTATTTAGCTGTATTTATCTTTGGTTTAACAAGTGGGCCCAGGTCCAGACATGCTGGTTTATGAGGGAATGTGCAAGGTCAGATACCTGTGAAAAAGGTGGCTGGGAGAACAGGGTCATGTGGAAGGGTAAAGACCCCTGAGTGGCTTGAGAAGCAGCCAGTCTTAATAAACAGAGGAAAGAAGTTTTTCTACTGAAAGAAGACGTGACACCAAATTTCTGGTGGCCCCTGTAGGTGCTTGTGCATGGGCTGCTCTCCAGCCAGCAGAGACTGTGCACGTGGATGGAGCTGCTTAGGCTTTGCTTGGTCATAGAGAACCAAAATCCCGAGTTGTCACTGTGTCTGCTTCTCTGGCTGGCCCAGATCATGCAATGCTTCAAAAGATCTGCCATCTTCAAACTCAGCTGAGGAACATCTTGAAACGAGGAGAGCTTTTTTGAAGAGCTGCTCTGGCAGAAAAATTGCTGGCTTTTCAGCTGCTCAGATTTCCCAATAATTGTGGTTCTGGCCAATATCCTGCACAGACCCATGCAGGGTCACCCAGCAAGGGCACCTGCTCAACAGGATGATGCCTCTGCATCAAAGACCACACTTTCTGGTGGTCTGGCAGCACTCTGGCAGCCCATCATTGTTGCACTGTGTGTGTTCATGCTCCCACACAATCAAAAATAATGTTTTCCAGAGTGCAGTCTTTTCTCTGACAGTGTAACCAAAATTTACCTGAGTAAATACACCAACTTCTTTATTATTTACCAGCCTACCAGCTGGTGGGAACAAAGAAGATTGCAGGCGCTGGATCTTGGTTCTCCTCTGGATCACTGCTGGACTATGGGTCAGGAATGCACTTCTATGAAACCTCTTGAGATAGTAGACATCATGTTGACCATTCCTGGTTAGTAAAAATGCATTGAGGTCTATTAGTTAGTGAGTTTGCAATGCAAGAAATGCCAGCCCTGGTGATCGGGTATAATTTAGCCAGTTTAGTGATGGGCACTGTTACAGAACAAAAGTGCATCCTCCTCCAAATGGGTTTAGACACAAAGACAACATCATGGTATCTGTAGTCTCTCTTCTCTACCCTGCTCTGTGCATTGGTAACCCAGCCCCATGTGCCTCTGCCTCCACCTTGCCTCCCTCTCCCTCCTCTCCCTCTCCCTTTATCTCTCCCTCTCCCCCTCCACTTGCTATCCCATTTATACTTTTAAAAGTGCTAATGGAACAATGCTTCCTTTACAGTTTGCAGGCAATTTTCAGTTTTCCCAAATTTTATTTAAAATACACATTAACTATCTAGAGAGCTCTTCAGAGGGCTTTCAGAAATCTTCTGAACATTACCTAGGTGTCCTGGTTTAGAAATATTTCTCTTTAGTAAAGGATATTCAATAACTTTTGTTGTTAATATAGAATGGAGTAGAACAATGCATTAATCTCATAGGATACCAATATGCCACCTAGTTTGTTTCAGAATGCAGAAGATAAATATTTATTGGATACTGCTGGGTGGTTTTTTTTTCTGCAGGAATATTAGATATATCATTTTCTTCACCTGATAAAAGATCTATAACAATTTTAGATCTTCTTTTGTTCTCAGAACATTTTTAACCACATTATTCCTCTTGATAGTGTTGAGTCACAGATTTTTCACTGCCTCTTCCAGCTCCCTTTAGAGCCTCATCTTCTTCCCTTTTTTATGCAATTGCACAGGTACTCACAGATTCCCTGTATGAGTATTGTGTGTCTGAACAGCTCCCCTCAGTCAGGAAGATTTTTAAAGGAACAGATACTGCTTAGTTATTGTAGAGCTATGGCAACTTTTGTAATGTCAAGGGAAGGTGTGCTCTTTTCTTGAACTGCCACTTTTCCCTTGTTCATTGTTTGTTCCTCATAATTACTTTCTCGTGGAGGCATCACCTGTTTTTAAATTATCGGGTAAGGTCTGTATGCCTCTCATAGATTTACCTGGTTCTAATCACATATAGTTTGACAATCCCTAAACTTTCATCTTTTTGGCTAAAGTAATCCATATGTCTCAGAACAAGGCTCCCCATAGGGCGGTTCTTGTAGCCACCAGCTGTGGGCAGGCAGTGCTTTTAGTGCCGTCTTTGCAGGTGGAGGAGTGAGTCACCAACAGCAAAGCGACGTGGCCGAAATCATAGAGGAAATCAGCAGCAATCTTTTTTTTTTTTTTTCCCATTTCAGCCCAGTTCCCAGTCTTGGGCTACATAAACATCCTCCCTAGTGTGTGATCACATAGCCATATGTGTGGGTACTTGCCACTGCCCATCCTCCACGGGAGCCCAAAATGCGCAGCTCCATCACAAGCATCATGTTCCAGCAATTAAATGAAATTCTCTTTTCTCTCCAACAGCAAGAGGATCTGTGCTTTCTCCTCCTGTCAGTACAAAGCCTAATGAATGTGATGAAGTCCTGTGTGGCTGGTTTTGTTGCAGCACTAAAATGTGGGATGATTATTATCTTGGGAAGAAAGGAGGAGACCTAAAGAAGGTGTCTGAATTATTCAGCTTTCTGCAATGGAAAGAGAGACGTTCTTTTCTGCTTCACAGTCACCTACTGGAATTATGATGGGATTAAAATGGAAATAAATTTTGGCCTTTACAGTTCCCTGTTCTTTGAGATACAGAGTTTGATATGCGGTGTGAAGAAGCTTGCTAATATATGACCCAAACTATCATTTGTTATGCCCAGGGACAGTTTAGCTCTCTGCCTGTGGTTTGCAGGCACATGGAAGCCCATGGACTGCTCCTGTGGGACCTTAGAAAGGAAACAAAGGAAAAGTAACCCAAGGCAGGGCCCACATTCCCTGTGCAGCTCTCCGCACCGGCAACTAAAGATACTTAGGCGCCTCAGATCAGTGGTAGAAAAGCACAAAACATTGTGGAAAGCACTGAAACATGGTCTTTGAGGATTTAAAGAACTGTAAGGAGGAGCCAGTCTGCGGGGTGATACCATTTCCTTCTCAGAAACAGAGGGGAAGGTTATCTTTGATGTGATCTGCTCTCGTGAACAGTAAAGGCATTTAGAAACAGTTTTGTCCCACTTGTACTGAGCAAAATTCTTGCAGAAGGTGGAAGAAAGGGGGAGGCCTGTCTTGCTGCCAGTGGCCTGGAGACTAATAGAGGGGGATGGGGCTCTAGTAGGAAGCAACTCATAAAAGTAACAGTAACAGTAATGCACTTCACCACCTCCTGAGCGGTTTTCAGCCTCGGAGTCATTCGCTGAGCTCAGCTGAGCCGTAAGAGCATCGCTGCTGCGGTGGGGTGGGGGGACTGCCTTCAGCGGAGGGGGGAGGCTGCCAGAACAAAGCCTCAGCATCCCAGTGGGAAAGCAGGAGATACCCCGGCACTATTTCATCCTCTGCAGCTGGAGTACATCACAGAGGCCGGCAAACAATACCCGGCAGAGGTTCAGAGCGGAGAAGGAGTTAGATCTCGCACGCAGCTGACATGAGAAGTAAAAGCAAAATGTGGTTTCTTGATCTGGAATCCTCGGTGGACAATTAATTCTTGGGGGAAATGTAACGAGCCCTTTGATGACTCACTGCTTCAGATCTCTCTTGTAATATTGAGAGCAGTCCAGGGGATTTATCTGCACAGCTACCGTTAAAACTGCTGCATGAAACACAATTGCATGTTCCTGCAGGGCTGACTAGAGGGAAGATGCTGTGCCCTTGGATGGGCGATGGACCCTGTCTGTGGGCATGTGTGGTTGTGTGCCCACAGCCGATGGCCTGTCCTCCACATCTCAGCTGCCCCCAGGAGCTCCATTTCTTTGTTTTCTTCTCTCCCTTCCAGGTGGGAATGTGCCATTTCTCCTTGCTGCTGTCTTAATATTTCCCTGCCCACATCTCTATCACAGCACGCTTAAGAGCCTCATGACTCTACACGACTCTACATGTTCATTTAAGTAATTTTAATAGAGGTAATTAAGAGGCTGTGCCCCATGGGGAGCAACACACACCTTCCTCAAGCTACAGGGAGGCTCTGTGATCAGTCTTCCCAAAGCAGCAACTGTCTGTGTGTGTTGTGAGTGTTGGGCAGTGGCAAAGGCACGTATCTGCAGGATCTCATGGTATTGAACAGATCACACACAAGCAAACAGAACAGCTTCTGGTCCTCAGAGGATTTCTTTTCCTTTGCTTATAATCTCTGCAATCACTGGGTTTATTGATTATGTCATATCAATCCGGCAGCCAAGAGCAGTCCTGTGGCCTTGCTCGCAGTGCGGGAAGGGCTGACAACTGCATCTGCTCCGAGTCTCCTCCTTGGACTTGCCCAGCTTAAATCCACTGGACAGAGAGCACACTGATATGAGGCAAGGGAAAAGGAAACCCACCGCCTTCAATACCAAGACATGTGGTGCCAGAAGGATGTTGGCAACCTGGAATAAGCCTACAGAGCAGCTGCTAAAGCATTTCAGGGATGGACACATGAGGTGAGATGAAGAGAGGCCAAGTTACAATGCTTGTGTAAGCTCTGGCTGAGCACTGGTACAGCATCCATGGGCAGCAGGGGAGGAGGGAGAGAGGGGAACCTCCACCTGAAAATGACAGCAGTAAAGTAGGGAAGTATGGGAAAGATTTAGGAAGGAACATATGGATGCTGGATGTGTGGTTGTGAAACAGTATCACAGGGATAAGGTAGGAAGCCAGACTTCAAGTAAGATTGAAAATGCATCAAAAAAAGATGAGCTGGAAGATATAATCTCCCCGTGGCTTTTCTCAGGGAAAGTGGCCCAGAAGGGACCTACTAGGGCTGTTTCATTTTCACTCCCTGACAAAGGGAGACTATTTGCTGCTGTGGTAGGTTTCCTCTGGGGAAGCTAGACAGAGGTTTTCCCATTCCCAGCCAACACATAAAATACAGTGCATGTTAGTCCTCTAAACCTCAGGGGTCCCAGGCAGCCCGGCAGCCCTTGACTGCCCTACTGTCAGGAGCTGAATGCGGAGGAGGCCCCAGGACAGCCAGGACTTTGGAAGGAACATATGCTCCAACCCACGCTCACAGTCTCATTGGCCCTGTGCACACTGAGGGACAGCTTGTCAGGGCCCTAGGGTCTCTTGCCTCTCAGTGCAGCTCAGAGGTCAGTAAGTTTGTGAGATGCAGTCTCTGCCTACCTCAAGTTTCTTTTTTGAAGTAAATCAGTTTTCCCATATGAGTAGGGGTGAGGACAGTGGCATTTTACAATGTGTTGATTTCTGAAACAGATGTTTATGTTTTTACTGTCAGCCAGATAACCAAAATAAATCAAGCCCTGACAAGCCTGTGATTATATATTCATCTAGCAGCACTTAATGGCTACCAAAGATGCTGCTTTGCACCTAGCACCTCTCTGTCCCACGCGCCCTCTCCTCCACATGCTTTTGCAACTACTCCAGCACCTTCAATGTCTGCACAATGTCTCCCTGGGAAAAAAGAAGAGGGCATGTGTGTGTGTGAAAAAGAATCCTTTTTCACAGAATGTCCTCCCTCAGCAAGCACCAGCACCTCTGGGCAGACACAGTAAAGCTTGTCTCCGAAACTGCTGGGTGAGGCAGCAGCTTCTTCAGGGCCAGCACTGTTCCAAAAAGGGTGTTGGGGCTGTAAATACAGCTGGCAGCAGTTGGTAGTCCTGTCTGGATGACACATTGGGGGTTTTTTTGGCAGGGTTTTAGGCATAGTAAAAAAGTAGAAGACAATTGAAAAATAAATCAGTCTTTATTAAAAATACAAAGTACATATGTAAGGAGAAGGGAATAACAAAAAGCAGATTATATTTTGCTGTGTTTCACCTCCAGGCAGTTACAATTACTCTGCTATTTTTCCCTATGGTACCATCTAGCTCTGACATGCTATTTTGACCATTAACCCAGCAGCCTGCTTCTGCTTACTGCAGGAACAGCTGTAGGGGGAACAGGGCATTTGTCTCATGAGCATTAACAGCCCATGGTGTCTTCTTTCCAGGTTCCTGAAGGCCACCCAGCAGCAACTTGGCAAAGCCAGCCAGTGGTGACATCCCCGAAAAGAAGATGAGAAAACCCCTGAATGCAAGCACTTGGCTGGAAGAGCAAGGCTGGACATCTCAGCCCTTGTTTCCCTCTGAAAGAAGAGTAAGCATTCATGGTGGGAGAAATGGGCAATGTCCAAGAGGTGTAGGGAGTGGAGGATGTGTGAAGGGAGGTGTCACATCTGCTGCGTGCTTTGAGCCTTGCACCCTGCCCTGGGGGAAGGCACCCATCACCTGAGCAGGTGCATGCAGCAATGCTCGAGCTGCAGGCACCTCCTCCTTGCCAGCTAGGGCTGCAGAAAAGTGCTGCAAGAGTCTCTTCTCTCTTGGGAGACTCTTGCTCGCTCCCCCTGAGGGCAGCACTGCAATATAAGGGGATGAGATGGGAGCCGGGACAAGAGACAAAGCCGGGCCACACGTTCTCATGAGAGCAGAAGGAAGTTACAAGCGAGGTGGGTTAACCATGAAGTCTCTTCCTGCAGCTTTGACTTCCTTTTGGCATCTTCAGGGGCAGCTGATGCTCTTTTTCGCCTGTTATTAAAAAATGTTGCTATAGGAAACTCTGTGGCCTCTCTTTAGAGGCAAAGCTGCTGAAGCAGAGCTGGGAGTTAATGCCATATGGGAGGAAATCCCATTCTGCTCCCAGAGGCTTCCTCCTCCCTGCTCCCCATGGGCTGCTGATGTTCCATGGGGGCAGACTGCCCCTCTCCCTGGCTTCCTGCTCCCTGTAGCTTACATCAAGTTCTGAAAATCTACCCCCACTGGTGAAAAATTTGAGCTACATATTTGAGGTGTAGCAAACTTAGTTCCCCAGCTCCCACCATGTCTGCTTTCCTACACAGTTATACTGCCCGTGGACCACTGCATGTATTTGTGGGTGACAGCTCCTATGGTCTCCTGGCTTCTTCCCTGTGTGTTCACACACATACATACATTCATACATGCACACGCACAGAGACAACTCATTAAACTTCTCTTCAAAATCCCATGAAGGAAATCTACTTTCATTGGGAAATTTGCCAGATTTAATCTGTAGAAGGGGCAACCTGCCCCATGCAGTAGTGGCGGTGAGGAAAACTCCAAATCCTCGCTTTTCCACCTGAAACTTTCTGACTGAAATATGGACTCTTCAGGAAAAAAAACAACCAAAACAAACAAACAAACAAACAAACAAACAAACAAACACAACAAAAAAACCCAACCCAAACCAAAAACTAAAAAACCAACCAACCAACCAAACAAACAAACAAAAAACCAAACATCAAAACCCCCAAAGCCAATGAAATGCTATCTTTGATCATACTGTGATGAAGATGTTCGGAAACTCTTGGAGATCCACTATATCTAGCATGAGATATTACTTGCCTGGAAGTTAGTACCAGAGGCATGAAATTCAATATTCATTTTCTGCTAGTCATTATTCTCTAGTTTAAACATTTCTCTCTTGCACACAAGCAACGCGAGGAAAAACTCCTACTGACCAGTTACACATCAGCAGTCACGAACAGTGATGTATGGAAGCAAAACAATCTGAAAAAAAATGATGGGCTGGAAATTGTTCAGCCAAACCCTTACGCAGAGTGCTGTTATTCTCAGAAATGAGAATAGGTTTGAACTGAAACTGCCATATCCAATATTCGCATGTTTTAACCATCTGCCTTTAGGTTAAAGCATAGAAGCACGGACTTGCATCAGACATTAGGGGTTTGTCTGCTCTGATGGATGATACCACTTATATTTATCTGTTTGCAGTTTATTACAGACTGCATGCTCTGTGCCTGCTCCCTCCTGCTGGTAATCACTTTCTGGGTCTGATGGGGATCTTCGGGTGGAGAGATCTTCTCTCTTTCACCAACCAAGAGAGAAGCTGAGTTTTCAGAAGTGAGTGAAGGTATGAACATGCAGCGGTGGGGAAGAGGTGAGTGGGAGGAAAAGGCCTTTCAGTGGGGAGGCAGGAATCTTGCTGCATGGGCAGAGGTGGGGATGCTGTCAGGAGGGAGAGGACACACAACTTGGGCCTGGAGCAAGTCAGATTTCCTTGAAGACTTTAAGGAGATGGTGTGGAATTTACTGCTCCCTGTCACCACTTTGACCTTTACCAAGCCTCTTTCTCTCTTTGCATCTCTGTTTCCAGTCTGTGCCAGCACTGGTTATTTTTACCTCCAGCACTGCAGAGCTATGAGGGAAGGTTTGTGAGACACTCTGGGTCCCTCCTGAGAAGACTGCGCAAAGTTGATGCCCAAGCTGCTGGGGTGATGGCTGGTAGCTGCTCTTTGCACAATACTCCACGGTATTTCAGCAAGCTCCCAGGAGCTGAGATACGCAGGTGTGGAAGCCTTGCTGGCTTGGGGCAGGAAGCCTGGAGCTGAGAAAGGTAACCAGCTCTGTGCCTAGACAGCAAACAAGCCAGGATATGCTTCTGAGACTTCTTCAGATCTCCCCAAATTGGCTTAAGCTGATACATCTACAAAACAAGACGGGAAACCAATAAAAAGCGATTTCCAATGTTGTCTGTTTTCCCACCATGGAGGAGGCCTGCCACTGCCACACACACTGCTTCTGGTCCTGCCCAGCTAGGTAGCTGGCAGGCTGCCAGCCCTCCAAAAGATGCTTCTCCTGGAGCTGTCTTGCTGCAATTCCTCCTAGGCCTGCTCCCACCAGGATATTTCCCTTAACTACTTCCAAAGAAGGCAAATGTTTAGAGTTGTGATCTAGCCCTGAAAGATTATTCCCCTGCTTTGCTTTCAGAGAATAGAGTTCCTATCTATTGCCTTGTCTGCACCTCTTTACACTGCCATTATCTGCAGTTATGTCTTTATCCACAGCTCTCACTGGGTGATGAGTGTAATTCTTTTAACCTTAAACAAGGAATCTCTGTGCACAATTAAGACTCTGAAACAGGCAGCCTTCTAAGGAGATGTGTGGCTGCCTTTTTTTTCTTAACAACATGGGGACACATTGAGTCACAGCAAACAACTTACTGATGGAGCAGTTGGTGGGGTTTGTGGACAACAAATGTGGCAGGGAGAAGAAAAAGAGAAGCTCAGGCTGTCAGCAACGTGGAGAGGAGAGGACCACTTTCTTATCCCCTCTCATCTCAGCTGCCAGAATGCCCAAAAAGAAAACTAAAGGACTCTAGATAGAAACCTCATATTATTTCCTCATTTCGGGAGTCCCTGTGAGAAAGAAAATAGCTTGATCCCAGGAGCTGCTAGGGAGAGCCCTTGGGGCAGTACTTATGCAGTAGCAATATCTAGACCTTCACAGGAGGGGAAATATAGTGTACTCAAATAAAATTCTAATGCCCTCAATTGTTTGCTCCTGAACATATAAATGAAGGAGCACATGTGATGCTGGGCTGGGCTGAAATGTTGGATGATGTTTCAGGAGCCATTTGGAGGAGAGAGGTGAGGATCATTGAAATTGGTGTCAGCAACTTCACAAGTGTCAGAAGGGGAGCAACTTGCAGCTGGGCTGTCTGCCTTGAAAATAAATGAAGTTAAGCTCAAGCAGAGACACAAGAAAGTTTCTTTGCTCTTCCTGGATTTGTAGGTGACACTGAGCAGTACAAGAATACAACATTCTTGTGTCCTAGGAAATGCCTGTGAATGTCAAGGGTCTAAATTGGCAAACATCAATATGTTCCATCTCTACAGCTCTGCACCAGGCCAACCATCACACCTGAGTGCCTGACAGGTCTGATCAAGGCTCTATCAAGGCATGTGGCTTTGCCCCTCCCCCCTGAAAGATGATTTTGTTTCTATGGGTGTCTTTTTGTTTTATTTTGTGATGTGTATTTGGAGTACTCCTTGAAATCTTGGCTCAGAAGTAGCCCTTTCTTCAGCATGCAGGTGGGGGCCCTTTCTATAGGAACATTGAGCTCACAGAGATGTCTCCCCAGGGTTTGTTCCCAGTCCCAGCTGGGAGGCTCTTTCTCTGCAGCTGTTTTCTGCAGCACAGAACAGGGTTTTTTTGGCCCACCACCCTTGCCTCCATGGCTCAGCTGTAGGACATGCCAGCCCACCGCAGATGATGTGAAGGAGAGCACAAAAGGGAAGGTTATGGACCCCTGCTCTTCTGGGTCATAGAATCATCAGAATGGTTTGGGTTGCTTGTAACAACAACGGTCTATATCTTGACCACTTCTTCATGTCTTTTTTTTTTTTTTT
>VZRU01011551.1:562488-613578 GCA_013398155.1 Pedionomus torquatus
TTTTTTTTTTTTTTTTTTTTTTTTTTTTTTAATCCATTCTGTGGGCTACTTCTGTATCAAGTAAACCAAAACAATTAGCAGTCACTATTATTTTTTTTACAATGTTAACATAAATAGTAAATAGTCTGTCAATATAAATTTTTTTCTGCTTCATTCCTGATGAAAAGTGGCTTCATATTGATGTGACGTTGTAGGGAGGCACTGTTGCTGTTGGCCTCAGCAGTTTTTTATGGCTAGTGCGCATTACCTTTGCATCCACGAGTATGATGCCTTGCAGATGACATTGTCTTACCATCTCCTTTTGAGTAACTGTTGAACAGGCTAGTTTTTAGAGAAAGAAGTAGTGCAGGAAAAAGGTCTGCTGGGAATACATTGATTATTTTTTTTCATTATTTTTTTCATGTTGTATGAAGGTTTTTTGTTTCCTTTAAGTGATGGACGTGAAAGCAAATAAAATACTTTTAAAAAAAAAAAAAGCAACTGAAAAGAGTTGTATGTGGAAATCAGAAAAATGTAAAACTAAATAGTTTTGCGAACTTCATACACACAAGTCTGATGGGGGTTTAGTAGTGCTGAAGTACAAATCAAAACAAAAACGTTGATGTTTTTCAAAGGCCTTTGGTCCTTTTCCCTTCTATGTCTCTCTAGGCTTTTCAATGATTCATGGGTTATCATGCTTAAATCCTATTTCTCTATTATTTGTACCTTTTTTGTATTAATGTGAGAAAAAAAAAAGATGACATAAATTATGGTTTTTTAGGTTATAAGCAAACACTAATGATGATGAAAATATTTCCATGCAAGAGAACATCAGATAGCTGGTGTTTTACATAGATNGCCTGTCCTCATAGGAGAGGTGCTCCATCCCTCTAATCATCTTCATGGCCTTCCGCTGGACTCGTTCCAACAATTCTATGTCCTTTCTCTGTTGAGGACTCCAGAGCTGGACACAGGACTCCAGGTGGGGTCTCATGAGCACAGAGTAGAGGGGCAGAATCACCTCCCGTGACCTGCTGGTCACGCTTCTTTTGATGCAGCCCAGGACACGGTTGGCTTTCTGGGCTGCCAGCGCACACTGCCGGCTCATGTTGAGCTTCTCATCCATGAGCACTCCCAAGTCCTTCTCCTCAGGGCTGCTCTCCAGCCATTCTCTGCCCAACCTGTATTTGTGCCTGGGATTGCCATGTCCCAGGTACAGGACCTTGCACTTGGCTTGGTTGAGCTTCATGCCATTTCATTCAAGAAACTAAAAACACAATGAAGGCAGGATATGCTGGGGTGCAGGATATGCAGTGACACTGACTTAAGAGTATCATCGACTGGCACAGATACATCCTCCAAACCTTGAATAACCAAATGGGGTTACAGGTGAATAGTCTTGATGGAAAAGGATCTTCTGTGGTGGCTGACAAATTAATAAATCACTACTGTGAAAGGTTTTCTTTGACTGGCAAAGTCTCTGTAGCTTTGGTGTTTGTTATTCTAAATTCAGTCTCCTCCATCCTTGGCTTTTTTTTTTTTTTTTAATTCAGATCTGCAGGAAATGAAGCTAATATTTCATTCTATCTGCCAGCCTGTTGTTCTACAAAACAGCATGTGAGAAGAATAAATGTGACTGTACCCTGACCTGCTGGGAAAAAAATCTGACCCTCTCCCTCCACAAATACACACACACATACTTTTTGATCTGTTTCTTTGGGCAAGAACACATGCAAAGCCAGATGAGACCAGGCAAGAGAAAGAGCTCATGAGGAAAGAAACCAGATAATATTCCCATTTCACCGGAGCTTTTGAATAAATAAATAGAACAATTAATAATTAATAGACCTAAACTTCAAGTCCTTACTCTAGGCAAAATTCTCCTTCCATGAGCATTTCGATCAACCACAATGTAGGTCAGAAATTCAGATCTGCCATGAAGTAAATGTTAATAAATAATAACAGTGGCCTGATTTTCTCCCCTCCCAAAAGCAACATTAACTGGAAGGGCCACGTGGAAAGTAGAAGTCTGTATTGTTCTGCTGGATCTTGTCCAATGCTGGGGAAGGGAGGAGGCTAATGCGTGGTCTGTGGGGTTTTTGCACATTTTTGGTTCAATAGGCAGCAATAAAGGTATCCAGGGAAGGGCATCACAAAGGCCTCCTGCGCCCTGCTTTGTATGAGGCAGGGAGACAGTCTGTAGGAGAGCTTCCTGAGAGGAAGAAACCATAACATTACTGGAGTCACCACTAATCCCACCTACAAAAACAATCTGCAAACTATCCAGAGGGATTTCTTCGTTCACTGTTTAAAATGATGGCTAACAGCTTCAGACTAAAAGCCACACAACAATTTGGTAGACCTGGAGCATTATTGTGACTGAAATCAGAACTTCAACATGTGAACAGTGAAATTCAGTAGATTTTTAGGACCCCTTGCTCACTGCCACCTCCTTCTTATGTGCATTTCTTTCACTTTTACTTTGGAAAAGAGACACTGCAATCTTAGGAGAAAAAATATACAAAACTGAGTCAGGAAAGAAAGTTAAACAATCAGAACTTGCATGTTTGTTTTTTCCATTGTTAGTTTTTTCTAGTTCTGGTTGTTCCTCTGCTTGCCAGATAAATTGCCACCCAAGAAACGCCTGCCTCTTCTGTCTGGGTTTCCTTCCCAGGCTTTACTAAAGCCTGTATGATGCTTCTCCCCAAACTCTCCAGCCACAATTAGTCTCCTCTTTTGTCCTCCCCTGCTGCCTGCTCCCTGCCACAGGCCCCTTTTGTGTTGCTTCAAATTCCCAATCCTGACCCTTTCCTCCAGGGCTTCTAACGCTTCTGTTTATCTCTCACCAACAGCCATAACATATTGGGTTGCCTGTACCATTTGCTGTTGACACTGGCCTAAACACTTTGCTTGTCTACTTCTTCCAGCTGTACAAAGGTTTCCAGCACTGTTGAGGTATATACACAACTGCTTTCCTGAGCTAAGCCAGGAGCCTTCATCTCCTTCAGATGCCCCCCTGCAAATCATATTTCTTGCTGTTTGGAAAGATGGTAAGTGAACAGAAGGACCAAACGACATGCTGTTGACAAAGTTGTCTCTTTAGTCAATGGAGATGAAAGGTGACTCAGAGCAACTTCATGTAGAATCAGATGGCAACAAAAGAAATCCATGTTTGTATTTTTTTTTCTTTAAAGCCTCAGTGCAGGAAGGCACTTCAATTGTTTGTTCACTGAAAAAGTTTCCACATTAGCTCATAAGGAAGATACTAAGGTGTCATCACAGGCAGTTCAATAAAGCCTTTTTAACCTTGGTCAGTAAAGCTAACTGGCAGGCTGTATGAGGAGTGGGATAGAGGAACATACTGAAACATGGCTGTGACATACATGCTGAAATGCATATAGGGCTGATGTATATATGTTTAAAAAATGACCCAGAATTTGCCACAAGGGAGTCCCAGTTTGTTTTCTTTGAAGAAGGCTGTAAAAAGTGCTTATATTTAGTGAAGTATGGAGTACAAAGTAGCTCTCTGAACTTCATAAGCCCTATTAGACAAGCCAAGTGGGCTGTGATTTTATAGCAGGTGTCTTCCCCACCTATTGTTTGGCAAGGAGTGAGTCTGAAACATTATTTTCTCACCAGCCTTGGCAGAGGTGATGGCCAGGGCCAAGTCCTCTGAACACATAGCCTACTGGCCTGGTAAGTTCAGAGGTCTGGTCCAGCTCCATCGTGGGAATGACAGACAGGCACCCTCAGTCCAATATATCAACCAGCAAATGACAGCATGAAAGGGAATATGAAACGGTGATATCCTTTTCTCCAGCAGAGTGACTCAATCAGCCGTGGCTGCCAGCTGAGGCTCATTAATTGCTTTAGATATTGAGGAGGAAGAGTGATCTGCAATTCGCTGAGAAAATATTAATTGCATAAAAAGATAATCACGGAAAAGCAATTCACTTTATGAAATGACTGTTTTGAGAAGGTGGCAGCTCTAGTGCTGGGGCAAGTGGATAATGTGGGAAGCGATGGGTGTTACAGTACATTGAGCAATTAAACACATGCTCCTGGCTGAGCTGTATTCATAAACTGAGCAGCCTGTGAATCACTCGCCCCGAGCACGCTTGAGATTTCATCTCCGTGACATATTCACTGCCACATAAACACAGTCCGGACACCAGGCTGCATCAGGGATGCTTTGGCTTTCGAGCAGAGTCAGGGCTCCCCAGAGCTGCTCTGGGGACCTGCTTGGGTGAGATGGACTCTGCCCCAGCCCAGGTGATTGCCCCCTGCCCTTTGGCTGCAGGGTCAGCGGTTGCTGGGGCCTGGGTGGTGCCTTCTAGACATCTGTCCCCTCTCCTGCATACACAGGCTCTTGCCGTGGCTGCTTTTGGGCAGGTGCCACCTCTGCATGTGGCTGCCATGTTGGCATGAGCCCTGCCGAGTGCCCACTTGGATGCAATGGCTGACCTGGGGCCTGTGATGGCCACTTGGTGGAGGCTGGCAGGGGCTCTGACGATGGAGTCCCACCCCAGCAGCAGGGTCTGGGCCCCACAGCTGGTGTGAGGCTCTGGAGCAGATGGGGAGAGAGTAACTAACATGTACTATGGCACGCCTTCCCTCTGTTTTGGCATTTGAGCTTTATCCATAATCTTCAGAGAAAAAACCCAAAGCAATGATGTACACTGAGGCCTGACTGATTGGAGAGGAGGGGGGAGATGACAGGAGAAGCCCTCTGCCAGGATGAAAAGTCTCTGCTGTGAAACCAGGCATCTGTGTCCCCTTTGACCAGAGCTGAGAAGAGCTTTTCTCTTCAGAACTCAGCGTAGTAGGGTCTTTGCCTGCAGACAATGACTAAAAGTGATCTGTGGGGACACACAAGAAGTCCTCTGCTAACAACTTGTGTGTAGTTGGATAGGTGTCCAGAGTCCCTGTTCCCTGTATGGACCCATGGGGCTTTCCTGCAGAAAAGCTGAGGATGTAGAGATTTAGATCAGAAGAAGGTTGTAGGCAGGGAAGATGTAAATAAAGAATACAAATATGAATGCCTCTGTCATCTTGTCTTGAATTATCTCCCAAATAAATCCTGGTTAGGCTCTCTTTCTCATATCATTCTACCTCTCTACTTGAAAGTCACCACGTCTCTTGCACACTACCAGCCCAGCAGCATCCCTTTTCAGCCAGATTGGGAAAGGGATCATACAAAATGTTCTCTCCTGCAGGATGAGAGGCAAAGCACCCCATAACTCAAATCTTTCAGGGTCAATGCTTACCAGGCTTACCATATGAACATCTGCTGTGGGACAACACACCTGGGCAGCACATCAAAAATTACTCCAGAATTGTTATTTTTCATATTACAGTAACACTTCCATGTGCAGTGAGACTGGTCATGGTACCAGAGGTCTTTGTACCAGGGATTCAAGCATGACAGAGGGGCAGAATTCAGGGAAGTGACGTGACTTCAGGTTGCCACAGCAGGTAAAACCATTGTCAGCTGGCAGCAGAATCTAGATTTCCCAAATCCCATTCTAGTGCCTCAGCCTTTGTGTCACATGTGATCCACTTGGGTTTTGTTAGTAAAAAAATATTCTGCTTGCACATGGAAGACAGAAATTGCAATGCTGAATAGGAGCTGATTCAGACGAGAATGTCCCAGCAGAACAATTGGTGCTATTTATAAAAAATGCACTCGTTGCAGTGTATAATTAGAAGCTTTGCCTTCCACACACGAATTGGCGATAATGACTCTGAAAGAAAAGTGAAGGGAATCCAAACAGAACAATTTCTGTCCTGAAACTCACTTGCTAAAAACTCCTTTAGCTTTTCACCAAAGTCTCCTCTGGAGAGTGTGCACTGTCTACGCCCCAGCTAAAGGACTAGTGGGCTAGGGATGCGGAAGCATCACAAAGTGTTACTAAAATTTTTTTAGCCAAGAAAGTGTCTCAGGTAAGTAGAAGTAAAACCTGTGGGAATTTGGGTGCCTCATTTGTGTTTGTCACACCCTCATAACCACACATCGGTTTTGAAAGCCCCACCTGTTGATGACAAAGGGTTGAACACAGAACTGCCTGGAACAGAGGAAGCTCTATAGCTGGAGTTCTGGACTTCTGAGTTGGAGCAAAATGTATTTTCAATATTTATTGTGGAAAGGCAAAGCCCAGCCATTCCATTTTCTAACCACAGAAATGCCTTTAATTAAGTTATATTTTAAATTTTTAAAATACTTTGTTTCCAAAGTGTAAACGCACATCATAATATACACAAAACTGCAATGACATTCTTAATAAACTTTCATATATGTTGTTACATGTGCATCCAGTTAATAGCAATTAATAGCTAAAACTTTTTCAAAAGACAGCTAGGTAGTTCACAAAAAATCAAACGAAATGAAACTTGCTTATGAAACCCTTTCAGTCAACATTTTTCTTAAAATTGACATGAAATATCCCCACAAGGTATCTCAGTTTTCATGAGGCAGCGTTTTTAGATGCTGTGCTGTCAACACTGCCTGTTGACAGCTCAGAGGGAAGTATGACTAGCGCTGTCAGCTTTGTGGCAAGCGAGGAACCTCCTCAGCAATAGTCAGATATTTGGGGAGATGTCTGGACCCTGGACAAAGGGAGAAGAGGAAGCCAAAGACCTGGCCCCAGCATGGGCCTGCACAGCGAGGGCTCCCACCAGCGCTGTGGCTGTTGGTGATGCTGGGTGGGGGGGTGCGAACAGCCACCCTGACGAGTAGAAGCAGATTTTAATTAACTCCTGTCAGATGGCAAAGCTCTTGGAGTCCAAATACCAACTACTTCTTGGTCTAGGCAGAGAGAACCCCATCAAGAGGTATGAGATCTCAAGTGCGGGTTTGGGGATTCCTGACTGCATTGATTTGCCATGTGATCTCTCTCTTTACAAAGTATAAATTCACCATAATTAAATTATTTTCATATAAGCATCATTGTTCAAAACTGATCAAGAACTGCTTTAAAAGCAGTCAAAGTATAAATTCACCATAATTAAATTATTTTCATATAAGCATCATTGTTCAAAACTGATCAAGAACTGCTTTAAAAGCAGTCAAGGGAATATTCACAGTTCCCCTACAGGGCAGCTTTTTACTCCTACTTTGCAAAGAGATAAAGTGAAGTGCTATTGGTCAGGGTAAGTACCTCGTTTGGTGATCACACAAATAGCAATATTCTACAAATGTAGAGCAAGAAACACAAACCAGGAAACTTGTTTTTCACTCTGTGTACCACTCTGCCATTCATTCTCCTCATATGTGAAATGGAAATAATAAAATTACCAGAGGAGTGTTATAAGTTTTCGGTGGAGAAATGCTTTGGAAGGTTGGAAGGAAAATATTTCCTTTGCCCATGCTCAGGTTTGCCTTTGGTCCCCTTCTCCACTGGCCACAGTGAATGGTCGCTTGTCCTAAGAAAATGTGTAATTTGCATTTCTGACTTTACTGGGTGCCATGGTCTCCTGCCAGCCACAAGGCTACCTTTAATGGGTCTTTCAAGCATCATTTGGGTGGGCGATGGGAGAATCCCTTTCAAATGCCGAATGCACAACTCCAGGCTGGCCTCTTCTGCTGAGCTGGTGATACCTATCCTCCCCAACTCTGGTTGCTCACCAACTGAAGACAGCTTACTGAGCAAGGCAGTAGCACCCCATCCCCTAGCAGCTCTCTGAAAACAAAGTATATACTGCTGCTGGGAGATGTGTTCACTCCTGATCCCTTAGGCATTTCTACAGCATCACAGCAAATATGGTTACCACAAGATTCTTGAAAAATGTCCCAATCCCTACATTCTTTATTTTTTTTTAAAGTAGTCTCTTGTTCCTTGACATATGGTTCAGATTATAGGATTTTCTGTGCTCTGCACTTCATTGCTAGTCATTGTTCCTCAAAGTTCATTCCTTCTACCTTTGTTTGCTGGGACCCCAAGAACTTGGTTAGGATTAAGTGATAAATGCTTTAAAGTGCTTCCAACATCATGGGCTGAAATTTGGCAGGCTAAACCCTGCCCAGAAGAATTACACGCTGAAATGGCAGGACTGGGAACATGGTTGGTCTGATCCAATCAGGAGGTATCAAGACTGTAGCCTTCTGCCTGGGACATAGGTAAGCACCTTGCTAACAGGACAACGATGACAGTGTAGCCTCTGCATCTGTAGATGGACTCCAGCCTGGGCCCTATTTTTCACCATGCTCATTTGACCAGAAGGAAGAAGCGGTGCATGCGACTTGGGAGTCACTCATAACCTTCATCTTGACTTTACTTGTTCGGCTTAGAATGGCTAATTCCTCAGGCAGCTGGTGATCAATGGGACCTGCTTGCAGCTGGGCCCCCAACACAGTCTGCTTTTCAAAGAAATGCAGCAATGGAAAAGAACAGACAGTAATGAAACTATGAAGGACCCCAAAGTAGAGCTTCTTTTTCTCTCCCTTTTATTAGCAAGGCTAATGTTCCACATAAATATCTAGCAGCTGGTTGTTTGTGTATGTCATCTTGAAAGCTTGGCTAAAAAACAAGAGAGTACAGCTGGGAGTCAAAAAAGCTTTCAGAAGAGGTAAGGCACTTTGCCACCAGCACTTCACGGAGGGGCATTCTGGCAACAACATGATTTAAAAAGATTAAGTGCACAGACTATAAAGTTCTTGCAGAATTTAAATATTTATTTAATGTATGTACCAGAGGCAGCCACAAAGCACCAGGTTTAAAAGGCGGGTCCCAAGCTACAAGGTAAATACTGGTGGTGTATGATGCTCTCCAGTTCCACACAAGGAGAAATCAGCCAGGTACTGCTAAATGAAAAAAGCATAAATGTCTGAAAGAGCTGAGTAGTAGTTGCCTAATGCCAAAAGGACAGAGCACAGAGTTCTTTCTTCCATTCTCTTTATTATTCATAATAAACTTTTAGCTTGAATCTGCAGCCGTAACTGCTCTGGGTACAGTCACCCTCTGGGAAGCTAACAGAATCTGACATTTTAAGGGAACAAGGGATCCAAGCTAGCCCATGAAATGTGGGGTCTCTGCTTCTGTAGACAGTTCCTCTGATTCCTCATGCAAATATATGGATAAATATCCAATTATCTGTATTTGACAGACAGCCGTGTCTGTATGAATAGAATAGCAGCTGTGTGCTCATCTCAGACTCCAGCATTTAAAGGCTGTCTCCTGCCTTGAGGAAGTTGGCATTCAAGAGGAGAGATATGTTAGCCCCCAGACATTAGCTGGAAAGCTGCAAAAGTTCATGTAAGCCACCTCAAAGAGAATTGGCTTTTATGGAAACAGGTGAGTAGAAGATGAGTTAATGGTCCGACCATACAGCATACCGACGAGTGAAGGGCAATGTACTGCGAGTTCACGTGCTGGTCTGTTCAATAAAAATGGAGACTATGTGGCTGAATAGTGAAAATAAGAAAGAAATGTAAAAAACTAATCAATGATAAGGATTGATTAATTCAGAGAAGTAAAAGGGAATCCTTGCTAAAGAGGAAAGTCTTACCTCAGTTAAAGCCAGAGTTTTAGGAAGAACCTCAGCAGGGACACGGGTCAGAGTTCAGCCTCAATGTGAGACCCCTTTTCTACAATCTTAATCAATAATACAAACTATTGGACTCAGAAGAGCTAGTTGAGTATGTTCCTACCCTCCTGCCTTGGTCTAAATAAGGGAAAGAGTATGTCTGTTGGTACTTGCCAGCAAACTGGGTCTTTTGACCTTTCTCTCACGGAAAGTCCTGACTCATCTCTGTCTCTCACCTCCCATATTTGTCCATCACCTAAATTCCACTCAGCTTAACCAAAGCAAGGATGATGTAAGATGCCTGTTATAGTTCATTCATGCTAAGCCACTACTCATATTCATATAATGTTCCATTTCTAGGGGTTTGAAACATTTTCCTCTATAGTATGGTATTACATGTAATTGTTTTTAGGCCTACTAAAAGAGTTAAAATTAGACAAAAGGCCAATACATGAGACATAGAATGTATGACCAATTGCCAGCACTGGTGCCAGAGCAAATTAAAACCTGTGGGAGGATTACTTCAAGAGGTGAGAGTGGGTGGAGGGAGTTTCCAACAGCCATTCCCAAGGAGAAGCTTTGCTCCCCACGTGCAAGTCTCTGGCATGGCAGCTTCTCGGCGCCATGGGGCTCCCTTTCTTGCCCTCCCCAGAGGTGGGTTTGGTGCTTGCTCTGACAGTGATACGGTGCAGGTGCTGCTGCCCTTGTTCAGTCTGGAGGGCCAAAAGACATAGGCATGCTTCAGAGGGACCCACATTTAGGTGTCTCCTGGGAAACATAGTTTCACTGGGCCTCACTTTCAGGGTGATTGTATTCAGCCCTTTGTGCCAAATCAGCCTTTTTTAAGTTATCTCCTAAAACGGAGAAATTCACAGGCATTTTCCTAACCCCCAGTATAATAATCTAAGAAAGCTGAATGGACTTGGAGCAGTCCAAGCTAATTTCTAAGATCCATGTATTGGCAGGATTTAGTTTCCTTTTGGATTTGTGAAACACAAAAAAAAATTAAATGCTTTTCCCCCTCCTGTTTTGAAATGCTTGCCAAATGTGTCCTGCAAACACATCAACATGGACACGCGTAACATGGACAGTCTCTAACTTTGCTGATTAATGACTTTCAAATACTTGCACTGTGGGAACGTGGGAGTGTTGTTGTTTTTCTTCCCAGGCAAGCACGATACCCACATCACTCAGCCCTCCCTCCAAAGTTTTTGGGATTGCTGTGATAATGTTCCCTGCACAGATAGAGGCATGACATTTTCTCTAGACGAGAGAAAATGTGCTTTCTTCAAATATTTGTGGGGAATAGATAGACACATTGGGAATACCACGCTAAGAAATTAGCGTCACAGAGATAGTGCAGCTCTTCCACTGAGGCTCCCTGCTCCGGCCTGCCCTGCTCACCTGTACCTTTGGGCACACGCACTGCAACTGAAAGTAGTGCTGCTGAGCATGAAAAATAAACCCTTTCATATCTGGGTTGCTGTTTCCAGTCTTGATGAGATACAGTCAAAGTGGCTCTGATCAGGTAATGATTTGCTGCCTGTGCAGCAAGGGGGAAGGTACCACTCCAGCAGAGGATGAGTACTTAAATCACTAAAATCATTTCAGCGTGCACACTACAGGTAGGATAAGAAGGTTGGTTTCTCCAGAGTCCCTCTACAATCAGGTAACAAAAGCTCTTTGAAGATGGATATCAGCTGCCTTTGGCTTCATGGCTAACCCCTTTACTGGACTTTTGCTAATAAGAGCATAAATCTTTTGCATACATTGAGCCTATGCCCAGTGCTTCTAGGCATGGCAATCATAGAGATGAACTTCAGTGCTCCCTACAACAGCTCTGCCAGGCTGGGAATAAAAAACTTCCAGCCAAGAGGTTTTCAATGAGAAAATTTGGTCTGAACACATGACAATAATCCAGTTTATGTTCTTGAATACTCAATGACAGGAGCTGCATTAGTGTCACTCTGAACCATCTCATACTATTTTTAGTAAGGTTTTCTCAATTTCTTGGCTGACACTTTCTTTCATGGTCTTTTATTTTTTATCCTGCTGGGCAGATCTTTAAAGGATTGTCAAGAGTCATTCAGTGCTTACAAAAGGAAGTAATCTTCCCTGGGGAAAGTAATGTACCATCCTTCATTTGGGCAGGAAGGGGTTTGCCATTTACTTGCCCAAAGTTTTCTCACAGCTTATTTTGGTATGTCAGGCAGTTGCATTTGGGCTAGCAGGGCATGTGGTGGAAGTTTCCAGCCATACTGACGCATCTGAGGTAGGTGGATGAAGATCAACAAGCCTTTCTCAAATGGGAACAGGAAGGAAAAGCCTGAGAATGTAGTGAATTAAGAGGGCAAGCTGCTATGCCAGATTTGAGTCAGGTCAAGCTTGTGCAGCTCTGAAGAGTTCCCAGAGTTTCAGAGTTCCCAGAGTTTCAAAGTTTTCATTCCCAGAAGCAATATTGTTTCTGAGATTGCTCAAGCCTATGAAAGTATAAGAGTGATAGTCTTATCTGGCTCTAGCTCCTACACATCTGTGATGAAATCCTTAATTTATGCCTGGTGGGTATTAGGCATCTTTTCAGCTCTTTTCCAGAGATGAAGTGGCATAGCCAGCGTGTTTCCAGCAACCTCAAGTTAGTAGCTGTTTTCTGGGTTTTAAATGGACTTGGACAAGCCTTCATCGTTCAGGTACGTTTTCCAATGGAAAATGGCATGGAGACCATTCACACAGCTCACAGAAAAGCTGCTTTCCTTCAGTTCTGGATTTTCCTGTGATGAGTGCCCTGCGGAGAATTTTTGTTCTATTTTCTCACCAGACCAAACGCAGACCTGTCTGACAGTCACTACCATGCTAGCAGCTCTCTCTCCTTTCCAAGTCTTTTCCTATGAAGGGAGATGTAAAGGTGGAAATCTTTACAAGTTCACCGTGAAGAAATGGGCACGGCACTGTCCCACTCCCATTTCCAACGGACATGCAGGTTGCTCAAGCAGAGGCCTTCCATGCATGGTGAGAAGGTCAAGGAAGCACGGATATATTCATCCAACATTTAAAGGCACAAAGCTGAAAAACCTGAAAATTGTAACTCATTTTGCCAGGTGAGCATGGATGCTCCCAAGAAGTAGCAATACCTTCATCTCCCCCACACTCTGGCCCATATGGGTGTGACTTTCACATTCCCTATAAAGGAGGTGAAGGATAGGTCTGCTTAAAAGCCTTTTAATCTCTCATCTTTCATTTGATTGTACTTCTGGGCTAGTTTCGACCCAAAGGAAGATATGAACTGAGGACTACCCTGCCTGATCCACTTCATGGGCATGATGAAAGAACTGTTTGTGCCAAGCAATCCCAAACTGACTACACTGAACAACCTAGAAATTTCTCTGTGAAACCAGGACCCTGTGGGTGGGTCTTTCATAGTTGCCTTTCCAAATCTCAGTGCCATTCAATTTGCCAGCAGAACCATCTCTGTGCTAGAGACTAAATTGGGATACTAATTCATGCAGTAAGAGTTCAGTGGAAAACAAAAACCCATCACATTACATCATGGTTTACTCCAACCTTAGCAACAGCCAGGAAGGCTTCACAGTCAGAGTTCATCTAACACACTTTTTGGATGCATCCAAATTCAGGTTTTGCTTTCATGGCTAGACAAAAAAGCGGCTGTACATGCCTGTTTGATTAACCTCTGTAGATAGATGTGAGAAGCTCACAGGTAAATGTTATAGAAAACCCAAAGCAATGTTTGTACAACTATTCTTAGCAGAGACTTTATTGACCCAACATCATCCGTACTGTTTAAGATGCTAGTCCTGGTAAAAAGTGCTGAATTGACGACTGTGGGGACTTGAGGTTTGTTTATTCTCTGAACTGAGAGAAAAGACAGCAGTGGGGAATGCTTCCTTCCCAGCACTCCCTGCCAATGTTATTCTTATTACCTAACATTCCTAGTGAAGCAGTGCCTAGGAGCTCCAACCAGTTTATGCTCCCTCTGCTGAACACTGTAAAAATAGATAACCTCCTCCATTCCAGGAGAGTAAAGCACTTTTTACTCCTCTGAGACTCCCAATGTAGCTGTAGCTACATATTGTGGGTTTTCTTCTGTCCAGACCAAGACCTGCAACTTATTTCATGCAGGGAAAAGTGTGAACATCTGGCATCAGCTCATCATTCACCACATACTTAGGCTGCTAAAATCCTCTTTCAGTGGGACACTGACCTAAAGCTGTGACACATGTTTCTGAGCAGTACATATGCTAAAGCCAAGAGGAACGTCAGGAGATGGATTACTAAGAGCAGGGGATGGTTAGTAGAGACAGTGAATTACTGAGACATCTGTTTGCCACAGGGGCAACAGAACAAGACAAACGTGAAAATTACCTTCAATGGTCAGGGTTGAAGCTGAAGAACCTGGCAAGATCTTGATTCTGGGAGAACTTGAGCAAAAGGAGATGGCATCCCCATTTGGAGTCCATCCAGTTCAGCACTCCATGACAAGTGCCGCCCTTCAGTGTAGATCACTCTAATTGCATCCTATTTACTGTGTAATTGCCCTATAAACAGACACACACATACAGCATAAGAGGAGAATCGGGATCTATTATTATATGCAATTAGCCACATTCATTCCTCCCTGCTCTACTTATCCCTAATGAATGGCCTGTGCAAACAGTTTGCAGGCTTGGAACTGGGATAAATTTATGTGTGACAAGGGCAAAGGTAGCACCAGAGATGAGCACCATTTGTCACAGGGCAAGAAAACGGAAGAGCATTGCAGTCCAGCATGAGTGATAACAAGGCTTCCAAGGCCTGGGGAGGGTCAGATGGACCTAAGGCCAAAGGATTCTAAGGGCCCAGGCTCTGCTTTCCCCCCTGGCAGTGTGGCTTTATGTAAATAATTTCAATATCTTTATACATCAACTTCACAGGATCACAGAATAATATGGAGTAGAAAGGGACCTCTGGAGATCATCTAGTCCAATCCCCCTGCCAAAGCAGGTCCACCTAGAACAGGTTGTACAGGAACTTGTCCAGGAGAGTTTTGAATATCTCCAGAGATGGAGACTCCACCACCTCTCTGGGCAGCCCATTCCAGTGGTCTGCCAACCTCAAAGTGACGAATTTCCTCCTCATGTTTAGATGGAAGTTTTGAAGTTCAAAACTTCCCCACCTACAAGACAGGGTCGGCATATTCATATTCTTTGAAAAGCAGATGGGACATACAGAACAATTTTTTTGTGGAACAGCTAAGATATACTGTGATTTCAACAAGCCACAAGTGGCTCTTATACATTAGAGTCCAGGAAACACTTTGAAATTTTAATGGGTGCAAAAGAATTAGAAAAGTATAACTTACAGGTGTTAGCACTTGCACCTGGTTAGAACAGCACTGGATGAAAAGAGAAATGCATGGCTGAAGAACTTCTCTGAAGTTGGAAATTTTTGGTCTAGGCAGCACCAGATGTGTTTGAGGTGTTGACAGCAGACCACAGGGGAACAGGGACAGCTTCAGCATGTTAGACTTATAAAACAAAGCAATTAAATGTTGGAAAACTATATTCTTGGGTGCAAAAGAAGTCCTTCTGTGCCTGACAGATGGAGAAAATGGAGTTTTCTGTCCCTAGCAGCCACAGTTCTGGGAAACAGAGCTGGGCCCGGAGTGAATCAAAGCTGTCTGTGAGGCACTCCAGCAGAACTGTCATTTGCTAAACAGTGATGATAGTCGTGAAAAAATATCCATGTGCTAAAGAAATATGCTGAAAAGAGAAACAGCCCAGCTGGGCTTCCACTCTCTGTGCAAATTCAGGCTGTGGTGTTATCTGGGAGGCTGCCTTCCTGCTGGCAAATGTTAGCCAGTACCTTCTGGAAGTGAAAACAGCAAAACATTTTTTTACGGCCCAGCTCTCCTGGGGAGGTGTATCCTCCCAGGAGGAATTCAGCAGCTTCACTTAAAATTGCTCTTTTTGCCTCCTTCATGTTTTCCTTGCATTTTCAGCAAGGCAGATCATTTTCTTAGGCCTCCTCAGGCCAATCCTTGCAGCGTTTGCTCTTTTTTCCTTCCAAGGGACCATGTTCCCCTCTGGACTTCATCATGGCAGGGCATGCAGAGCTGGTGTGGCCAAGCTGCTGCTGCCCAGAGAGACAACACTCAGCCCTGCTGCTGAATCCACTGGTGTTTTGTGCTGAAGGCAGAAAAAAGCCTTGTATGTGCAATTTGTTTTGAGGAATAAATTCTCTAAGAATTCAACATAAACTTCTGTTCTCTTTTCTTTGGTTACAGTCAGAAAAATTTCCTCTTGGAGGGGCTGACATCCCTTCCCACACACAGCCTGTGGCAGCTAAAGCTTCTCCTCTTTATACTCAGCTGATTAGTGCTCTTCCCGCTTGCTGCCCTGATCCGAGAGGGCTTGTTTAATAAAATCTCCCATCTAATGACAGAGTTCCCTGATGCAGGCTCTCTCTTACTTGGCCTCAGGAGATTTAAGAAGTGAAGGAATTTCTCCACCCACGCGGAGCAGAGTGTAAGCCGTGAGTGGGTGGGCAGCAGGCTCGGCTCTGGTGGCTTTGGAAGATAGTAAACCATCTCCCTGAAGAAAGGTGGCTCTGACCTCCTCCGGGGACCCATCCTCCTGCTCCCTTTCAGAACTCACTAACAGAGGTGGCTTCTGGTTCACCCCCTTTCTGGCATGTGCTTGTCTTTTTGGACGTTTATTTCCATGAGACTGCCCGAGTTTTCCTGTGCTGTACAGGGAAGGTTTCACTCAGATACCCGCCTTGCCTTCTTCTCACACAGCTCTTCTGCACGTTTCAACTCCCTTCAAGCCAGAGGAGTCCCACACTCTCCACTGCAGCCCTGGGACCACCACACTGGGCTGCCAGAGCACAGCATCACAGCAAGGCAGGTTTTTGGCTTGGTGAAACGCTGGCAACTGCTGGCTGGCTCCTGTGCCAAGGAGCCCAGCACCAAGTGACATTGGCCAGGCATAAGCCCATCGACCTGAAGGAGCACAACACTGGCCCTGCTTCAGCTGGAGAGCCCAGCGGGGCGTCAGCACCGGATAAGAACTTCAACCTCAGCACAGCCTCCAGGCTCAGCAAATGAGCCTCCAGGCTCAGCAAATTTAATGTGAATAAAGTAATTACAGGCATTGCACTCACCACTGTTAGAAATAAAAAAGCCTGCTTGCAACTTTGGTGTATGTAACCACTAAGGAGCAGTGTTTTCTTTAAATCCTGCACTAGGCCCCAGCAGTGCTCTGGGGCCAGACTCTTCTCACCCCACCAGCAGCCAGACCTCTGCTCAGGACTGGAAGAAATGTGAAGTCGGGGTGCAACTTTCGGCTTCCTAAAGGGCCTCTCCACCAGCAGGATCCTTTTGACAACATGAGGAAAAGGAACAGTCCATTTGGCCCAGAGAGAGAGACCTGAGTCAATATTTTTAAGCCCTACACCAAAGATCAGCAGCTGCAGCAAGCAAGATTCTTCTTTAAATTGCCATTAGACACTGAACGAGCTCACGATGAGCAGGTTTTTTAACAGCATGAGTATACGGAGGATGGATTAATCCAAACACATCTGTGGGTTGCAGATGGGATGAGAATCTGGCAGACTTCAGGAGACCCTAGGAGCTAGACTCCAGGCACAGAAGGAGCAACAATTTCAGGGGCTTTTGCAAAACTGCCCCCACAGTAGCAAGCAACTTTCCACGTTCTTTCCAGAGCCGCGCAACTCTCCCAGCATATTAAGAACAAGAGTACCCCGTAAATCCTAATAACATCCAGCAGAAAGGTTAATTCAATAGAGCATAGAGAAAGTGCATGTAGGGGGAAAGGAGGAGCGTGAAGAGATATTCTCCATCATTTTTAAACCTGGTCAGATCAGATGTGCTGAAGCAGCTCTTTGCATCCAGGAGGATGCAGCAGCAATCCTTGATTGATGAGGCCCTAGGTTGGCTGTGCTGAGCATTCTGCAAAGGGGTGGGCAGGGACACATCTGCCGGAGCTGGAGCTGAGTTGCAAGGAGACAGCCTTAAAATTTGGCACCATTTGGCAGCTTGTTGTTGGCAGCCTTGGCAATGCCTCCCTGTTTGGGTTGCCATCAGTTATGGACAAGGGGATTGCAACCACACGGTATCACACACGCTTCATGTGTGCCAATGCTCCCTGCATTTCTGTTATCCCAGCTGCCCCAATAGCTCCAGTTGGAGAAGCATCACTTGGACTGGAGTTTGAAAGTCTTAAGCAGGGAGTTTGTTTTTGTTACAGTGCAGAGCCAGTGTGTCAGCTCTCAGCTGCTCTCCAGATCACTTCTCTTTTCCCCTGTCCTGAAACTTTCGTGCCCTACATCTGCAGAGAGATAAGCATACTCTACAAAGCAGCCATCCTTAGCAGCAAGGAGTATTAAAGGGCAGATGCTAAAAGAGCAAGGGCTTCTTCCACACCCCCAATTTTCCCAATTAGAAGAAATGTGCTGAACTCTCTCCCAGGAATGCATTTTCACGTACTGAATTTTCCAGGGTTCTCCTGACTCCCCCAACAGCACTGGTGCTCCCCAGTGCCCAGAGGCAGCACAGGGAGATGAGTGCAGGTTTCCTTGTAGGCAAGGGCAAGTACTTATTGCTATACATTTGGAGAGGAAAAACTCTTCCCATGGTTATTAAAAGCCATAAAGACAGTTACTTGTCATGGAAAAGTTCAGTTCTGCAACTGCTTATCAGAGAGACTTCTCACCAAACAGCCATCGCCTCGAAAGCCAACCAGAAAAGGAGAGAAAAGGAGAGAAATGCTGTGCCTGGACCCAGATTTTGGAATCTCTTAGATCAAATAATTTTTATCATTAAAATTATTTATTGATTTTAAAAAGATAATAAATTTCACGGTAGCTCATAATGGCATTATCAGCAAGCAGATTATTTCTTGTGCTCCTTGGAGAAAAGCGGTGAGAAAGACCAGTGAGCCCGATAAGTTGAAAGACGGATGAAAGAAGTTAATGTAATATGACAATAGAGGGAGAAATGTGCCATGGCAATTTCATAGGACATAAGGAATGAGTAGGGAGAGCGTGCTGACCAAAGAGGCACCATGGCCATCAGGAAAACCATAGCAACAGAAGCAGATTTAGGTGACAAAGCAAGAAATCCCTCCCATGGTGAGGTCTCTCGGAGCAGGGAGATGACTGAACAGGACTGAACCAAGCCCAGACACAGAAAACCTGTCTGGAGTCAGCTGGCACTTGCTTCAGAAAATGCGCTGGTGGAGGACAAAGCAGTCTCACCTCAGCGCAAACAAAGCCTGATGTGCCTGATTTTCTCAGAGCCAAAGCTGTCTTTAGGCTCAGCAAAAATTATGGCAGCTTTAGTAATCATGATGCTTGGCTCTAGCGCTAATGTCCACTTGAATGAATCCTGTTGTGCAAGATTCTGGGTGCAATGGTCTGGCCTGTGCCATTTCACTGAACAATTTCTTATGCAAGTAATCTGATTAGACTGTGACAGATAAGATACACAAAGTATTGAAATAATACACTGTTTTTTCCTCTACATTTATAGACTCCAAGCTTTTAAACTCAGAAGGCACAGGGCAATTCAGCCTGATCACCTGTTTAAGCAGGGCCAGGTTATTTTGCCAATGATTCTGTCTGAGATCCACCATTTCAAATTGGTCTCTTTTTTCCTTGTCCTCAGAGCCCATTGCAAAAAATATTCCAACACTCAGGTGCAGATTAAAGTATATTCAAGCTGTCAACAGACTGTGCGCCTTTGCAGGTTTAACAGTATGTCAGGGTTTCCCCGGCTGGTGACTCTGCTGCTTCCCACCAGTTCTGCTTTCCACCATCATCCCAATAAAGGACGTGTCATAAATATCCTCAGGATTGCAATAACAAACTGTTCAGCAACTAATATTCATCATGCAAGGTGTTTCTGTTAAGAATGCTTCAGTGAGTCGGTAATGATGCTATCCTTGTATCTCTGTAGAGAGGTTGAGGCTGGAGACAACAGTGGCAACGGCACGGGTGCCTTCCACTTATTACTATGAAGGTTACTACAGGCTTTCCATTCCCGCCTCCATCTCCAAAGAGGATAAGGTATTTTGGTCTTGCAAGAGGACTGGAAGCACTAAATCACTGAATTTCTGAGAGGCTGATTCACAGGGGCAATAAGCACACACATTCATCCAGTAGGAATTTAGAGACATGGGGCAAAATCTTGGTCCCCTCTGAAAACAGGGCCAAAACTGCTCCCTGATTTCAGTGGATCCACATTTTCTCCTTTGGCGCAAGCAGGGTACACAACCTTTAGTTTCAGCCAGCAGTAAATCTGGTTCTCCTGCAAAGACAAATGGGATGATTGATATACCCGGTGTATGTGTTGAAGATAAGAATGGGTGCTACTGGGAGATTGTAAGGGATTGGGTGAGCACAGGCTTTAATAGTATTTGGCTCTCAATCGTTAGCGGCCTTCACCACTTCCCTTCACTTTGTGTGAAATGAGATATTACTAATGCTATTTGTCTGCAGTGGCAGCAATCTTTCCCCAGCTGTGCGAGCTGGCACTGTAATTATAAACATTGCTTTCTAAAACTATGTTCTGACTGCTCAGGATCACCAACCACTGATGCTTGCTTTTCTTCAGTTCCTTTCTTTAATGAGGAATTAGCTTATACAATGGTGGACCCGTGCTGAATATAATTTTCAGGTGGATACCTATGCCATAATATTCAATTATTATAAAAGCTGCTGCATTAACTGAGTTAAATTATTAGAAAATATTTCCTGGTGTATGAAGTGGCAGCTGTTCTGGGAAGAGGGTAACTCTCCAGGCTCACAAAAAGCATATGACAATGCAGCTTAGATCCTCCCTGGAGAAATATCACTGGCTGTCTCTACTCAACCTCTTAGACAGCTCTCAGGCTTGAAAAGTAATCTTATGCCTACCCGTGCCAGCATGCAAAAAAAGTCTCAAAACTTGAATCCAGGACTTGGACTGTGACCTTTGGGATCTGCTGGCATAGAAGTCCCCCAAGTGTTAGCTCCCCAGGTGATGGTTTGTGCATATAGCAGGAGTCAGGGTTTGAAAGACATGTGAACGAATAACCACAGCCACTCTGTCTTTCACACAGGAGACAACATAGCCTTCCTCTTCTTCTTGCCACCCCACAATTTTGCACCTGCAATCAACAAAAATAGTGAATGAAAATGCCTGTGAGTATCACAGTTTCACTCAGATTTACCCCAGACTCTGCAACAAGACTTTTTTTCTGTGGGTTTTTAGCTGCATAGCTATATGCTTATGTTTGATCTCTTCTACTCTTGAAGCACTATCAGAAAGGCTAAGAGACAGTAATGTGAAGATAGATGGGAGATCTGAAATATGCCACCATCCCCACCATCTGGGGGGATCACAACTAGCATGTAATAGAAATGTAATTTTAAGGCAAAGATCTGCTTGAATTATTCCAAGTTTGCCTCTCCAACTCTTACAGACAAGGCTGTGTGACAATAACATAGGGAACACAGAGAAGCAGTTTCATTTCTCTCTTCATAAACTGAATGCATTAGGACGTTCCAGAGACAGTATGACAAACTTCCCAAGTTTAGAAACGAGTGGAAGCTCAGAGCAGAGAAGACCCTCAAGGGTCTCTTTCTGTTCCCAAATCAATAGTGTCACTCCAAGATGTGAGGCTGAAATAGGCTCCTGGGTTGCAATATGAATACGTTCTGCCTGACATCAGACTTCGAAGTCTGTCAGAGGTTTTTGAATTAGCAGCAAAGGAAGAGGTTATCCCATGCTAGAGAGACACAAAGCAGGAGCTCTCCTCTAAACTGTGGTGGCTGCCCAAATGATCGTAGATGCGGTTGAAGAGCTCTTCTGATCCCGAAATCTTGGCTTGCTCATCAGTCACCTGTGTTCATAACAGCCCTGGCAAGAGGCAGGAGGGATGCCAGCTGCTGAACTCACTGCAGTGGGTGCTGATCCCTGAGGAAGTTCCTCCCTCAGAGGAGCCTTAGTGCAAAACACACTTAATTTACTGGGCATTTTCTTGGTTGCTTAGTTGGATGCCTTCTGCTTGGACAGATGTAGACCACCTAGGAGAACTCAGTATTTTAAACAACACTTTTTAATTCCTTCAGTGTACTGGATGCCTGTATTGTGCTAGACATACTGCAGTAATAGGCACTGGCTCCATCCTGCAGCTAAATTCTTTCATATTTCTTGGGAGATGGGCTGGGCTGGCTGTAGTTGAGGTTGAGGCAGGCTTACTCTGAGCCCTCAGCAGCACCCCACTTTCCTGTTGCTTAATCTGTAATAGTGCCAATTAGATGCTTTCCAGTCTCTGGTGAGAGAGGAAGGTGATCTAAATGCAGGAAGGGTCGCAGGGAATTACAAGCTATCAGAAATCTGATGGTGGAACCAGCCATTCTGGAGTCCTGCTGCCAGTGGGACATGTGCAGTCCCTGCTCCTCCTGAATCTGCTCCATCAGCTCCTGAGGTTGACAGGGAAGGAACCAAACACAACCAACCCACCCCATGCACATATTGTGATTGGGACATCCTCCTCTGTACCTGTCCAAGATATTTCCTTGGTGATAGTATTTAAAGGGCAGTGTCCTGGGATGCCAAGCTCCTGAGGCCTAGGGGAGGGAGCGGGAAGCTGAATCCTAAACACAGGGCTTAGATTTAGAGCACAAGATCTGAATTTTTGAAGTGAATGCACAACTACTATTGTGGCCACTTCATGAGAGTGGCAAATAGTGCAGGACTGGAAAAGGTTACCCTGTTGAAATAGTTGTGAAATCCTTTGAAATATTCACAGCTAGGATGGACACAGGGCAAATAACCTGAGCTAAGCTGGTCCTGCTTTGAACAGAGATTGGAACCAAAGAATCCTCAGAGGGCGCTTCCAATCCAAATTATCCTCTGGCACTCCAGTGCCATGCTGGGATGGAAATATTGATGATGCTGTTTTATTCACAGATGACAGTGAATGTTCTCAGTGCATGCTGGGAAAAATGTTTTAATGTAGGCACCTAAATTAAGATTTCTAACCTTTAGATAAATAAAAGCAACCAAGATTCCCAAATCCACTGATGTAAATGGCCTGTCTTTTCTTTTGAAAGTATCACTACTTTTCACTGCTCATCTTAGCCTTTCCTTTGATTCATTCTTCTGGGTTTTTCTTGTAGGTTAATAGTGAAAAAATCTAGTTTATCCACAAGAGCTGACCAGAAAGAAAGGCTTTTCACAAAAGATCAAATGTAGAGCTGCTTAAAGATTAAAAATAAATAAATAAATGAATGAATAAAAATCATAACACCACTCCATCCCCGAAACACACAACCCACAGCCAGGAATTATAAATCCTGCAGAAGCATCCAAACAGCCTAGTGATTTTATCTCAGAGTTAAGATTTCCACTCTTTCTGGTTCATTATACTGCCAATGTTTTTAATTATATTTGTTTTGGCATACAATAGACTGAGTGCAACCTGAGATCTGATGTCTGCTAGGGGATCAGGATCTGAAGGACAGCTGGGGGAAAAAGCCAGCTTTGTTCTCTATCCTTCATCCAAAAGCACACTCACTTGACTCCTGTAACAGACATAGTTGGAAAGAAATGACAGATCTGAGCCTGTAAACCGGAGAACCGAAGCAAACTCAGTTAAGCTGGCAATGCATTCATTTCCCTGAGACAAGCACATATTCTGACCGACAGAATTTCATTAGCTGTGTAAGATGGGGAGTGTTCTCAGAACAGCACAAAGATGCAAGTCTTGAGTGGCACTGAAACATTTTAATGCATTCTTTTAGTATTTTCAAGAAAGGTTCCTACATTTTTCCTCTGGGTCAGATTGTTGCCTGATCTATTCTGTCTCTGCTGCAGGTTGTGAGGATGTGCAGCCCTCGTATCTGCTCCCATTTCTGTTGGGGAGGTGAAGCAGGGACTGGGGCTGTCACTCTACTGGCAGGTTATACACAAGCAGTGGGTCCTGTTGCCATTCACCTGTGAATTAAATGGGCTAGGTGGCCTCCCCTGCTAGGAGTCACTCCTGGAGACCTTCCTGTTACAGCAGCTGGAAATGGGGCAGGAAAAGTGCTGTCCCTTCTTTGCAGGCTAAGGAGCTTCTTTGGGTACAGCCTGGAACAAAACTCTGCAAGAGCATCACTTGAGAGCTTGTATGAGTCCCACTCCTGTCGCAGTGCTGAATTCTTCAAAAATAATGCAGTCGTGAACAGAACCGTTACTAACTCTTAAATGTGTAGTGAAGCCAAAAAAGAAAATTGGCAGCAAAAGAAGTGTTCTTTTCAGAGTTCTGAAAGAGCACTCCAGGCAATGGGGAGCAAACAGCAACATTACAGGCTAATAACAGTGCTGCTTGAGGGCTCCTTTAAAGTAATAAATATGTTTTTAATAAGCGTGTTTCCTCATTTTGGGAGCCGGGGTCCACGTAGAGATGTAATTTCATATGCAGGGTGTAGCTTTGAGGATGAGTCTGAAATGCCTGGGGGCTCTCCCAAAGGGGAGGGAACATAGAGGAACAGCCTCCCATTAGAAGGGATTTAGTCTGAATTCTTGCTCAAATATGAGAAAGAGAGGAAAAGCTGGCCATTTCCCAGCCCCCTCCCTGTTCTCTGCCTCCCCCAAAGGCAACCACGTGAGAGAGCATGAGACCCAGCCCTGGAGCAGGGCAAAGCATCAGCACCCCAGCCATGCTTCCCAGGTCACACCATACAGACTGTTTCCCCAGGGGTTACACCTGGCCTCTGGGACAGCCACAGGGAATCATTTGGTGATGCTGAGGTGACACAGCCCAGCGGTTTGTCTGCCGAGGGCCCCCACCGCCTCTTTCTCATACAATAAATTTAATAACATGTTGCTTTACTGTGGAGTGAGGGAGATAATGAGGAGGGGTAGGCAAACTTCTAGTACGATTACCTTGTCTTCCCATGCTTTTTGCCTTTTAGTAAATAAACCTAATAAGATGTTGGGCAGCAATTCAATCTGTCACGCTTCACACATCAGAATAATTCAGCTCGAAATAGAAAGCGTTCAACCCCTATTAGAGGCAGCGCCCTAAAGAACAGACTGATTTATCTTTTTTTTTTTTTTTTGGCTTGTAATTTATTTCACATCAATTATGCCCTGCCAACAAGAGCAGCTTCATGCCAAGCTGTGATCTGCTTTTCCCTCTGAGGCATCCTAACCATTTTACTTCTTCTCAGAGTACTTGTTGGCAAGTTCCCATTGACAGCAAAGTCTCCAATGTGTGAAGAAGTCACACGTGGCACCTTGTCTCTGATGCTGCAAGTTAATTCCCTTTGTGGCATGAGGTTCTGTGTCAGTTCTCCCCAAAGTCCTTTTCTCATTGAGGAGGATGCTAGTTTTGCCTGGTCTTGTTCTGTTTGTCTTTGAGCAGGGATGTGTTTGGAGTGAAACATGACTGTCCTGCTGACGCCCATGACCACCAGAGTGACCACGCGTGCCCTGAATCTCACCCGTTGGCAGAAATCAGGGATTCAACACTCACAGATTGGCCTGATCTACAAGAGGAGGCAAGGAGAGGAGCAGAAGTGCTGACATCAGATCCAAACTGTGGCAGTGCCAGCTAGGTTTCATTTTCACTAACCATCTGTGTGTTCCAATGCTGGGTGGGAGGTTCCTGTGGGGAGAGATATCCTCTCTGCATTGTCAGGCCGCTCCTACAACTCTGCCTCTGTTGCTGCATTGTCATGGTAATGTGACTGCTTCAACTGAAAAACGATCCATTTTTTTAATCATCACTGAATGAATTTTCTGGGCCAAATTCTATATTGCTTTGCTCATCGTATTGCCACTAGCACAAAAGATGAAACACTTTTACACCTAAATTGCATCTTGTTGAAAAGGCACAGACGATGTCCTCCAGGGAAAAGCAGGGCAGTCGGCTGCATCTCTCACATTTAGACAGCATTTGTGAACTGGTGCTTCTGTAAAGCAGAGGGGAAGCGCCCCGAATGGCACCCTACCCTCTTGCTCAGCTCACTGGCCAGCGTGATGCTGCGTTGCCTTCCCAGGCTCTCACTGCACAGTGCACCTTCTGTATCCAAGTTTTCATTAATCAGACCTGAAGTTCAGAGCCTGTGCCAGAAACTACTCCACACCATTCGAAGTGTTGCTGAATTGGACATTATTTGGATTCTGTTTTTTCAGTTGCTTACAAACACATAAGGGGAAAAAACCAGGTTTGTTTCTCCCATCCCACGTTCCCATCGTCTGCCCCGTTTTGGAAGCTTGTTGCAGGCACATGTGGAGATCTTTGCTGGAGGGACCTGTTGGTAGCTGCCATCCCAGGAATCAAGCAAAAGGCATCTAGGGAGAAGCTGCAGGGCTTTTACATTATTTTTGTATAATTCTGGATCCTAAAGGGAAAGGTGCACCACAAAGAGCTTCAGGTAAGTACCATGCCTGCCTAACACGTTCAGAGGACAGTGATCCTAATGAAGATCAGAGTATATGGAAATTTTAAGTGATTCAGTGATTGAGATGGTTAACACTGCTGTCATTAGCAAAAACTGGCAGGAGATGAATCATTCTCAGTGGCTCTGCCCAGGGACGGGAGGGCTACAAAGCCAGTCCCTCATTGTACTGCTGTGCCAGAAGGGTGAGTGCATTTGCCAAGGTAGACCTGAAAGAGCTGTCATGCTCTGCTGGAACACCTGTGCCCTCTGGCCAAGGGAATGGAGATGGAGAGAGAGTTCTCGTCTCCTCCGGTTGCTTTCTGGAGGCGACAGGAAGGCTCCTGAGTGCCTGGGTATCCTGAGGGGGAGCAGAGTCCTCAGGTACCCGCTGCTCTGGAGAAGGTGGCAGCTGGGAGCAGGAGTCTGGGTGCCAGGAGGTACCCATGCTGCTCTGCTTTTGAAGGGGCTGTATTTAATTACCTTACTGCATAATAACATTACCTGTGTGTTTCCTTTGCTAATACATCTTAGCCTGCTGTAGGAGGCAAAGTGTTTCTTAATCAAGCCAATGTAACAGCTCAGGTATCAACAGCTCACTATGTTGGTTATGAACCATTACAGCGTTCTCTTTATGTAGTTTCTATGCCATCTGACCCGCAGGAGGTTGTCAGTAGCTTTTCTTTCTAACTTCCTAGCTAGTATTCCTTCTGCAGTCTCTCTGTGAGCTTTGCAAAGAAGCCCAGCTTGTAAAGACGCTTCTGAACTCTTTCAGCAGCCAGGGCAGGCTGCAACTGAGCTCTCTTCCCAGTGCAACAGGGCCAGGAGGTTCAGGAATGGGACGCAGAGCTGGCCGAGGTGGACAGGAGTCACTCAGGGTTTCTCACACTGGTGTACATGTGCACTGTGGGGAGGCAGTGCATGCACACTAGTTTGTCTTTCTCAGATATCGTATTTTTCATCTTCTAAAGATCATCTAGTGCAACCTCTCTTTCATGGTCAGGGGCCCCTTCAACTAGATCAGGTTGCTCTGAGCCCCCACCAACACGTTCTTGAATGTTTCCAGGGATGGCGCATCTACCAAATTTCTGGGCAACATGTTCCAGTTTTACCACCCTCAGTGTAAAGAATTTCTTCCTTATATCTAGTCTGAATCCATGCTTTTTTATGTTAAAACCATTACTTGTCCTGTCATTCCTCTATATGTGTGCATAATTACACATATATATACATACATATATAAATATGTATATTGTTGGGCTATGTCTTACTCAGGCAAATACCAATTTACTTCCAAGCACTTATTTTTCAGAAAAATCTCCAAATCTTCTGTGTTTGCAGGAAAAAAAACCTGTGCAGGACAATTTCCTCTGGTGTGTTAAGGCTATCGTTACACTTAGGCTGAGACACTATGAGGTTTGTTTGTTTTCTTTAGAGCCCTGTCCTAAGAACCCAGCAGGAACTCACTGTGCAAATGGGGAAGCATTATTAAAGTGCTCTTCGCAGTAGGTTTCATAATGTTTCATAGAGAAGCTCTTTGCTGCTTCTAAATGTACTCACAGATAGAGTCATGCTTTTCTCTCCCTTTCTTTTTAGTTCTACTTGCTGGAAAATAAAATGAGGGGGCTTAGGTGTTCTTAGGTTGTAATAAAGGAAAAAATGCATGTTGTGGGCCCCTTCCCAAGGGCTCTCATGATGGGATAGAGTCAAACAATTTCCCTGGAGGGATGCTAGGCTCCAGCAGGCTGTGCATTACCAGCCAGGGCCAGGTGGTTTGGGGCTTATTCCTGTCTCCACAACGAGCTCCCTGTATCCCTGTTGTTCCCACTCAGAGGCGTTGCTGATATACAACCCCACCAGAGAAGTGTGTGGACAGGATACAGCGAGCTATGAGATCTTACTCTGGTGGGGAACACTGAGCTGCCCAGAGTATCCAAACACAGTTAAGATGCTCCCGGGGAGAGAAAAGCTATGTGGCTGTGTGCCAGGTCACAGCAGCCTGGTCCTGGCAGATCCCGCAGGCACCAGAGCCTGGAGACTGTGGAACCACTGACTACATTTAACTCAGCTTCAAGCTAGAGGAAAGCACTGGTTCCTCACATATACATCTTACTTCTATTTAAGGACAGGTCAAGGGCCCTGCTGGCCCAGGAGGTCCCATCCTTGACTGAAAGATCCATGACAAAAGCATGACCTTACCATCAAAGAGTATTTCTGAGAGTAGGAAGGCATTGATTTCCTCCTGATGCAGATGGAAATCAGCCATGCCTTGAAGCACAATGATGGCCTTATCTCATAATTATTTCCTAATGAGTATCATTTCACATGCAAATCCCATCCATAGAAAAATTTAATCCTTTTAAAAAATCTGAATAAGTGACAGGGTCTATAATTTCCTGCTGTGGCGACACCACACAGTATCATCAGGCAGTATGGTGGTTTCAGCACTCACTGGTCTAATTTGCTGTCAGGCTTCATGAAGCATTGTCAGTGTGCTTGTGGGCATTGCTGCAGAAATATCCCAGGGTATATTATATATACCCAAGGGTACCAGGCAAACAGTGAACTACGCTCTGCAGGCACCTGCAACCTATGGGGCATCTATAATAGCAGCTTTTCTCAAAACAGCCCATTCAGGAGGAAAAATGCAGCTACAAAACTGTGAGCTGAGGGCTTAAAGAACTGAAAAGTGTCCCTCATATGTATCTGAGAAGGGGGTTGGCCACCAGAGATGTGAGAACTGCAGGTCAGCCTGACAGGTGCCAGCTGCCAGCCCCTTGCCTTCACACAGGACCCTTCTCAGGCATCCTATATGCCATCGTTGTCCAGACTGTGCCTTCAGAGTGGGAAAATATTTATTTCCTTCACTAATTTTTGACAGTTCCCATCCCCTTCTGGCACTTCCTTAAGCAATTATTTGGAATGTTTTGGCGAGATCTATTCTTTCTCATTCATTGGTTATATATTCTCCCTCTTTCTTCTGTCATGGAGAAGCAGGAAGGGAGAAAAAGGAGACCCAAAGACGTGAATCTGGGTAGGAATCATGACTGGTCTTCAGCAGCCTCCAACTGAAAGTCCCTAGTTGACAGCAGCCTGTGTGCTGCTTCCCAGGGCCCTGCTGGGAATGTCCTGGTGGTCTGCTGAGGACACTGTGGAGGAGGGAGAAGCAGAAAAGGGTGCTCTTCAAGTTGTTTGTGGATTTCTGTACAATGTCAAGGGGATTAATTAAAGAAGGTTGGAATTAATCTTTAAGTGAGTTTGGTATTTAAACAGAAAAACACACTAAACTAGTCTTCCTCAAATACAGTGTTTTAATGTGATGAGCACCAACCGTCTCTAGATATCACTGTTCTTTTGCTTGGTGATTCCCTTGTTGGTTCACAGCCTGTATGAACCAAGACAGCTCACAACTGTGCCCTAATCTGATGCTGAGAAATTCAAGAGAAGGCTCACACCTGAGGGAACTGCTTTTTTGACCTGGGCTGGGAGCCTGCCCAGAGACCCCAGCCTTCAGCTGCCATCTGTCAGTATCAGATCCATCAGTGCTGGTTCGCTTTCTCGTGATTAAAGTACAGGTGGTACTAGTTTGGATATTGCAAGGAATAAATCTCATCTCTCTCTCCCAGAAGACTCCTCTAAATGGAGTAACCCATCCTGTAAAGGCTTCACCAGTGACAATCAGAGTGTGCCCAATGTTGAATTAAAGCCAAAACATGCAGATTGACAAAAGAGAGTATCTTGGACTGGGGACAGGAACACAAAAGGAGAGAAAGCAAAGCACAGGGAGCAGGAAAGGAGACAGTACAGCCAGGAGACAAGTTAATTTAAGAGACATGAGCTGCTCCCGGCTACATGCCTTCTCACAGAGGCTGCTGGAGCTAATGCTGCAGTATAAAGCAGGCTCTTGTGCCAGCTGCTGCTGAGAAAACCTTCACCCACAACCAAAGCAGGGAGAGGGCAACAGTTTGCTTGGAGCCAGAACCCAAATCTGTGGGATATCTGTAACCAGGGGAAAAGCTAAAATGCCTTCTGGGTGGCAGAGATGGCAAAGCAGGCTCATGCATTGGGAAACCTGGGGTTTGCTGCCAGCCCTGGCCCTTGTAGATTTGCTCCTTTATACAAAATTAAAGCATGATTGAGCTCGGCTCACTTCACTGTTTTGCCTGGCTTTCTCTTTAAGAGCACCAGTTGAGAGGCCAAAGCACAAAGCTTTTTTATGTAAAGCTGGTTCATGCAAAATCAGGCTGGAATACGGGACAGCAATAAATTGCTGCGTCAGAGACCCATGGGTTAGCCCACTTAAGAACAATTTGGTGACCAGCAGTTCAACCCTTAATGGATCTGCTTGCAATGCAGCAACACACGCTGCCACACAGAACAGGCACTTTTGTGTGGTCTTGTGACAGAAGAACGGATGTGAACGCTTCTCACTGAAGTGTTTTCTTCAAGACAGGAGGAGAGTAGTTTTAAGAGATGCAGAGAAAGTCATCATCCCCACTGGGGTTATGTATACACTGCAAGTAAATCTGTTCTTTCTGAAGGCGATTGCTGGGCTGGCTTTCCTCTGGCTGCCCTTCTCTCCAACTGTCCTCTGGCTGTTCCTGACTCTGAACAGCCTTTGCACCTCACAGACCTCAGCCTGTGGTCTAAAGGGCAAGACAGCAGCAAAGAAAGCCAGGAACCAGAGAAAATCTTGATTATTCTCTCATTTTGTGGCCACATTGATATAATTTCTGCATTCTCCGCTCTCCCTCCCAAAAAAGAACCAACACATCTCAGAGGATGCACATTAAGGAGAAACACGTCCACATGGCAGGCACTGCTGGAAGCTATTTTTATGTTGGGTTTAAAAAAAAATGAAAGGAGCCTAAATTTGCTGTTTTCTTCCTCGTTGCAATTCTTCAGGAGAAAAGATATTTTTACACGGATAAAAGAGAGGAAGAAAGCCTGGGTAAAACCAGCTGTTGTCTTTGCACATATGAGTGAAGCGTGCAATTAAACCCTGGCGACATTCTACAGGGACAGCCAGCCCAGAGAGTACCTGAGGCAGATCATAAATGCAAAAATACTTGATCATCCTCTGTATTGGAAACTGGTTACTTTACAATCTAGAGATGCTTTCTGACAGCCTTCCCACGGGGTTTATGCCTCTGAATGTGGTCTTGTTGCTTCATGGGAGAGCAGCCCATGGGCTCTTGGGGATCTCTGGTCTTCTTTCAGAGCGCTGAGCACGGGAAGTGGAGCGTTAGCCCCCTTTCAGCCTGTTGCTCCCAGCAGAAAGGAAAGATGACAGGTTGCCAATCCCCCGAATCACTCAGCCATAGACAAGCACTAAGTAAAAAAATCATGTTGACTTTATTGCAATGCAAAGCCTAATGAAATAGCTACTATATCTAGGGACAGACTCCTACGACTGGTCTCACTGCAAGTCACTTCTGTTCCCCAGTTGTGTAGCTGGTTACTCCAACTCAAAAAGCTTCAGAGTAAAGTCTTTTCTTCCAATAGATTCCCAAAGCAGGGTCCTGTTCCTGTGCCAAGCTTTTTCCACTTACTTGCACTGCCCTAAAGTGCTGGTTGTGCAGCATGAAATATCACCTAAACATTTTCCAGAACACTTTCTGCTCAGTATATTCTTGCTCTCAGGACTTCCTGCAACCCCTGGTCCTGGTAACTGAGACACTTAGGCCTTCTGCTCTGCTAATGGTACTCTGCCTGACACAGTTCTGCCATTGGCAGGTAAAAGTACCTGTCCTGGATGGGTAGATCTCAGCAAATCTTACCTCTTCATGGGCTGTAAATAGCCCATGAAATCTGCTTCTTCCTAGCTAACAGATGGGTAGCATCAATTTAGTATTCCAAAGCGGACATGAGCCTCTGTTCCTTACTTCTTAAAATTTATCAGTCTCCTTGGAAAAAAAAAACCATATATATGAAGACAACAGATATCCCAATGCCCGAGAGTGACACGGTGACACACATTTGAGGCTCTTAGGAATAGAAAGTCCCTAAAAAGACCATGCTAGAATTGGAGATAACTCTAAAATGCAGTCTAGGTGTAGAGATTGCATCCATCCACACACCTACTCTACTCTGAAATCATAATTTAATTGAAATTATATAAATGGGTCCAAATAATAGCACTGCTGCATCCACTCCAAGTTCCCAGCAGGCAGCAAAATCCACATAAGAAAATGGGTAAATCTCAGTGTGATTATCCTGTGTTAGTCTTTATCCTGGACAGTCATTATAGAGATTAATTTACTTCTGGGGTCAAAATCACACCCTTTTGGTGCATGGTATGTGAGACAGCAAGTGAATACATCAACCAACTTTGGAAACATTATGCTTATTAGTTGCTGAGGAATATGTACCTGTACTTTGTCATTTAGCCCTAATTGTTTTAGCTAAAGATGTGATGTGATTTGATTGTTTGCAGTTTATATCACTATAGCACTTGTATTTCCATTGTTCAAAGTGCTTCCTCGTAGGAGAGATTATTCTTGTGAATGACACAATTTGTTCTTCCATGACAAATCCTAATTAAATAAAAAAAAAAATATCTAAATCTAGTGTAGCTGATGGATCTTAAATAACTTGTTGCTGTTGCCTATATTAGAGTGGGAGCAGGCTGCACTGATGTAGAGGGAAAGTTATTTAATTAATTAATGACTATACTTGTAAGCTCTTTGTGAAGCAGACAGGAATGGGCAGAAATACAGCTTTAGGTAGCATACTTTAGCTTCAAATCCATAGTATATATCATCTCTGTCGGGTTACAAGATATTGTCTTGAGACAGATGTAAATTCTGTCTCTAAACTGTCTTAGAAGGGAGCATCTGCCCACAAGAACAGGGTAGTGGTTTACGTAGTTACAAGTCCTAGCTGTTGCCATACTGAATAAGGACACCAGTTAATCAAAACCTCTCCAGCCTGCTTCTAATGCACCAGCTTTATTTTCCTACCCCATTAAATTGTCAGCTGTGTTTCCCATATCTAATATCTTTGGAGAAAATTAGTTTCACTCACCATAAAATGTCACATTAATTATAATTACAAAGAGAAATAAATCTAGCGTGCATTTACTTCCTCCCTTTTTGCCCATCAGATGGCAGGTTGCACCACGCATGGTCAGAAGTTTGGTTTAGAAAAGCAATACTACAGAAATATGAAAATTAGAGAATCTTGTTGCAACATGTTTAGACTTTGATCCTCAGCAGTGCAGATCTTATCATCTTTATTTCCCTTCTTCTGAGTCTAAAAATGACTCTGGGAAATGCCATGTGAGAATGTTCTTGCTAACTTTTCAGTAGTCTGTTGTGCTTCAAACAGAACTGGGAGCACCAGAAAAGCAAACTCCAGAATGGTAGGGGGTACTCTTTGTCCTTCCCGCCAGCAAGGTCACCTTAATCTTTTTCCATGAAGGACTTCAGGGATTGACCTATTTATACTCATAATCTCATCTGGGAAATTTAGCCCCCAGGAATCCTGAAGTCACAATGCATGCCCTGTCAACCTGGTCCATCACACATCCTGTTCTCTGACACACCATCATTCATTCTCTGCTAGATCAAATCCCAAGGTCAGAGTTTGGATAGGCCCAATTTACCAGATTAGGAACAACAGTATTTGTCAGCATTTCCCTTTCTGAAGGAGTTTTTCATACGAGGGAAATTCTCAAATTTGAGTTCATGACTTCATATACTTGCTGGGAAGCAATCTACTGTTGTGCCATGCATCTCCACCTCCAGCTGACACACAAACAGTGCTGTTGGTCTGTGGCAAATGTAGAGGAAACCAATGATTTACTTGCCAGACACACTGGCTCCACTGAAGACACTTTTCAAGGAAACACCTAGGTCTGAAGATCCAGGAGCAGAAGAGGCAAGAAGGAGAAAGATGGACCGTGCTACCTGATTCAGAACACTTTTGAGAGCCACAGAGTACCCTTTTTCCCCAATATCAAAATGAAGTCAAGCCATAATGCAGAAGAAACACTCTGTTTTATTAACAGATGTGTGACATCTTCAAACTAAGCTACTAACCAGGCCGGTCAAGACATGTTGTGTCACAGTGCAGTTAGACCACTGCACTAGGACATGATCCTACTATGCACAAAATGCATATCAGGTCCTTGAATTTTTGAGGTAAGTCATAGATAGCTATTTGTGGTTCCTCCCCCACAGATTACAGAGGGCTTCCCGGTCAAACAGCATGTCAATACTACAATTTGAGAGCGTCCTACCATAGTTGCCTTTTTGCTCCTGTGATTATTGGGCCTCTTCCAGGAACCCAGAGGACATTTGAATCAAGTGGTCCAGAGACCATCTTAAACAATAAAGAAGAAAAACGCTCCCCAGTAAAGATGCCCTAATGTGTACAGACAGACTGAGGGAGCAAGATGACTGAGACATCACTAGGTGTGCTGTGCTTTTACTGTCTTTGTGTTCAAAGGCCCATGTGCCAACTGACTGACCTGTTTGTTGTCCTCCTCCAGTTTCTTTTGGACTCTTATCTACTCCAAGACACCATTGCTGCGGAAAGAGATGCCTGGGAAGTCTCTGTTACATCAGGAGACTCTGCCACCCTACTTCTCCTCCACCCTGTCTTGCCTGGGCTGCTTTAAAGTCTTGTACGGTTATTTGCAGCCTGTAGCACATGTGACCCCTTGGTGGAAGGAAGCACAGAGGTATTCTGAACTTAAACTGAGTTGACAGCATCAGTGTTTGGGCCAGAAAGATGCAGGCAGGGAGCAGACCAGGCCAAATGGTGCTTCCCACAGACTTCCATGCTGACATGATGATTCAAAGCCCCATCCCTTTCCATTGCTCTGGGCACAAACATCTATTCTCTGTGCTGACTGCTGAACCTTGAGCATGAAAGACTTCAACATTTCAGACCAGAATCCACATCCAGAATTTGTGCTGCTATTGCTATGACATTGTTTGGATCTGATTAGGTAAACAATCACTACTGGTAGTATAGGTAAACACCACTGCCTACCTACACAGTGCTTTCTACCAGTAATAGGTCAAAATTTCTAATCAGGGGGAAATCAGCATGCAAAATCCTTACGTCAAACGGGTGATGAGCAAGTTCTATTTATTGGCAGGTGCATCCAGGTCCTGTGCATAAATATCCCATGGTTAATCATGGTGAAATCAGTCTACTCGGCACAACGTTCTTAAAGGAAGAGTTAGGTAAAGGAAATGCATTTATCCCTTAAGCCCTTCAGGGCTTCCCTTAAATGAGGTGAGAGACACTGGCTGTGCAGTCAATAGCAGCTTGCTATGACCTGCAGAGAGAAAAAGACAGTCACCAGCTGCAAACCTACTTTACATTAATCTAAATAAATAAGAATGTAATTAACTCCTCCCAGAGCTTCCAGCACTGCTGGCTCCAGGCATCGTTGCGGCTGATATAGCCAGACAGAGCATCCTGGAGGAGGGCTCTGCTCTTTGAAGAGGCAACAGCCAAACCTGGGACAGCAGTGTGTGGGCAGAGCCTTGGGAAGGTCCTCCCTGGGTGGTGGGAAGAGTGGATCAACTGTCAAAGAGAAGCTGTGTCCAGCCCAGCCTGCAGCTCTCTCATGGAACCAGCCCCCAGGGATCCCTGTGTGACCACCCCACTCTCTGGCGAGTGAGTATATTTGTGATGGGCAGAGGTTCTCTCTGGAGAAGCTGCTTTGGGGTGGCCACTCCAAAGGGCAGCAAGTGAGAAGACATGGTCATGCAAGTTCAGTACTTGGGAATAAACCCACCTCACAGTTCTTTTTTGCTTTCACCAAGAGGCAGGCACCACACAGGAGCAGTGGCTGAAGCCTGAGTTTTGGAGGGCCTGGGAGGTAGATGCCAAGGACTAAGGCTTAGGAACATCTCAGCCATGTGCAGCCATCAGGCAGCAGCTGAAACAGCCTCAAGGCATGGAGAAATACAAAAGAGGTAAGGGTACAACTCTATGCTCTCACATAGGTGAGATGGAGCAAAGAATCCCCTGGAGAAAACTGTTCCCCTGGCCTCAAATCCTGCATGCACATTCCCCACCAGATATTTACATTTTTTAATGCTAATTTCTGGAACCTATAGCCACGTGACCAGTAAAGGTGATTAAGAAAGGATGAGGCTTTTGCTTACACATTACAGAACTACCTTCTGTTTTTAAATGCAGTTAAGAGACAACCTCTTCTACTACGTAACTTAGATTTTCTCCTAATGATGAAGTTTAAACAAGATATTTTTCCTTAAAACATGAAATAAACTAGGAGGAACTGAGTACATAAGAAGTATAAACCTACTAAAATCAAAATAATTATATACTTTTTTTTCATGTGGCTGACACGTGGTATCAGCATTTGGAAGTAGTATTGTCTGGCAAAAAAAGAAGAGCAGGAAACTATAATAAGTCACACACAAAGACTTGCCAGCTAATGTAGCAAGTTTAGACTGAAAAAAAAAAATAAAGTATGTATTAGAGCACAGGCATCTTAAATTTGTGCATATTTCAACTTCTAAAAAGAAACCAAAACCCCACCTGTTGGTCATGTTGTTTCCTTCGAGTCTGGTTTGTGGTTTGGGGTTTTCTTTCTTTGTATTTTAAATATTTTTCATGACAATGGAAAACCTGACTTTGGTCACCACCATCTTTTCTCACCAGCCTGCTCGCAAGCGAACAAGCAGAGCCCACAGCTCTCCCAGCTTCTACTAGGCCAGCTTTACAGTAGCAGCAGTCAGTGCGGGAAGCAGGAAGACTTGGGGTTCCAGCACCAGCACCCTTGGAGGAGCAGACCCTGTGGGAAGAGCTGGCTTGTGGGGCAGAAACATGAGTGGGAAAGACCTGGAAGCTGTTTGTAGCTGTCTCAAGCAGCCCACACTGAAAATGCAGGAGAATGGCAATGCATAAGCTCTCACTGGCATAGATGAATTAAAAGGATAGAGCAGACTCACCACTTGCATGATGCTTTGGAAGCTAAACAAGACCATCATCTTGCTTCTACGGGACCAGCCATGTACAGCTAGTACCCAGGCCCCAGATGACATGGGTGGGAACAAGAAAGGAAGTTCCTAAACACCATCCTTTAGCCCTTCAGGAAGGGGTGAAATAAATCTGAGCAGTGACACTGGTGGAGAGGGTAGACAAGGCTGGGTCACGTGCCTGATGGAAAAATTGGCCAGAAGCAGCTCTGTGCCCAGAGCAGGATGAGGCACCTGGGGAGCCCATGCCCACACAGCTGGGAAATGCCTCTCCCAAGCAGCCCCAAAGAGAGCAGGTGCCTGCTGTTTAGCAGCTTATTAGGGCAGAGCTCAATAACATTCTTGGCAGGGGCCCACGAGGCAAAAATAATGCAGCTGGAAGAGATACATGGCAGTCCCAGTGACCAGAGCAAGTGCCCAGGTTTGTTTAGAGCAATGGGAGGCAAAGCTGAAGCAGGACCTGTATCAGAAATGGCAGCAGGGAAGAGGTACAGGCTCTTTGGGGTGGGGTGGGGCTTGTGCTTGGTGTGGTCACTGCCCACTCTCTGCTGGGATGCTGCAGGGGCAGAGCATGCAGTAATGCTATCTGGGCAGGCTACTGACAAATAGCACAGAGAGAGCTATTGGTTTTATTGTCAAAAGCATCTGCTGCTAGATATACGCCTCAATGTCAGCACAATCTGAGGTGCAGAGAGATAGGATGAGATAGGCAGGGGACAGGGAAGAGGTTGTGGTGGCCACGTTGGCTGATAATCTCAGTGATGACCATGTTCCTTGATATCCCTCAGCTTGTCTCTTCAGTCACATGGTTGTTGCTGTTTGCTCTGTCCAAGTGGCATCAAGATGCAAGGTTATTTGGAATGAAGTGAGTGGTGAAACACTCCCCCTCCCTGCCTCCCCCCTCCCGACTTCATTACCAAATATAGGGAAAGATGATGTTTGTGGTCTTTGAATTCCTGTCAGGAGGCTTAGTTACTGGTCTGTTGTACACACTTTGCAGGATATATGCATCTGGTGTGTGCAGAGAGGAAAGGCTATCTTTGCAGGAAATAAAGTTTTCCTCTCCCTCCACCTATTTTTTTTTTAATGATTTCATTCCCAGAGCAAGAAATGGCAGGTGGTTTCACACCACATATGGTCAATTCATAATGTGCATATCCACAGAACTAATATCCTGCCATCGGCAACGTGCTTTCTTTGGGTTAGATTAGGAAGGCGATATGACCCTGGATGAATTGTCAGAGGGAGGCACGCCACAGTTTATCTGCTGCTTTCCTCTTCTGGCATCACGATGGTCAGGAACAGCGCTCGGTTCCTGTTTGTGTGGGGTTTGTGCTCACAGCTTCGCTGAGCGCCGAGATTTCTCACGCTTTCTGTCAGCTGGCCCAGCTCTGGTTTCTGTGTGAGTGTCTGGGGTGGGTGCGAGAGGTATGTGGTGCTTTTTAAGGGGGAGAATAGTTTTTAAATGCTTGTATTAAAATGCTAACCGGTAAAAGCAACTGTTAGCATTTCTTTGAGTTCCAGTAACACAGGTGTGGATTGTAAGTGACTGTTAATACAATAATTGTTTATTTAAACACATTTGTGGGAGATGCTTTAAATAAAGCATATTTGTGGGACAAAAGGAAAGGGGCAGATGTCTGTATCACCCTCAGAGCACTCATTCACAGCAGTAGGGGAAGGTGACTGTCAGAAGGGCAGGTCCGTGTTGTCACTGAGAGAATACTCTCCAGTGTGCGCTCCCTCTGCCTGTTTGGAAGCCAGTGGGATGTGCTGGGAAGGGTTGTTGTGCTACCACTCCAGCTCCTAACTCACAGGGAGATGGCTGAGTCCATCCTCCACCACCAGAATGGACTCATGGCACCGATGGAACTCTGCTGCTTCTTCCCCCTCTCCAGTACCAGGCTTTGGTGCTGCTCTCCCAAAGAAGAGTGCTCTAGTTTTAATGGTTTGTTCATCCACCACTCAGTGCAAACCTGGAGTTTCTTCAGTTTGCATGGTAATTTTTGTTTGACTTGAATAGTCTTGCTGAGAGAGAAATTTCTTGCTAGCAGGGCTGTCTGGACCGCTGGAACATATGAGCTTTCTCAGCACCTCCCAGGGCAGTTCCCAGAGAGCTAACTTAATTAGCTATCAACTAACGGTGAACAAACACATCTCACAATGAACAAGCGGCACCTCCAGGCCCTTGCTCTCCTCTGTCTTTTTTGCCTGCAAATTGTAGAGGAAAGAGAGAAGCCAAATTGGCCATCACTCAATTTCCTGATCTGGAAAATGTCAGATTTATTCTTATTTGATGTTGTCATAACAAGCAATATTTGTGGAGGGACTTTATGGATTTGCTGAAAATGTCTGGAAATTGCAAGGGTTTGTTTTGATGCAAAATGTTAAAATTTTTGTGGGAGAGTAGATTTATACTAGATATTTGGAAGAAATTCTTTCCTGTGAGGGTGGTGAGGCCCTGGTACAGGTTGCCCAGAGAAGCTGTGGCTGCCCCATCCCTGGAGTGTTCAAGATCAGGCTGGATGGGGCTTTGAGCAACCTGGTCTGGTGGGAGGTGTCCCTGCCCATGGCAGGGGGGTTGGCACTCAATGATCTTTAAGGTCCCTTACAACTCTAACCATTCTATGATTCTATGAGTGAACATGAATCAAACCCCACTTTTATTTGGCCAGCTTATGGAGGTAGGATGTGGGTACAGGCTAAGTGGGGACCTGCTGACACTCAGCCCGGGAAAGGGAATCTGATACGTGTCCACAAAGCCAAACAGATACAGTTTATGCGGCATCTGTGTGAGCAGAAGGCAGGGGCCATTCTGGAAAAGGGAGGAAAAGATCCAGGGGTACCATTAACTGATAAGCCGTATTTAGTGCCATCCAGCTTTAGAGTATTTTATCCTAATGAAGTCTCACAACAGCCTTCTCAAATGACAACTACAAGTTCCATCCTGCAGAGGAGATGTCTTGTTCTGCCTGAAATAACCCTATGCTGTAAAAGTGCAGGTTTTTATATAGAACAAACAAAACAGGGAAACGCAACCCCAGCCAGCAGGAAATCCTCACATGCACCAGGGGAAGTGGGCTGCACGAGCGAGACAATTCATAAATTGTATCACTGAATTCAAGGCAAAATATAGCCCAAAGGCTGCATACAACAGGAAAAGGCAAGTAACATCCCTCTGATAAGCCCTGTCTCTGAGGACAGAGAGATGTGGGATAGCACAGACAGAGCTATGTGCTTGATTTCCGCCTCCACTGTTTCATAAACCAGAGAGAAACTTTGCATCTGTTCTCCTCTTCCCCATTATGGTTTTGGGCAGGGCACACCTTACCTAGCACCTCTACCAAGTATAGTAGGTCACCAGCAGGTTGGAAAAGACCTCAGGGACTTTGCCTTGGTGGTGGCAGGGTCTCTGCCTGCCCTCTGGGAGCATGGCTGTCAAGCTTGGGCTGGAGAGCATTCTCCTCCTCCCCTTGTGCCTGTCCTGCCTACCAAGGCACTGACCGTAGAGGTAACAACTTGAGCTCCTGAAGCCACCAGCACCCACCATCCAGACTTCCTCAAGCCGTCCAATGCTCATTCCTGTTGTGCAGGTGCATTCTTTTTCTCTTCCTAAGCCATCCTGCTCCAGTACTTCTCCTGTAGCTCTGGGTTCACAGGCAGGTTAGCCTTTGCTCCTTGTTGATCTTCTTTGGCTAGTTTCCATCTCAGTGAGCCCTGTCACGCTCTTCTGTTTGCTCCCTTTTGCATTTGGAAACTGATTTCCTAGCGGATCCCACCGTCTGTCAGGTATCGCAGCCATCGCCTGGATGTCTATACTGGCAGCACATGATGGAGACATTTTCTGGACAGTAATCCAAGCAGAGGAATAGCTCCTCAGTCAAAGAGGTTCAGGAGCACAAGGATCAGAGAAAGGCCCAGCAAGTTTCTTCTCACACATTTTCTCTGCAGATTTTACTCATACCCAGCTGTTCTGCACCTTCTAGCACTTGTCAAAAATAAAGTATCCTAGTGCCATCACTGGAACAGGGCAGATTTGTTATTGTTCTGACACCACGTTTCCAGGGGGAGGTAAGATCTGGCTTTCGGGTAAATAGCAGAGGACAAACACAGGTCTTTGACAGTATCTCAGACGCCTCAGAGAGCAATACTCAAATAGTGGCACAGATATTCATGGCTCACAGGTGCTCTTTTACAATTGCAAATTAGGAAAACAGACCCGGAAGGGCAGATTTACATCATGCATCCTTCTCCTGACATGGTTTGCCACCTGAGCTTCCAGAGCAGGTGATGTGTGAAGAGGAGAGGCTAAGAGGCAATGAAGACAAGTTGCTAAATGTGACATTTTGGCTGCATTTAGGGAAAAATATTCTTTCCTATGAAAGTGATCATGCACTGGAAGAGGTGCCCAGGGAACCTGCAGTTCTCCATCCTTAAAGATATTCATCCAGGCCTATAATAGCAATATTATGATCTAAATTCACCAGCAAAATAATCTTAAAACCAAACAAGTTAAAAAACCCAACCTTGGGAGGCACTAACACAAGAGGTCAAGACATCCTTTCTTGATCTTCATGTGGTCACAGTTCCAGTGACGTCATTGGAATGTCCAACCTAAAAATGTCCAAAAGAGAAAAATTTAATTACCTTCCCATACACCAGTATGTTGTTTGTGAAAAATCTTAAAATATAATTTATTTGAAGGTGTGAAGTGTGGAGGAGATCAGAATTCATCAAATCTAGCCATGATCCATGGCATTAGACACACATGCTATATAAATAGCACCTTTCCCAAATTCTTGTTGGAAATTGGTCCCTAGGGGAGAGAATACTTGAGGGGTTCACTTTTTGATCAGTCATTTGCAGTGTTTCACCCTAAGATCATGTCTAAAGGGACAGACGGGAGAAGAGGAAGGGATCTTGTCCTGCCTTGTGCAGGAAGCTGAAACCCTCAGTATTGCTTATGGAACATGTTTTCTACCTTTTTGAGGAAACATTTCCCAGCCAAATGCTTTTCGTTCCTTCAACACAATTAAAGGAAAAGGAAGAGGCAGGCTTGGTTTGATCAAAATAGGCAGCAGATGCTGGAGGAGAAGAACGGGAAAGGTTGTCTGGAGCAAAGGGGAGAGAATCGCCTGTCATGCCTGGGCACAGCTGGAAAGGGACACAGGTCCACAGCCTTTCTGTCTGAGCCTGGAGCCACAAAAGCTTTCTATGGCAAGGGGGAAAGGTTACAAATACCTCTCACAGGAAGGGAAAAATAATGTCTAAGCCCCAGGGGTGAAAGGGATCAACACTGAGGTGAAGCCCAGCTACTGGCTATTATTGATTATATCTAGGACTTCTTAGAATTTCACCACCCAGCTTCTGTGTGGCTGGGCAGAAATTCTCTTCTTTGGGTTGTTTTCATCTTGATTATCATTTTTCCTGAGGGTACTCAAGATATTCTGTGCAAGGGCAGGAAATGGCAGATCTTGACCTAAGTGGCTTGCAGTCTAACTGCATAAACTAGAGGACAGAAGACGAAGCAATCTGTGGAACAACGCACAGGCAGGCAATACTGCAGCTAGATCTCTGAAGAAGCCACATCTCTGAAGTCATAGTGCAATTCTATACACCCCAAATCATGTCACTCTACTTCAGGCTTCCTGAAGCACAGCTCTTGCGACAACAACTGTGACAGAGAATCTGTTCCTGGTCCCAGAAACACACCAGGTTAGACAAGATTGTCAGAAAAACCCCAGCCACAACAAACAACAGCAAAAGTCCCCACTCCAGTGGAAAAACACCTATGATCAGAGAGGACCTGCCTTGGGGTGATGGGAGGAATCCAGCAGAAATTTATAAACGCTAAAATTTGTCTTTATTGTTCTTTCTTAACAAAGACTGAAGTGGTATAACTTAGGGGAGGTCTGCTTGTCTTCTGCAGTAAAATAATTACAAAAAAACCCTTCAAACTTGTTGTAACAAGTAACAAGTTCATATTATTGAATTCTCATGCATTTGTGTTCCTACAAAGTAGTCCTCAATGGGAATTTTGCTGCCAATCTCCATGCTTGAAGACAGGCACGCAGCAACCTGGACTGAGCATGAAAAGGGACACACAGAAGAAACTATTCTCACCTTGTTCCTATTACCATGCTAATTAGCAACCTAAAATGGCCATGCTTTGTACATTGTTGTTCTCTTAGACCTCCACTCCATTACCCCTGTGTGTGTGCATGCATGTACATCTCCTACAACTTTTTTGACTAAATTGCCCACAGGCTAAAAAGTCCTAGATCTGGTGCTACCTGCAGTTATCCCCTGGACACCCTCTTACCCCACCAGATGATCTAAACTAATGTTTTGCTCTGGTAAAGAAAAAAAAAAAAAAAAAAACAATCATACTTCTGGTGCTGTTGAGTTCTCTTCTTGCTGTGGTGCCGTGCTGGCCTCGNAAGTTTTTCCAAGAAAGTACAAACTGAAGCATCCCAGCACAAAGAAACTGTTCCCGCAAAAGGCAGATGTGAGATGTTCCCTTTTTTCAGTGCCATTATATGAAATTATTTCTAAGTGAAAGCCTTTCACTCTAAGTGGGAAAATAAACACAAATGTTAGCACAGTTGGTCTTAATAAGTCTCTTAATATCTTGGGGTTTGTCATTACCATGGCTGAAAGCAGGGAGAGGGAGGGAGAAGGAGAGGGAGAGGGAGGGTGAGGGAGGGAGAACTCATGGCTCTTCCTCTCACTATTCAGAGAAAACAAAATAAAAAAAATCAATGAACAGTTCCCCTTCAAGTGGTATATCTTATAAGCAAGAAAGGCTAGCCATTAAGGAATGTCCTTTGTTAAAACTTGAGCAGAAACCTCACATTGCAGAAAACAAATAATCTCGAACTGGAGTGAGGAGAAATTTTCTGCTCTAACAAACTAAAAAGAGGCAAGGACTTAGACATCTTCTTTCCTGACTTGCCAGACTGACTTCATTTTATGTTGATTAGTATAAACCACAGATATTCCCAACATTCCCTCACTCCTACTCTGACATCTCATCAACTCCACATTTTCACACCAGCATCTGATGAAAGGAGCTCTGATTTCCAGTTCTGCACTTCCAACAAAGCTAGCAAAAAATGTATTTTTTGTAATGGTTTGGTTAGCAGGGGAGTAAAAAGCCTCAGGAAATCTACACAGACAGACTGGTACCTTGGTAGTTATGCCAGTGTACCCTCCTCTGCTCTCTGTGACAGTCATGGGAGGTGGATGCAGCCCTGAAGCCAACCTGCTACCACTGGCTTTGCTAGCACCTGACACCTCCTCTGTGTGGGTGTGAACAACTTTATGGCCTGAATAAGCATCACATCACAGCCCCCTGCCAACCAGGGGTGCTGAGATGCGCACCGGCAAGCAGATTCCACCCCCACCTCCCCCAAACAGAGCTGATCTGCGCATTTTTTAAAATCAAGTTTGTACAATCCAATGAGCCCCAAATCCTTTCCACAAGCTGCTTCATTGAGTTGCAAGGTTGGCACTTGACTCAGCCATCTGAAATCCCCAGTTCTGGGATGACTGATGGTGGGAGCAAACTTCCTCCTATTCCCGATGTGCCAAGAGATGAGGGAGAACCGCTGCAGGCAGTTGGTGGCTGAGGTGTCCTGGACAGAGGGATGTGGCATCTCACTGGGGTCTGGAAGAGGACCCAGCCTGCGCCACCTCAGTGCCTGGTCCTCTCTGTGAAGCACAAGAGGACTGAGAAGTTGGTATGGGGAAAAAGTAGTCCTTCCTCCTGTACTTAGCCCAGCAGTGCCCTTTCCCTCCCACACAGCAGCATCCAGGTCCTTGCTGCTGAAACACAGGGTGCATCCTTCCAGGGCTGTGTTCTCAGGGGAAGATTACCTACAGTATATGTTGAATTACTGATATTTTGGGAGGACAAGAGATAAGATTCTTTAACAAGGCAAAAGCAAAAGAGGAATAATTCAGAGAGGGGTTAGATCCTATGACCTCTGTCTCCAGTGATTGTACATTTGGATGTCCAGCACTGTCCTGTATCTCTGTGATTCACAACAGATTTGCAGGCTGCAAAAGTAAATGTGTGTATTTCTGAGCCCTCCAAAAATTCAGCTACAGAACAGAAAAGCACTCTCAATCTTAACTAGGATAAAGCTGTTTTCTGCCACAATGTGCAGTATTATAACGTGTATAGAGCAGGATGAAAAGATTGGTTAGAGGCATGGGAAAACTTTCACAGGAAGACAGATTGAAAAAACAGAAAGTGTCTAGTTTACAAAGAAATTGAGGAAGAAGGATATACTGCAACTGCCTAAAATATGAACAGACCCAAAATGGTAAATCTACAATGTTTTCTCCTAGAAGACATTCGGTGAAGCTGATACTCAGTAAATGTAAAACCTAGGGGAAAAAAAAAAAAAAAAAAAAAGCTGTCTTCATACAGCACACATTCAGTTTGTGGGACTCACTGGTATTTAAGTCAGTAGCTCAGCAGGACCCAAGGAGAGCGTGCATACTGTACAGAGGAGAATACTCCCAAATGCTTCAGGCTAAAATCGCAGCTGGAAAACAACAAGTATTTGGGAGGCACAAAAGTTGTGCTGTTCCAGGACATAAGCTACACACTCATTAAGAGCAATGGCAAAATATTCACCGATTATTTTACAACAGCTTGCTGCAGGTTGGCTGCATCGTCCTTGGAAGTGTTGCTGAAAGCCAGGGCAGCCAAAGGCACAGATGCGAAATCTGAGCCACTGGTATTAAAAGTAAGCTGATTTTAGGATCTATAAATTTATGCCATTGCCTAGTTTGACTTCTTAAACAATAAGAGGTCACAGATGACTTTCATTCATTTATGACATTTGTGAATGCAATAACTCCTGCTTAAGTAAAAGATAGTTTTTAGTAAAGCAACCAAATTTCTTCTGAGTAACTGAATAGAAAAACCTTTTCCCCCTTGACTGTCTGGTCATGGTTAATTGCCCATGTTGTTTCTGTTTCATGTATATATTTCTGTGAGCCAGAATACTCTCTGCTGTAAGTGAACAAAACTCTCATTAATATCTCTTGATGCTATCAATAAATCCGGTCCAGCATCTACATAGCACCTCAGTGAAAACACGTACACGTTGCATTACAGGCTCAGTCACAAGATGATGTTGTTTCTTGATACTAATATAGTATTTTATGCATTAGAAGGCCCATGGCTAATATTAACTAATGATAAGGTAATTAATCCAAATATAGATGCCAATATAATTTCATTTTTGTGTCTGAACACTTTTAAGCTCCATGCAGGCTATGTATGGTGCATGCTATTCAATTAGCTGAAGACTAGTTAAATCTACTTGTCATCTCAGACAGAAAAGAACACCATTATTAACCTCTGATGGTATTTGACACAAGTAGTATCTTTAGCAGTTGTCCATCTTTACCGGTGACGGCAACCAGCAATCCTTTTTCCACATTAATTTTAATGGTGGTTTCTAATACAAAGTCCATCTGGGGAAATGAATGTTTTCACTTGTACAGAACCAGGGGAACCAGGCTGGCCTTGTGGGTGTTTTTTCTTGTCTTTTGGGAGCTACATAGGAATAATTTTTAATGCAATCAGATCATCATAGAGCGCCTTTCATCAGTGTTGCAACACTGTCCAGTGGGACAGTAGAAATCTGGCATTTCGGGGATGGATTTTTCTAAGACAGGTCTCTAGAGGAGCTGTCTCTACTTAATGCTGATAACCTAACATCAGAGTTACACAGGTGAGATGGACAACATAAAGCCTGAACTGGAGTGAAGCCAGTGGCCTTGATGGCAAAAGCTCCATCTTCTATTTCTAGGTTGATTAGTCATCCAGGCCTACAATCACAATATTATGATCTAAGTTCACCAGCAAAATAATCTCAAATTAAAAAAAACCAACAACATTGGGAGGCACAATCCCAACCCAACCTCTGCCCTGCCCATCACCATGCTCGTTTGCAGGTCTCTGTACCTGATGCCTCATACTCTCATCCAATATAATGTCTCTGAAACACACAGAAGGCAAAAAAATTAGTTCCTTAATGTGGCAGCTGCAAGTGACTGGAACCACAAGCATAAGGTGAAGCTGATACAGCTGTGGCCTCCTGAGTTACCCTGATTTTTGCTTCAAGTTCAGAGCCTCTTTTCTCTCCCTGCTTTACCTGAAGACTTCCAGAAACACCAGTGGTCACCAGTTGTGAGTGGCCCATGGCCTCTGTGCAGCCAGCAGTGCTGGTGACCCACTGAGGTTAACTCCTCAGCCAGGACGGCACTGCTCATGCACCTACAGAATGAGCCACTGTCCTCAGGGGTGCTTACACTACACCTTTTTGTAAAGTTTGACTCACCTCATTTATGTGACGATCCCGTCAGCTCTGGGAGAGATGAAACGGGCTTTTTAGGGCAGCTTTTCCAAGTCGTTTTCTCATACTTGAGTTCTCTCAGTCACTAGGAGGGCTGTCAGATTTCTCTGCGCTTCAGCTCAGGAGAAAACAGCTCTGGGCCCTGAGCCATCTCAGCACAGTTTTTCAGCTACAGATTTCAGAGCATCCAAACCTGCCTCTGTATTACCAACCCATCACTTCTGGACTCTGCAATCCAAAGTGAGAGCATGTGGAAATGGGGGAAGGAAGGCGGGGTAAATGCCACACAAGATGAAGGGACCAGGCTAGAGGTGTCCATCAGCCATGCCAGGCTGCCTTGCCCATTCTTACCCATAGCGATGATCTCAGCTTTCCATCCAGCTCAGCTGCTCTGCCTTTGAAGGCAGGGAAATTAATATTTCTGCTGATTTGGTCTGCCCTGCCAAAGTTCATTTCATGCATGTCAACGTGAGAAATGTTTCTCTCCAGCACTTAGGGACAATCGCCCAAGACCTGCTCTTAAATTAGGGAGTCCTTATGAAAACTAAAGCCATGCAGGGCTCACAGTCTCTTGAAAGTAGTTTTCCAGTTAACAGGTGCACTTTGATGATGCCATTCTAGTACAGCACGTGTTATTTCTTCTGGTGTTCAGCTCAGTTACAGCATAACCCAAATGGGTCTTTCTGTATTCCCCAGTGCACTGCACATGAGGAAATAGTCCAAAAGCTGAAATGTAAAAACGTGCTACATTGCCCTGTGCTGATGAATAGCATGGAGCAGCTCCAGCACCCTGGTTGTGTAACATCCATCAGGCTGACAGAAACCAGGTTTCATGCCCTAGACTAATTATTTTTGCACAGTTGGACATGTCATCCCTAGGACGATCTATTCCTGGTATCTAGTTAGTCTTTTATGTATACACAAGCTCAGTAAAGTCCTTACAAAAAAAAAAATTTGGAATGCATTATTAATAACAAAACCAGTTATGATCTATGGAACATGGTGCATACTTGCGTGCCAGCTCAAAATTCAGGAAAAGTGTTATTACTCTTATCTAAATAGGTCTCCTTTTTCTCTGTGCTCTTTCTGAGATGTAATCTGCCTCACAAAAAAGGCAGCAATTATCCCCATTCTCTGATTCTTTCCCAGTTCTCTGGTGTTCATGTGCATCCCTATAACACATCTGATGCCGATGGAGGTCTTCTGGTGGCACCAAATGGAATTCTCTGCTCAGAAACCTGGCAGTGCCTCTGCTCATTCATTATGCTATAGATGTGCACATTGCTTTACACAGTGTAACATACTGATAATGAGTTTACTGTGTAGGTATGCTTTAATGCTATGCTAAACACCTTGATTATGGTGTGACAGAGGTCTAGATCTGCTTTTCCAAACACCTTATTTCATAAATTGTCTATTTACTTCCTTGTCAAGATGTGAAAAAAGGCTGTTTTTTTTCCTGTCAGATTACTGAAGAATTATTGCTTTGATCCCTCCGTGTTCTTGCTATATCTATAAGATTTCAGTATTCCCTTTCAGTATTCCTGTGTTATCACATATTTCCTGCCTTTTCTAGCCTTCATTGCTAGGTGGCCATGCACAAGGTCAGATTAGCTCTCAAGATGTCAAATACAACTTCCTTTCTTGAAATAAGTTTAAAATCCTGGCTGACACTCCAGAGGGCTGTGCCACCATTCAGCATGACCTGGACAGGCTGGGCAGAGAAGAACCTAATGAGGTTCAACATGAGCAAGTGAAGGGTCCTACACCTGGGGAGGAAGAATTCCAGACACCGACATAGGCTGGTGGTGGATCTGCTGGAAAGCACTTCTGAGGAGAAGGACCCGGGGGTCCTGGTAGACAGGAAACTATCAATGAGCCAGCAATGTGCCCTTGTTGCCAAGAGGGCCAATGGAATCCTGGTCTGCATAAGGAAGTGTGTGGCCAGTATGTCGAGGGACATTCGAGGATGTCAATGTCATTCTCTCCCTCTACTCTGCAATTCATCCATGAATCTGAACTATTGTGTGTTTGTGCTTTATTAGGTGCAGTGCAATAATTTCTGTTCTTGAGGGACTGCTCTGCTGCTCTGTACAGTTTGGTCACTGATGTATTTCCAGAGGGTCCCTCATTGCAAGTCTGTGTAGTAACACTCACCACTAAATTTGTTCGGTTGCTTCTGCAGTTGTGAGTACAATGGTGTCACTTCCAGTGTGGTCTGAGGCAATTTTTTGACAGCTGAATCAGTGACCCCAAAACCCTTTCTGCAGCATTTGCAGCAAGAGGAGCTCTTCCCATCACAGCCAGCACTGGGTACACTGTGCGGATGCCGTCATTTTGCCTCAAACACTCTGTGTCTGGATCTGGCACTGGATCTGGGGCTGGGTTGTCATTTCTGCCAAATAGACTTGGATTTGAGCATGGAGGGCAGGGCTGGGATTGTGTAGGCAGATAATAACTGGTTTATTGTCATCACATTCCTCTAACGCATGTGCTCTCTCAGAGAGGTAGGCAAAAAGCTCTTTGTGTTTGCAGATCTATTGCTTCCAATTGTTTCCCCACAAAAGAAAATACCTGTGTGGGACAAGCCACAGCCATTTCCCCGTGGCAGTTACCACCGAGCAATGTTTTTCAGAGGGACACAGCCCCTAAAAAGCAGGCTGTCCCACCGTGCATGAATGCAACATCTGCAGATCAGACTTGGGATGCTTGACTATTTTTTTTTTTAAGAAGCAGCTCCAAAATCTAGATGCAAATAACAGCATCTGGCTAACAGCACTAATCGCCAGAAGCCTAAATCAGAGCTGAGATCCCTTATGTGAGATACAGATCAGATCCGTGGCAGAAAAAACAGTTCTGTCTCCAAAACACTCACAGACCTTGCCTGCCAGAGCTTGCCAGCTGGCTGGAGAGCTGCCAGGTCCAAAGGATGACAAAGGTGTCAAAGGAGCACTTCAGGGGAGAAACCACTAAAGGAAACAAAGAAAATGATTTGCAACAGTGTTTATTGCAGAGAAGCTCAGGGAGGTTTCTACAGGGGCTGAGTCCAACTCTCAGATATAAATGTAGGGGAAGTTTTGGAGCCATTGAATGCAATGAGCAGTAACAAATCACCAGGACCAGTCTTCACCCACACCTTAGGAGGAGTGTAAGTATGATACTGTTGAACTATGGATTTTAGGATATTACCTGCTACCGGAGCTGGTCTTAATGCCAGAAGACCTGAGTATGGGAACCATGGCACCATTTTCAAAAATAAAACTCAAAGAGTGATCTGGGAAATCACAAGCCATATGAGCCAGCATTTCTGGTGCCTGTGCTGTTAGATATAAATGTTGCAGGAGGTAGGAACTATCACAGTTTTCGCAGAGGAAAGCCATACCTCACCTGCCTGCAGGAATTCAGTTCCACATTTACACCTAAATAGCACTCTGATTCTACAGTCACAATGATGACAAAAATGCATGAATGCTCTACAATAATTAAACTTCAAAATGCATTGATGCCATTCTGATCAGAAATGGTTTTAAAGATACAAGCTATAGTAACTGTGAGAAAACCAATGTCAACTAAAAGCAATGATTTATCTTCATCCTCCAGCAGTGGAAGACCCTGCAGTTTAAATTATACGAAGCTAAAAGCATATAGCTCAGAAAGCTTGCTCTTGTGAGCTTCTGCTTCTTCTGTTTGTTACACATGTCCTTTGAAGGCCTGCTCTAAGTTGTTGGAAGGGTTACAGCATTAAGTGGACTTTTATTCCAACTCGTGTATTTGCTCTTCTGTACAAAACTGATGTGCATGTGGGGTTTCTGGGG